>JAOTOM010004417.1:0-291148 GCA_034440615.1 Ashinkailepas kermadecensis | reverse complement strand
TCACCTGGAAGTAAACCGGCGGCGGCGCCACGTGGTCGTGTGACGTCAGCAGGTGGACGGTGACGTCACCGGAGCAGGGCAGTGGGCTCGGCAGATGGTGGTGGTCAATGACGATGTACGTGTTGGAGGGCGACCGGAAGCCTGTCAGCTCGTTGGTCGTCAGCCTCGCAGGTGGAGTCTTCGTAGCCGTAGCCTGGGCACAGACGTGTGGTGTTGTCGGTTAGTTAGCTGGTTAGCTAGTCAGTTTGTTCGCTAGTTAGCGTGTTTCCTAGTTATTTCGTTCGCTAGTTATTTTGTTCGCTAGTTAATTTGTTCGCTAGTTATTTTGTTTGCTAGATAGTTTGTTCTCTAGTTAGTTTCTTCGCTACTTAATTTTGTCGGTTAGCTAGTCAGTTTGTTCCCTAGTATTTTGTTCCCTAGATAATTAGTTGGTTTGTAGTTTTTTAACTGGTTCGCTAGTTAGTTAATTGGCTAGCTAGTGAGTTACTTTGCATGCTAGTTAGTTAGCTTGCTAGCTGGTTAGTTGATTAGCTAGTTAGTTAGTTTGTTCGTGAGCTAGGTAGTTGGTTTGCTAGTTTTTTCACTAGTTATCTAGTTAGTTTGTTCACTAGATAGGTAGTTTGTTCGCTAGTTAGTTAGTTGGTTAACTAGTCAGTTTGTTCCCTAGTTACTTTGTTCCCTGGTTAGTTTGTTCTCTAGTTAGTTGGTTGATTTGTTAGTTAGTTAACTGGCTCGCTAGATAGTTAGTTAGTTGGTTAGCTAGTTGATTCGTTAGTTGGTTACCTAGTTAGTTTGTTTGTTTGTTAGGTAGTTAGTTGTTTAGCCAGCTAGTTATTATGTTTCTTCTTTAGTACACATGTACTGTATTTCAGCACACGATAAATTACAACCCTAACAATTCATTCACCTTGCATTTCAAACTACGGCATCTATCATGGGCTCATCCGTCTTTCTTCCCATACATTTACATGTACATTTCTCACCATCATATTGTTCCAGTATTCCAGTCCCTCATCCATACAACAACTCCGCAACTCAAATCGAGTCACATACATTCCTACTGTTGTGACACGCTCGGAGCTGCATCCAGACTGTGTTCATTCATTCGGGGCGTTCATTTCTCGACCGGGCCGCCGAGTCCCGCCTGAGGGCAGGCCCGACCGGTCACACCCAAGGGCGGCATCAGGCAGCGCATGCAGGGTGCAACAGACGCACCAGCCTATTGCATCACTCCGTCCAGGATTCCATGATCCAAAACGTTGCGGTGGCCGCAATGCCTCCCGTAGTCGTGTAAGCCATAGCTGCCAGCCGACCCATCACCGTCCATCCTAACGTTAGCAGGCAGAACAGCGTCCGGCTGAGTCGGAGGCTGGCGGTGAGCGCCGGAGGTGACGCCGGAGGTGAAGCCGGAGGTAACGCCGGAGGTTACCCCGGAGGTGACGCACGTTACACGCGTCTCTCGATACCACGTACATATAATATGTACATACAGATGTATATGTGTATACATATATATATATATATATATATATATATATATATATATATATATATATATATATATATATATATATATATATATCTATATATATATATATATATATATATATATATATATATATATCTATATATATATATATATATATATATATATATCTATATATATATATATATATATATATATATATATATATATATATATATATGTATATATATATATATATATATATATATATATATATATATATATATATATATATATATATATATATATATATATATACATATGACCAAACATGTGAAATTTAACAACACGTCCAGAGCTCTGCATGAAATATATCGACCTGAAAGCTCTCTGCCTGAAGCAGAGGAGTTCGCAAGATCTCATACATACGGCATCACGACAATGCAATTAACATTAACCAACGAAGCAATTAATTGAAAATAAGAATGCTGGACATATCTTGCATATATTCATCGTGCTTTGCATAATGTTCGGTTGTTTTCGAAATCTAAACTAATTCACACAAAAACAGGTCTTGTGACCATATCTGTGATGATATTACGTCATGGTTCAGGGCGACCTTAACATTGAAGACATCGACGTCTTGAAGATACCACACACTAGACATCTTCGCACGTGCAGGTATTCGCAAACTCACCGGAAACTCGGCCAATCATCGAGAGTTGGGCCGCTTTGTGACCGGCGGTGCCAACTCCGAACTCACCGTAAGCTGGCGAAGGTCAGGTCGGAGACGTACCGTGCGCTGTGAGACTGAAAATTATGCAGCACTACCGTGCGCATGGCTTGTAATACCATCAACAGACGTATTCACCTCATGCTCACTACAACCGAAAGAGATACATTCCGGCATGATTATAAAATTGTTTAACTTAAGGTATTTCAATGCAGTTTGCTTTTGCCTTCATTTATCCCCCACGTTTATCAGGATCACAGGATAGACACCTCTAACAATGCCTTTAAAGATCATCATGACTGCGAGAATTCTCAATTGCGTGGGAACCCACTGCGAGATCAAGAACCTGAGGTTGAAAATACTCACCGGGAAAACTCACCGCAAGCACAGGAACTCGCCGTAAGCTGGAGCACTCACGGTAAGCTTTAGAGCTCACCGTGAGCTGGAGAACTTACCATGTGTTGGAGAACTCGCCGTGAGCTGGAGAACTCACCGCGAGCAGGATAACTCACCACGAGCTGGAGAACTCACCGCGAGCTGGAGAACTCACCGCGAGCTAGAAAACTCACCGCGAGCTGGATAACTTATCGCGAGCTGGAGAACCCACCGCGAGCTGGAGAACTCACCGCCAGCTGGAGAACTCACCGCGAACTGAAGAACTCACCGCGAGCTTGAGAACTCACCGCGAGCTGGAGAACCCACCGCGAGATGGAGAACTCACCGCGAGCTGGAGAACTCACCGCGAGCTGGAGAACTCACCGCGAGCTGGAGAACCCACCGCGAGATAGAGAACCCACCGCGAGCTGGAGAACCACCGCGAGCTGGAGAACTCACCCGAGCTGGAGAACCCACCGACTGGAAACCCCCGCGGAAACCCACCCGGCGGGAACACCGCGGTGGAGAACTCACCGCGAGCTGGAGAACTCACCGCGAGCTGGAGAACTCACCGCGAGCTGGAGAACCCACCGCGAGATAGAGAACCCACCGCGAGCTGGAGAACCCACCGCGAGCTGGAGAACTCACCGCGAGCTGGAGAACTCACCGCGAGCTGGAGAACCCACCGCGAGCTGGAGAAACCACCGCGAGCTGGAGAACCCACCGCGAGATGGAGAACCCACCGTGAGCGTGACGCGGGTAGCGTTGGTCGACACAGACGGAAACATGAAGTTGACCTGTCCAAGTCCGTCGCTGGTGAACTCGCGGCAATCCGAGCTGCTGGGTCGTCGAGGAGGTTTCAGGTCGGTTCGCCAGAGCAGCGGCACCCTGAACAGCCGCCACCTGACCAGGAGTGGTATCTGGTGGTGACGTCAGCCGATCAGATGACGCACAGGTGGTGTGGCATAATGCATGTTCTGGTATATTCCGAGACAGCGACATACTATAGACATCTGGTTTATAACTGAAGTGCGTTAGTTGGCTGCCTGATCTTAACTAAGAGGTCGGATTCGAAGTTTGGGGAGCGGACGACAGATGCGGTGAGTAGGTTGGGTCCATAGGGTGCCTAGTTAGGTAAGGTATGAACAGTAGGAACAACAAACATCAATATATCTCGAAGCTAATCCATCACGTTAACCTACCGGGGACCACAGATGCCATTGAAGCGTGGCTCCATGTACCAGACCAACAGGGAAGACATTTCTTCAAGGCGATTATGCTACGCCATTATTTGGTGCCAGGCTAGGCTGGCATTGTTTCCGAGCGCCGATAACTTTCGTCTGCCCGCGATTGCGCGAGAAATATCGGAGGTGATCCGAGCTAATCGGAGAGATGTGCATTTCGTAGTGTAGTGCACTTGATCACCTCTCACTTTTCTGACGTCCACAACGATCTTGCAGTGGGTTGCTCACCGAGTCTCTCATGGGTGGCGATATCATGGACTGGTATGCGGAGAACCTGAAGCGACGGCATCGTGTTAAAATCGAGTCGTACACATAATCAGCAGGATCATCATCCATGGCGTTCTGATTGGTTCGATTGGTCTGATTGGATCGCCCAGTATTCTCGGTCGCATAGGGGCCGCACGGAATGGTGATGGGTGTATGGAAATGACAACGGTGACAACAACAAAACATCCCGGATCTCTGTGAATAATGTTACCCAGCTGAAGATAATCTTCCGCTGCCATCATGTAATTGATGCTCTTCAATGATCTCATCTTGTATGCTGCTACACTGAAAATAACAATCGAACCGAAAACATCCAAGAATATGGAAAGGATTCTCTTTCTTTTTCGGTCCAGCTGTTCATTCTAAGGCACAATATATCTGGGTTAGCAAGTCAAAATTTGCCCTGAAATCTTGATTTTAACTCTTAATACGCCAATTTTGCATATTTACTGCACGTTTTAAATCATAAATTTCCACGACACCCAAACTCAAATTAAATTTTAGGACACACCCGAGCGAGTATTGGATGTGATAGCGCCTTATCCATCTGTGTTAGTTTGTAGGCTTAATCGGTGCTTTCCAGAGACGAAATTTGCAAAACGACGAGGGCTCCAAAAAAAGCTCGAAACTGGCATATGAAGCCAGACATAATGATGCCAATGTTGGCGTGGATTTGCAACAATTTTCAACAGTTGAGCAAAAGTGCAGGTGTCGTACATTTCACTGGGATATGCATGACAAATAAAAGTGCGCTTGGAATAGCTACTACAGGCAATGCATATTTGCCACGCATTTCCTATCACACACTAGGCATTCTGCCCATCTGAAGAGTCTAGAACTCATTGTATTGAGACATAAAGACATAAAGACATAAAAGATCAGTGCAACTATGAGCCACAAGGGCCCTTCTTGGTTGAACTTTGGACACTGAACCGGTTGCCCACCAAATCTGTCTATCAGCCCTCCCTGGAATACTGAAAAACAAGCCCCCTATTCTTATAATGATTGTCTATGCCGTTTTTAAAGATGTTCAGTGTGTTGCTACTGACAATGGTTCCTGGCAGCTGGTTCCGGTGTTCGACTACCCTGTTGGTGAAGAAAGACTGTCTTAACCTTGTCCTGCTGTGATTAACTTTAATTTTGAATTGATAACCTCTAATTGCATCATTTCTGTTAAATTCAAACATTTCCCTGAGATATCCCTGTTCCTGACCATGAACAAATTTAAAAACCTCGATGAGATCTCCTCTCAGCCTTCTATATCTAAGTGAAAACATATTCAATTTCTTCAATCTTTCCTCATATGCCAGGTTGCCTATACCATTAACCATTTTTGTTGCCCTCTTTTGTACTCTCTCTAAAAGCCAATAATTTTTCTCATAACTAGGGGACCAAGCTTGGACACAGTATTCTAAATGTGGCCTGACATATGCACAGTAAAGCTTCCTGATAACCTCCTCACTTTTGTATGACACATTCCTCTGTATTGCCCCAAGCATTCTTAGTGCCTTCTTCCTGGCTTCTTTGGTCTGTTCTGATGCCCCCAATTTTGTGTTCAAAATAACACCTAAGTCCTTCTCCTGCTGAGTCACCGATAGTACTTGGCTACCCATCAAGTATGGCGCCTTCATATGCTGCCTACCTACATGCATGACTTTGCACTTATCAAAATTAAACTTCATTTGCCATTTTTCTGACCACTTCACAAGCTCGTCTAAGTCGTTCTGCAGCAAAACCTGCTCATTGTGCCCTGTTATTGCCCTAAAGATCTTCAAATCATCCGCAAATTCCATAACCTTACTGCTTAGGCCACATTCAATGCTATTCACAAATATAATGAACAATAGCGGCCCCAGTACCGACCCCTGAGGGACTCCACTAAGAACATTTTGCCATGATGACTTTGTACCATTTAGCATCACTCTCTGCTGTCTATCTGAAAGCCACAACTCTATCCATTTTAGGATGCTACCTGCAATGCCATGGACCTGATGCTGCATCATTAACCGTTTATGGGGTACCTTGTCAAAGGCCTTACTAAAGTCAAGATACGCTATATCAACCTGATTTCCCTGACCAAATTGTTCTGTAGCAAAATTCAAAAAGTCCAAGAAATTTGTGAGACACGATCGCCCTTTTCTAAACCCATGTTGAGTATCTTGAATCAATCTGCTTCCTTCCAGAAAACTAACTATTCTATCCTTGATAATTGATTCGAGTACCTTGCAGACTAGGGATGTGAGGCTTACTGGCCCATAATTTTTAACATTCCCTCTTTCTCCTTTCTTGAAAATAGGAACTACATTAGGAGTATGCTGTCTCCCATTAAAATACGAGACAATGTGCACCCGTTAATTGCCCGAAGGTACGCCAAATTTCAAAACGATGGCGTGCACAATCCAGGAGCTACTTCATGCAAATATGCAGGGCTGTGGTCGTAAACTCCTTCTCTACTGAGGAAACATTCGCCAAGCGAACATTCTCCATCGGCCGTTGTCTCCTGGACTCCCCGTCTCAACACGTGCCGAAAACGCTCTCACGCCCCTGCCGCAGGCAGCATTTGCCGGCCCTCTCAGTACTCACTCGGTGAGTGAGTCGTAGTCGACGACGGTGCAGACCTCCACTGTCTCGTTCACGGCTGGCCGGTCGAACTCGTCGGTGACAATGTACTGGGGACAGGAAGCCGATGGTCAGCGGGACTGTCCCGGGCACAGCACACGGACGGTCAGTGTCAGCATACTGAGGGGCAACACTTAAACAGTCAGTGTCAGCATACTGAGGGGCAACACTCAAACAGTCAGTGTCAGCATACTGAGGGACAACACTCAAACAGTCAGGGTCAGCGTACTGAGGGACAGCACTCAAACAGTCAGTGTGAGGATACTGAGGGACAACACTCAAACAATCACTGTCAGCATACTGAGGGACAACACTCAAACAGTCAGGGTCAGCATACTGAGGGACAACACTCAAACAGTCAGTGTCAGCATACTGAGGGACAACACTCAAACAGTCAGTGTCAGCATACTGAGGGACAACACTCAAACAGTCAGTGTGAGGATACTGAGGGACAACACTCAAACAATCACTGTCAGCATACTGAGGGACAACACTCAAACAGTCAGTGTCAGCATACTGAGGAACAACACTCAAACAGTCAGTGTCAGCATACTGAGGGACAACACTCAAACAGTCAGTGTCAGCATACTGAGGGACAACACTCAAACAGTCAGTGTCGGAATACTGAGGAACAACACTCAAACCGTGAGTGACGGCATACTGAGGGACATGCCACACGAAGTAAGAGTGCCAATGGATACCACATACAAACATTCACGATACCTGTATATATATATATATACATGTACACTGTTACGCGGCTAAAGCTTTATCGTACGGAGCCAGGTGTGTGTGTGTATGTCTTGTTTTGCACGTTGATGATGGGTGTGGTGTCTCTGATGTAGATCGTCTAAGCCGTCGCCAGACGCCGTATGTCATGACAGTGTAAGTGATGATGGAAGTGTCATCTGTCGGCATGGCTCTGGTGAGCCGTACTCCGGGGTGTTCTCGGAGCCGGTTCTTCGGGCCACCGTCCTGGAGAAGCATGGTGTGGCGGCGGCTTAGAGTCGTAGCAGACGTTGCAGGTTGCCCAGTCGCCGGTAGTACATCTAAGACGCTACACTGCATCGGTCTGTTCCAGTGTTGTGGGCTTGACACTGCCGTTGCGTACGAGGAGAGATGAAGTTTTCGATGTTTTATAGTGGACGAAGAGACGAATTGTGTGGCCCGGTTGGACGAACATAGTGCTCTTCATGACGATGTCATGGATGGTCCGTTGTCTTTGTTCTAGTAGGGTGTGATGTTGTTCTTTTATGGAGGAAGTGATGTCGTTTGCAGTGTCACCTGTGTCCCGGCCAACACAATGTAAAGCTTGCTAAGCATGTTTCGCGTGGTTGTGTCGAAAACAGTGTTGTTGTACCCGTCATTAACTAACATCTGATGCACGCTTCACAACTCGAGATGCACGCGCGACCAAGCAGAGCAGTGGGATACAGCTCGTCGGACGTATCAGCCTGTGCCAGGACCCCATTCCCCACGTGACACTTGCAGGCCTGCACAAACAGCACCCCTAGAGGCGAGCCCATCGCGATACGGTCGATTTGCCGGAATAGCTTACCCTCGGGACATCTGTACAGCCTCCTCAGTCACGTGCCAAACATGACCAGCAATATTTTGGGAGCAGTCGCGGTGGCTTGAGGTCATGATTTTGGTGCACATAGTCAATGACTATGCTAATGGACTGATGCACTGGGACGTTTGTAAATAAACCAACGTCTGGTGAGGCTAGCCTACCCGTCGGATTAATTGCCTTCAGAATATCTGCAGTCTTCAGAGAAGGGCAGTGTATACTCATTAGGGATACAGGGCGAGATCAAAGCGTTAAGCTGCTTTGCCAACTGATAGGTATGCCTGTGTATGCGTGCAGGTGTATACATGTATATATCCTACTATCCTACCATCTATATATATCCTCCAGAATGTGTGTACACATCCTACACATGTATGTGTAGGAGTGTATGCCCGGACGGCTCGAGCGGCTCCCAGGAGCCGTACGGACACAGACTACGTGCCCTCCTGACCTCCACGTGCCCTTCTGACCTCCACGTGCCCTCCTGGTCTCCACACCTGGCTGAGGCATGCACCAAAAGGCATTTTTTTTTGTCTGCAATGTCTTTTTTTTCTTCAGTGAAATTGTTGCAGCTCATAATCAAAAAGCGCAAAAAATTGAGGCATTCTTTAGCAATCTTGCTCCTCTTCTTGTTACAATTCAGGAAACATTCTTACATACCGATGCATGCAATTTCAGTGTTTTGATTGGACCAGATATTCATGCTAGCAATTACTATCCCAATAAAGTAATGCACATTTTTTTAACAGCTGCCGATACCACACCAAATTTTATCCCTCGCTGGATAATTTCGAAGGCAGACTGGATCAAATTTCAGGAACTTTCATATATACAATACAACCCAGACACATCCATGTCCAAACATCCACTTGATCGCAAATATACTTTTAAAAGCGACATCTTCGGCAATTCCGCTAACAATACCTTGCACAAAACGAACACAAGTCCCTTGGTGGAGTCCGATAATTGTACAAGCAATTACGGCAAGAAATAGACCATCACGAAGAAAAAGTTATCTCGCGGCTCCGCATAGGTCATAGATTCCTCATTCCTCAAGTTATATATTCTGCTTCACCTGGGCCTCATGTCCATCATACAACACCCATCTTACCTTTACACAACTTCTCCATCATCACAAATACCACGACCCTCGAAAAATACTAACCGATTACTGCCACACACACAACGTATTTTTTACCCTGACTCTGTAAAGAACTCGTGATGTCTTTACCCTCACTCTTGGAGGATGGCCACCCAACTCTCTGTAACATATTTTTCCTATTCCTGCGAAAAACAAACCTGTTCAAAGAGTTACACACTGACTCACTCATAACACTAATTTTTCCTTGATTAACGGCACGAAATGACCCCAAGAGGCCAAAGTGCATTTCTCAATAAAAGAAACAAGCTGACATGTCGGGCTGGCCCAAGATATTAGTTATGGTCTTCTCTGCAGCCACTAACATAAACCGGTCTGGCTCTGAGGGCGGCCATGCAGACGGCGAATGGCCGGGTCGTGTAAACAGAGCCGGTGCAGTCTCTCAAGCTGGGGCCATCAGCCGCCTGTCTGGCCGTCAGCTAATCAATATACACACATTGGTTCGTTTACGGACATCCCGTTTCGATATCAGCGGCCCCGCTGCCCAGCTGGTCAGTAGAGGTCAGTCGCGCCCCGTGGAAGTGGGAATGTGGCCGCAACGCGCGCTGTTGCAAACACGTCTGCAGGCAACGAATGGCGGCTGGCGTGGTGCATCGCCAAGCGTCGGGGACGGGGTGGCCTGTCCGGTGTCGGATTGGTGAGCCAGCTTCCTCGCCGGGTTGTACGAGCACATATGCACTGACTTCACTCGGACCTATGACGGGGTGCAACGGTGCGCAATGTAAGTTGGTGACGGGTGGCCCACGTCAGACGCAAACAGAAACAATTCTGGCTACGTCTCGACCGGGGCACTGGAAACATATCCCAAGCAACATTTCCACCGCTTGGAATTCATTGGATCTCACCTTCGTGTGTGCCTATGATGGTGTGCTAGTATACTATTTAATTTAGTATGCCCAGCGGTTTCGGCTTATGTATCGAGTAATTTCAATACATACTGATGTTCGAAACATGCTATTGATGTTAATTATAGTAATTGAAAGGAAATAGCATTAACGAGTGTTTTTCCTCCATATTGGTCGCGGTTAGCAGTTTCTTAAAAGGCATAGATAGGATCCTAATGAGAATGTGGATAGTTGCATCAAAACGGAAAATCCATAGAAGCTTAAAAGTGTAAAATTAGTGGTCATAACATCATACAAGGCAAAGCATCCTACTGACAAGACGGATAGTGGTATCAAAAAGGAAAATCAACGCGACCCAAAAGTAGAAGCTTAATGGTAAAATAATCTTAGTGGGAAAAGGAAGAAGGAAAACTAAATGTTAAATGTTGCTAAATGAAGAAGAAGATGTTGAATGTTAAATGAAGATGATGGCAATCATCATCACAATACTAAAAAGCTTGAAAAAATCCAAGTAATATTGATGAAGCGATTGGCAATAAAAGAGTACCAACAGCAAAAATCACGATAAAGTACATACGTCTCCACCTGAATGCTACAAGATGTTTTTTTGCGCGACGCCACTAAAGTCGTTGGGCAACTGGAATCATTTCTGGTCAGCGTACGTTTGTTATCAATATTGGCGGCGTTACCTGTCATAACTTCTCCGCTCACTCTTACGTACTGCGTTTGAATTCTGCAGACAAGACCAGAGGGATTAGGTCAACTCACTTATTCAATTATAACGCCACAGAAGACTCTGGTTCGAGTGCCTACCACTATCCATGCATATACTTTCAAACATTGCAACATGTGCTGCGATCGATAGCCCAGGAGCAAGTGATCTTCGGGTTGAAGTTCGGTGAACATTAAACTATATTCCGTACTATAACTAGCTACATACCAGGTCACAGATCAGGTCGACGAATATGATTGCTATTTGTATGCGTTTTTAGCCCAGGAATTTGACTTGGACGGCAATGTGGCTGAATGCATGCTAAAGGCAAACGTAATGTTATAAACCTTGTCCAGGATGATATGACGTGAATTGCAATGCTTGGTTGACACGACACCAATACATTTATTTAATAATCCAATCTGTAATGTATGTGATCTCTGTTGCGAATTCTATGAACGAAAATAATCGCCGTCTTTTAGAACAAGCGATGAACAAATGTAAAATAAAATGTCGGTCGATTAATTCGTGAGCTCGTCAGATTACCTGGCGGGATCGTATGCAGTACATTGGGAACTGAATGCACGCTGCATACTGTCCACGTGATGTACACCTGACACATTGCATGCACACAATCAAAATCACCACATTATGCAATTGTCTATGAGAAAACGACGCTATGACCTCTCCATCTAGCGCAATTTGTCTTGTTTTGCAAAAGGAATTGTAGGTAGTCGATTAAATACACGGGCAATGTCAGCCCACCTGATATATCAGATCGAACACGACCTTGAAAGGAATTGGGGAGGGTGTCTCCCAGATAGGTGCACGTGCGAGGCGCGCCACCCCCGCAAACTGGACGCAATCAGTGCTGGTCGGCGCCATCACACGAGCACTCGCCATTCACTGCCGCCTCTTGTGTAGGGTGCGGGGTCGGTCGAGAAAAAGTTCAGTCGAGGTCCGGTTCGGACCGAAGACCTCCCACACCGGAAGGATACACACGAGCGGCGGAGCGTCGAAGTGAGTCCACGCCACCCCGCACACCATGCCACATCACGCCATACCGCACTTCATATCACATCACGCCACACCGCACACCATGCCACACCCGCGCCACATGCCAACATGCCACATCACGTCACACCGCACACCATGCCATATCACGCCACACCGCACACCATGCCACATCACGCCACACCGCACACCATGCCACATCACGCCACACCGCACACCATGCCACATCACGCCACACCGCACACCATGCCACATCACGCCACACCGCACACCATGCCACATCACGCCACACCGCACACCATGCCACATCACGCCACCCGCGCCACATGCCATATCACGCCACCCCGCGCCACATGCCATATCACGCCACACCGCACACCATGCCACATCACGCCACCCCGCGCCACATGCCATATCACGCCACACCGCACACCATGCCATATCACGCCACACCGCACACCATGCCACATCACGCCACCCCGCGCCACATGCCACATCACGCCACACCGCACACCATGCCACATCACGCCACACCGCACACCATGCCATATCAGCACACGCCACCCCACACCGCGCCAATGCCATATCACGCCACACCGCACACCATGCCATATCACGCCACACCGCACACCATGCCACATCACGCCACACCGCACACCATGCCACATCACGCCACACCGCACACCATGCCATATCACGCCACACCGCACACCATGCCACATCACGCCACACCGCACACCATACCACATCACGCCACCCCGCACACCATGCCATATCACGCCACCCCGCACACCATGCCACATCACCGATGCCACATCACGACCGCACACCATGCCACATCACGCCACACCGCACACCATGCCATATCACGCCACCCCGCGCCACATGCCATATCACGCCACACCGCACACCATGCCACATCACGCCACACCGCACACCATGCCATATCACGCCACACCGCACACCATGCCACATCACGCCACACCGCACACCATGCCACATCACGCCACACCGCACACCATGCCACATCACGCCACCCCGCGCCACATGCCATATCACGTCACACCGCACACCACCACACCGCACACCATATCACATCACGCCACCCGGCGCCACATGCCACATCACGCCACCCCGCGCCACATGCCATATCACGTCACACCGCACACCATATCACATCACGCCACACCGCACACCATGCCACATCACGCCACACCGCACACCATGCCATATCACGCCACCCCGCGCCACATGCCATATCACGCCACACCGCACACCATGCCACATCACGCCACACCGCACACCATGCCACATCACGCCACACCGCACACCATGCCACATCACGCCACACCGCACACCATGCCACATCACGCCACACCGCACACCATGCCATATCACGCCACACCGCACACCATGCCATATCACGCCACCCCGCGCCACATGCCATATCACGCCACACCGCACACCATGCCATATCACGCCACACCGCACACCATGCCATATCACGCCACACCACACACCATGCCACATCACGCCACACCGCACACCATGCCACATCACGCCACCCCGCGCCACATGCCACATCACGCCACACCACACACCATGCCATATCACGCCACACCGCACACCATGCCACATCACGCCACACCGCACACCATGCCACATCACGCCACCCCGCGCCACATGCCATATCACGCCACCCGGCGCCACATGCCACATCACGCCACACCGCACACCATGCCATATCACGCCACCCGGCGCCACATGCCATATCACGCCACACCACACACCATGTCACATCACGCCACACCGCACACCATGCCACATCACGCTACCCCGCGCCACATGCCATATCATGCCACCCGGCGCCACATGTCACGTCATAGCGCCATGACCGTAGCTTATACCATCAGCAGCGTCGCATCGCTTACCCGGCCGAATATCGGCAACTTTGGCTTGAAATACCAGCTGGTCTTCTCCAGACGGCTGCTTATTTCGTTAGATCCTCTGTACACAGTGGCCTGCTTCGAACGCGTCGTATCGGTCGCTGGGTCCACCACAATGACGTTCACGATGAGCTGTAAGCATAGGTGTCGATTTTTATACTTGGAGACGCCCCCGCCCCCAATGTTGGCTTGCCCACAATAATTTCAACCTTTAGCATGAGACCCTATAGGATGGGCCCCACAAATCAACTTGAACCTGCTCGTTGTTTCCATATATGCCTCCCACTCCCCAATAATTTTCAGAGATCAACATCCTGGCTCCAAGTGAAGGCTACATTCTACAGAGACCAATGCGAGGTAGAGGATGGGGCACCTACCACGCATCGAGAAACCACCCAACTTCCTTCACATCTAACAATGCGGTTTTTGTTGTTGTTTGTTTCAAAGCGAGTGATCAGTTGACGTGTGCCTTCCGCTTCAAGACAGCGGAAACAGCCCGGACTGTATTGACATGAGCGTACCACGTTTTCAAAATGTACGGCAAGGGAAATGCATATTCAGAATGTCCCGCCATACGATCCTCCATGCTGATTTAAACCGTATGTCAATTGATGTCTTTGCCTTATTGCGATACAGTGTGGTCGACACCAACTATATTCATTCGATAATATTGTTCGTACATTGGTTGTTGATGGTAGTTCTACGTGTTAAAATATCCACAATACTCATACAAAGCGAATTCCACGTTGTCTATTCCACTATAAATGAGTGCTGTCCGTGTTCAAAAATATCCACTCTACTAATTACGCATACAAAATATATATCGTGATGCAAAGAAGCAATGCATGTTGGGCAATGTATCATGGTGAAAGGCAGAAGCTTCGGTTAACAGGCAGATGTCAACATGAAAGCACAAACCAATATGGTATGAATGGACTCTGTGGCACCAAGACAGCGATAGAGTTCATTCTACGCTACTGATAGCAACCGATGATGGTGATTTGATGTAGCGGTGGTGGCATATCAAATTATATGGCGTAGCTAAAGATGCACAGAACCTCTGAGAACCACTGAGAACCTCTGAGAGCCATTGAGAATCTCTGAGCTGACCTGTCGGGACCATCCATACGACAGGCGGTCGATGAGAAGATCCAGCAGGGCACAGCCAGTCTCGTTCGTCTGAGAAACACAGAGATCACATACACAGGTGGACCATGCATCCCGCAGGCGCACGTTCGTGCCACAGGGGGGGGGGGGGTCGTGTGACCGATGCACACGCACTGATCAGCGGTCGATGGTACCACGCGCTGGAGGCAGTAGCCTCGGCCCTGTGCAGAGCTATGCGTGATGGAATCGGCCCGGGACAGTCGCCTCGCATGCTCCTGGACCTTGAAAGTGGGTCGTGAAGCCTGGCATGCATCCTTATCAAAGGATCTTCAATTATCACGTTATTCGTTCAAATGTACGTTACCAAGGATGAAAAGCTTGCATCTTGGATTTCGGAAGAGGATTCCACACGCTGAAACGCAGATCGTGGACACGGACAACCCTAGGGTCGAACGATGGCTTCGATACTGGATTGCACAGGGCTCTGTCTAAATCGTACCCAGATGATCATCAGTGATCTTTCAATGCTACCGTTCAGGTTCAGACCCAGAGTCCTAGAAGATCCTTGGATAGAGCTAGAATTGTACATTGTACGTAAAATATCAAATATCATTACACAAGTTAATAGTTACCTACGGTTGTGCCGTTTGTCGAGCCGGTATGGAATCCTGATACGTCGCTCCAAGAATGTCATACGTGCCACCTTATTATCGCTTGAAGCAGAATCTGAAGACATTGTGAGCAGTAGACACCGCCATGTTTTAAGTCCTGAGTAATGCAGGAATAAGACGTTCGTGAGTTTTTTGATCCTCCACGATTTATTCCAACCAAATACTTCGGGAAGGCGGGTCATCTACAATCGTTTGTTCACCTTCTTTCGACAAAGGTCGTGGAATCTGGTGGTGGCTTCAATAGATTGCACCCTGAATTCTAGACGAGAGTGGATCTGGGATTCCGGCAATTAGGATTTGGTTCTAGAAACTATTTCCTAAATTTGGGGGCAGGTCACACAGTCACTTCGGAGCTTTTCCCTTCGGCAGGACTTGCGCTAACCTCCAACAAATGATCGTAGCTGGGTCGGTGTTAATTTTAATGTTGTTGATGTTAGTTTCTGGCACTGACTTCACGACGCTGACCTTTGATCGCGATTCTTGCTGATTTTCGATACTGACCTGCATTGTTCACCGTGACCTTTCGCACTGACCTGTGCTGACTTCAAGATGCGTTGGTGCTGGGAACCAGTGTTGACGACAGTCACACTTGCGTCGCGAACAGGCCTTCCGAACAGGTACCTGGCAAATGTGATCAGTGTGAAGCCCCAGACGTGTGTCAATGGTGATCGAAAGCAATGTCAGATTCCAGATCAGTGGTGCCTCCAAGGAGCCATTGCTGCGTCTAGTTGTTGTGCACGTTCCAGCACGTCCACAAGACAACGCTCCAGCACGTCCAAAAGCCGATTGATACCTCCACCGCGTCCATAAGCCGACGCTCCAGCACGTCCACAAGACAACGCTCCAGCAAAACCACAAGACAATGTTCCAGCACGTCCACAAGTCAACGTTCCAGCACGTCCAAAACCCAACGCACGAGCACATCCACAAGCCGATGGTGGCTGTTTCGCGCTCGTCGAAATTACTGAGCTAGAAGGAAAAGTAATGTGGTAGACGTTGGGACTTGGGAGGAGTGCATGGCCAGGAATTAGGAGCGGTTGCGGTCCGCGTGCTGCGGTTTTGGGCGGTTTTGGGCGGTTTTTGGCGTGACAGCCAGTGTCGTCGCATCGCTAAACAGACGGCAGGCAGAGAGGAAGTGCGATTGGCATAGTAGGACTGCGCAAGTCTGCACCATGCAATATAAAATGGATGGTTTTGCGACCACTCGACCACCGTGCTGCGATGGGTAGTGCTTGAGTCTCGTGCCATTAGGCATATCTCAGTCGCATGCCGCATCGCTTAGACCTCATTGCATCGGGGCCTTGTCCCATCCGAGTAGTTGATTTTGAACCCCAGCAAAAGGGGCAAAACTTGGAAACGGAAATGCAGCAAGAGAATGTAGCCCCTATCAATCCAATCATGGGTGTAACCACTGGGGGTAGGGGCTGGACATGCCCCTTCCAATTTCTAAAGTGACGATTTGTCCCCTCAATTTCTTTCTTGTGCCTCCAAGTCTCAGCTATCTGAGTACGATCGCCGCAAAATTATGCTGATTCACTGATAAAGTGAACCTATCTTTGCAAGAGAATCACCACTATCACTATATCTAAGCCTGTGGTGAACCATCGTGTAACATTTAAAAGCGATACATAAAGACATAAAGACATAAAAGATCAGTGCAACCATGAGCCACAAGGGCCCTTCTTGGATGCACTCTGGACACTGAACCAGTTGCCCATCAAATCCGTCGATCAACCCTCCAATATGATGACCACCATGTGTCAATATGATGACCATGAACGCCTAGCATCGCGAATGATACGGCGGGTTCGGGCTCGTTCACGGTTTCGGTGAAATAAATTGTGTGAATCAGGATGTCTGAAATATTTTCGAAATGCTCCTTTTCTAACTGCGATGGCCTGTGCTACTTCCGGGCACCACCATGGAACTGGAATTATTTTTGTAAAAGGTTTGGTGAGTGGAATTGTAGTAGATGCTGATTCAAAAAGTGTATTTGTAATTAAGTTGATGTTTTCGACGGGAGAAATGTTGGGGTTGTATTGAATTTGTGAGAGTTCCTGAAATGTTCTCCAATCAGGTTTCGAAATAAAGACATAAAGACATAAAAGATCAGTGCAAATATGAGCCACAAGGGCCCTTCTTGGTTGCACTTTGGACACTGAACCAGTTGCCCACCAAATCTGTCGATCAACCCTCCCTGGAATACAGAAAAACAAGCCCCCTTTTCTTATAATAATTGTCTATGCCGTTTTTAAAGATGTTCAGTGTGTTGCTACTGACAATGGTTTCTGGCAGCTGGTTCCAGTGTTCTACTACCCTGTTGGTGAAGAAAGACTGTCTTAATCTTGTCCTTCTGTGATTAACTTTAATTTTGAATTGATGACCTCTAATTGCATCATTTCTGTTAAATTCAAACATTTCCCTGAGATATCCCTGTTCCTGACCATGAACAAATTTAAAGACCTCGATGAGATCTCCTCTCAGCGTTCTATATCTAAGTGAAAACATATTCAATTTCTTCAATCTTTCCTCATATGCCAGGTTGCCTATACCATTAACCATTTGTGTTCCCCTCTTTTGTACTCTCTCTAAAAGCCAACAATCTTTTTTATAACTAGGGGACCAAGCTTGGACACAGTATTCCAAATGTGGCCTGACATATGCGCAGTAAAGCTTCCTGATGACTTCCTCACTTTTGTATCATACATTCTTATTTATTACCCCAAGCATTCTTAGTGGCTTCTTCCTGGCTTCTTTGGTCTGTTCTGATGCCCCCAATTTTGTGTTCAAAATAACACCTAAGTCCTTCTCCTGCTGAGTCACTCATAGTACTTGACAGTACATGTCAAGGTCAAGCTTGAAGGTCAAAGGTTAGATTCATCTATTAGATGGCGATATTGAAGCGATACCGACCGAACACGCGATTCGGTTGCTATCGCTTCAATTTCCATGAACTGGGCGTCGTTCGACGTGGCTTGTTATGCGGTATCAGAAAGCTAAACTATCGCATTATTTTTCAGATACCGAAGGCCAATCTGATCCTTCGGTCGCCTCAACTTTTTTTTCCATTTTCGCTCAAACCTGTCAAAATCCGGTATCAAGCGATAGCCAGTGGTGAACACACGGGTAACACTTCAAACCGGGACATGTCAAGGTCAAAGGTTTGATTGAGTTCTTCAATGACCTCGCGTTTCGTCGCTACGGCTTCAATTTGCAGTAAATGGATGTCATTCGACGTCGCTCGTTGCGCGATGTCAGAAAGTTGATAATTCTGAATAATCTCGATGGGTAGAAATTCAAGCTGATTTTTTCGGTCGCCTCGCAATTTATCTTTTGGTTTTAGTCCAAGCTTACCCTTGGAAGCTTGGACCCAAAAAAATTTGAAACAGGGATATGTCAAGTCCTCGCGACTCGCCTGCATGGTTCAATTTGCACCAAGTGGGTGTCATTCGACGTAGCTTGTGCCGTATCATAATGTTACTAAATCGAACTAATTTGGAAGGTAAAAAATCAAACCGATTTCTTGAGTCCCCTCGCATTTTTTATTCGCCCTAATCTACCCATATCTGGTATCAAGCACTAGCCCGTGGTGAACCTCGTGTAACATTTCAAATCGGGACATGTCAATGTCAAACCACAAGATCGAAGGTTAGCATAGATTGCTCGAAGTCTTCGCGCCTCGTCGCCATGTCTTCAATTTTCTTCACATGGGTGTCATTCGACGTGCCGTGAGGTATTCTCGCAAAAAGTTCAGAAATCACATTAATTTGCAAAGTGAAAGGTCGAGTTCATTTCTTCGGTCGCCACGCGCTTTTTCGTCTTTTCACAAAGCTACCCCATGTTTGGTGCCAAGAGATAGTGTAGGGGTGGCGGCTCTGCCGTCGGTGGGGTGTGGGGGTGGTGGCTTCGGTGGTTTGGCGGGTGTGGCGGGTGAGGGGTGTGTGGTGTGTAGCTGTGCTGGGAATGTGCGCGGTGTGTACAATGGATGTGTGTGAAAAGGGTATCTGTGTGTGATAGTTAGGCCAACCGAGCCTTAACTGAAATTGTTCTGATTGATGATTGAACTGTGGGGCTTTATTTTTAACTGATACTGCACTTCAACACGGCTGAACATGAGCTGACTCTAGACTTAGGTAGGGCTGAATAAAGCTGAGCTAAATCACTCCTTTGCTGATTATACATGTGTCAGGGATGTGTTGTGCTGTGTTTCCCCGCCACCTCCACCACACATTCCCCAAACCCCAGCCGGCTTGATGTTGTTTGAGCTACCGTCCCTAACACGAATTTATATGTGTGCGAGGTCAAAGTTTTGGGAACACCATATAGGTAAATGAGTGCGTCTAGCCAAATTAGAAAGATTACGTTGTATTTAAAAAAGTAATGATAAGGCAATTTGCCCTTGGTTACAATGAAATGTTCCGAGATGGGACTTTTGGATGCTAATAGTAGTATAATTTTGTACAATGTACCGCACGAAATAGGTGCCTGTGATTGAGCCCCAAGCGGCTTCCGCTGGTCCTTAAAGCTACCTAACACACATTCATTCTCCTCATTCACTTCACATTCGTTCGTCCCATTCATTCTTTCCTTATTAATTAATGAAATGCTTGGTCCCCAAATTTGACTCCCTCCCCCTCCCCCTTTCAGCGGTACACAAACACATATATCGACGGACCATTGCTCTTTTTGTGGTATATTGGCCGAATATGTAAATCTTCCACTGCCATCATAGGTGGTCTCGCCATTATGGACAGTGTTCCTCGCCTGGATGAAGGCTTAACTGCCAAGAGGGGGGCTCATCGAACTGGCTCCGAGGGCTTATACAAGTGCTCTGGTATCTTTGACTGACATATCCTAGCTTTTAATGAAAGGTCGGTGCCGCGCCGGGCCTTCTCCGCCGTATACTGATAATGTGCGACCAGGTGAACGTACTCACGAGCGGGCACGGATCCCTACCACGTTGGGCACGTCCCCTGGCCGTCTTTATAACCTAGCCTGCCCTACCCTTTCAGCCTCGGGGCTTATGACACGCCAAACCCGTCCGAACGTTCCCCCCGTGACGAAAGGCTACACGGTTCCGTGCCGAAACGTATAGCGAACGGGGGGGGGGCGGACTCATGGACCTTGGAGTGTTTTGTATTAACCTAGTGTTTGGCGCCAAACTCGACGGACGCAAGGTGGGGCTCGACAGCCCATCCGACCTTGCATACTGTGCCCGCCCCCGGCTGTACCCCTGGGTCACAGAGGCCAGCGGGCTTTTGCAGTCAAAGAACCAGAGCATGTGCTTAATGCCCCCAAAGTATACGGTCATCGCACCCCTTCTCGCAATTGGACATCATCCATACGCAGATCATATATATTTATATAAACAACATTAATATTCTAGTAAAGTTAAAAAAACTGGCGTTCAGCCTCATTACCCTTACCCGGGAACGTTTCGTCCATAAGAGAACGGCTAGCAGATCGTCTACCTCGCTTCGGTTTCGCCACATCCCAGCGAGCGTGGGGCTCCCCCTCGAGGGGATCCCAAGTGGGCGGGGTGGCCCTGAGGGCAGGATCGGATAGCCCCGCCCCCGGATGGCCTGGGAGTCTGCCTCGTCTCCGCCGTTCGCTCTCCCTATCACTTGCGCCCACCATGTCAAATAATTTATATCATTAATCTAGTATATTTAAATTTCCATACGCCGCATCGCATTACACCCACGCGCTTCCTACACACACACACTACTCGCCATCTCAATCCTTGCACGCGACACACTCCCTCCGAGACACACTCCCTCCGCGACACACTCCCTCCGCGACACACTTCCTCCGCGACACACTCCCTCCGCGACACACTCCCTCCCCACCCTGAATTTATCCTATTTGGTCCCCCCCCCCATAAAACAGGTCGCCCCTTTCAGTAAGTGAATGACGTGGAGGAGACAGAAGCTGGGTGATAGAACTTAGGTTGGTTCGGAAAGGTTTGGAAAAGAGGAAGACATGTCAGGCGTATGACACTCACATGCCCGTTGGTAGTCGCCCTCCAGCCGTCGTCACTCTCCGCCGTCCGGCACTTCAATTCATGTCTGCCTCCATTTAAGTGAGTGTGAGAGTCCGTGAGAGTGATAGAGAGATCTTGAGCGAGAGAGACCGTCCGAGAGCGAGAGTCCGAGAGAGATTGTCCTCCTCTTCCTTCTGTGCCCTTCTTTCTGACTGCCAAATTTTCCCCAATTCCTTTGCTCCGGCTTTTCTAATTTTCAGCCACTCCCAGGATTGGGGTCTGCCTCTTGATTGGTGGGAGTGCTTTTTTTCGTCCCCTTAGGCAGTGTGCGTGGCGAAGCCGCCTGGGGAGGTTTTCACCGGGGCTGGCTCACAGCTGGCCGGGAACCCTTCGGTTGTTTTCGTCCAGACGGGAGGCTGATGGCTTTGTTTATTTCATGCCGCCTTTGAAGACGACACGCACCGAGAGTCGGTCCGGCGGTGTTTGAAGGCAATATGAGAGAGGAGGGAAAAGGTGGCCGAGATCTGACCGGGCGTCTGGCGGCTTGGTCGGATGGGAAAATGTTGAAAATTGCATGCCGAAAAAAATGTAAGCTTCCTTACAATAGCCCGTGGGCATCCCTCAAGTAACATTTCAACCCGGCACATGTCAGGTCAAGCCTCAAGGTCAAAGGTTCGTTTTAATTCTTCAAAGTCTTTGCGTTTCGTCGCTATGGCTTCAATTTGCATTATGTGCATGTCATTCGACGTGGCTTGCCGTACGTTATCAGAATATTGAGATATCGAAATAATTTCAAAGGCTTCGAAAGTCCGGTGTGTGTACAATGAATGAGTGTAATAGGAATAAATGGATCAAATCTCTTTTGCTTGCAGCTGTTGTGATAGCAGGCTCTCATATACTATATAACCAGGAGCTCCCCGAAGAAATCCGTCATAACCTGCTCGGACGGCGCTCGGATCGCTGGTTGTATATTTACACTGTGACATTGCTGTTCCGGACATGTAAAGTATAACCTTATAACCTTCTTTTCAAATTGTCTGCTTTCCTCTTAATGGTTCAACGTGATGGGAAATTTGCAAGAAAAGCCACACGTGAATGTGCACGATTATATAACCAGCCGGAGGTCATACCGCGAGAGAGCAATGTTGTAATCAGGGGTGGATCCAGAAATTGTCATGGGGGCACTTGTCTGGAGGGGCGCCATTTCTTTGGAGCGCCGCCAATACGAAAGCACCTTGAGGGCGCCTCTGGCTGAAATATTCGAGGGGGCGGGTTGCACTCGGTCCTTCCCGAAGGGGCGCCTTTCCTTCCAAGGGGGTGCCTTTTTCTTTCATATGGGCGCCTTTGGTTGAAACAAAATTGACCGGGTGCACCGGAACCTTTTCAGAAGGGCGCCTTTTCCCGGCCGGAGGGACGCCACTTTCCATGTGGGTGGCACATGTCCTCAGTGCCCTTTACCCTTTATGCCCCCATACCCCATACCCTTATACCTCATACCCTACATACCCTTTATGCTCCCTGGTTGTCATTGCATCGAAATGTCTCCCCGTAAAACAGGAAAGCGTGGGAAAGGTTATTGTATGTCTATATTTACTACGATAAAACCGACGTCCAATATTTTATTTTTGCCTACTGCAAGAGGGCAACGTTTAATTTACTTACAACATTGCTCTGTGGTGATTGTGAAATCGGGACCAGCACATACGACATAAAGCTAGATGTTCAAAGGCAGTGATAAGAAGTGAAACTTGCTAATTTTGGTGGACAATTTTGTTTCCAAATTTTTATTTTTAACAATGGTGAATCTGAATACCTAACATTCAAAATGAAGTGGCTGAAATCGAAGGATATTTCGCTTCTTTGAGGGCATTTTTTTTTGCTTCTTTGAGGGGGGGGGGGGGATGAGGCGGGGCTACCCATATAGCTTGTTCCAACTTATCGCGTCCCTGGTTCCCCCTCCCCCCCATTTCGAAGCCGTGGCTACACCCGGAAATGTCTGGCGGGGCCTTCTGGCGGGGCCTCGGCGCTCGCTCCCGCTCGAAGACACAAACTGCGCGGCGGAGGCATCGCTGACGGGAGCGAGCGGCATCTGTGAGGGTCGTGTTATCACCGAGCGGCATCCATGAGGGTCGTGTTATCACCGCCCGTCTCTGCCCGACAGACCCCGGCAATGCATCCCGCTGATATAGCCTCCATTTCCAGGGTCTCTCCCTTCATCTATCTATCTCTCTCTCCCTCCTTATCCTCTCCCCCCCTCTCTCTCTCTCTCTCTCTCTCTCTCTCTCTCTCTCTCTCTCTCTCTCTCTCTCTCTCTCTCTCTCTCTCTCTCTCTCTATCTCTATCTCTATCTCTATCTCTATCTCTATCTCTATCTCTATCTCTATCTCTATCTCTATCTCTATCTCTATCTCTATCTCTATCTCTATCTCTATCTCTATCTCTATCTCTATCTCTTCTCTATCTCTATCTCTATCTCTATCTCTAGCTCTATCTCTATCTCTATCTCTATCTCTATCTCTCCCTCTCTCTCTCTCTCTCTCTCTCTCTCTCCCTTCTCTCTCTCTCTCTCTCTCTCTCTCTCTCTCTCTCTCTCTCTCTCTCTCTCTCTCTCTCTCTCTCTCTCTCTCTCTCTCTCTCTCTCTCTCTCTCTCTCTCTCTCTCTCTCTCTCTCTCTCATATTCATTAATTCATTAAACAAAAATTGCATCCTGCAGTGGACAAGGCATGCCAAAGTTGGCGGTGTTATTGTTCTCGCTCAGTATCTGGATGCATATTGACTTGTGGTTTTCCTTGTCAAGAGGAAAACCGGGTAAAATTGTTCCGAAAACTGAGGACATCGTCACGATGGCTTAGATGAACGTCTCGCTCTCTTTGCCGGCGCTCGAACTTCTGCATCGGTAACAATAATTGCAGATTTTAGCAGTGCCCCACCGGTCGGCACCTACAATGCACATTGAATTGGTTCGAGGTAGCATGGCTGGCGTTGCTCAACGAGCTCTTCAGAGCTCTACTCCTGGCGAGGAGCTTTTGCTGATTGAAGTCAAACCAGCTTTGAAGCATGGGCTGAAAAGGATCCTTCTCGGGATTAAAAGACCAAAATAAGCGCCAGACGTTCCTCATAAACAACAAAAGGGATTTGGTGGTCACCAAAATAGTCCCTCCACAGGGGTGGATTGTTTCTCTCAGACTTCAGAATAACAATTGCAGACTTAAAAGACCTTAAAGACCTCCAAGACCCAATAGACTCAGAGATCTCAGATCTCAGAGATTAATAGCTTAATTAATACTACCGTTCACAGAAGGAATTTCATGCCAGAGCATGCAGAGCCCTGGTATTCTTAAAGGGGACCAAGAAAATATTTTTTTTTTAAATTAATTTTTTAAGGTCCGCCACCCAAGATCAGGTGACCAGGAGCGCCCCTCCTCTTACCCAACGACTGCAAGCACCTTACGGTAACACCATAAAATAAAAATTAAAGTCGCGGCACTCCCAGCTATGAGATGGAAAACAAATAAATAAGCATACAAAGCACCCGGTATTAGAGCAATAAACCTAATAATAAAGAATGCTGTAAGTAGTCATACCCAAAGGTGGCATATGACTGGCCCTAGATCCATCCCAAGAAGAAGTTAAGGTCTAAACTATAATGTTAGTAGCTGGCTTGTGGACAGATAGTGGTGAGCACTCCTGATTTGAAATTATTTTTTTACTTTGGCTCCTCCCACAACTCCATCCAGCTAAGCATAGGCTTGTTGCCGGGTGGAGTGTGGGAGGAACTATGGTTGGGTCATATCCTTCAAAGAACCCTCGCGACCTGAAAGGACCCACACAATCCTCGAAGTACGCTCATGCATCTCCAAGGGGCTATTATAGCTACCGAAGGGGTACGTTGAACAATTGCAGGTCCGCCACAGGATTCCATTTCACCTGGATGAGGCTCCTCTTAGTTCTGTAACATAAACACAGGATGTGGGAAGCTTCACGAGGCCCTTTCGGGCACCTGTAATGTCTGGTTTACAAAGAGGCCTGGCCTATTAGAGGTGTGAAGGGCAGTAAGGCCTTATGACCCCCTTGGTTACACCGCTGAACAGGGACCGGTGCAACTGAAAGCTTTACTGTTGACGCAGAAGCTCCATGAGTTGAACAGGACGCCCATGCGTTGGAAGATGATACATGGTAATGTGGAGGGCGCTGGCGCTAAAAGAGTACGGGAGGTTTGTGGAGGAATATACTTTCTCCAGAGCGCGACGAGGAAGAAGACCAAGATATCTATTCAGTGCAATATAGCCCCCAATTGTTCATAAGAAGACACTTGACATAAGGAGACACTTGAACACACACCGATACAACAAGCAGACTCTAGAACCAGTAGGCAGGAATTGGTCGAGGAAGGGCTTGTACGCGGGCCAAAGCCTGACCCCCAAAATTGGAAGTCCTAGGAATCCCTGCACATTAGTTTTTAAAAGTCCTTGATACATAAAGGGACCGTTTTTCACTGACTTCATTCAAGGCTTGTTTTTTTTGCTCTTCGGGGCGTACCGTGGTGTTGCCATGGCAACAAGTGCCTTGGTGCATAGCAAAGGTTCATGAATTCAATTAAGATATTGATGAAACAATTCGGCACAATTATTGCAATATAATCCGAGGAATACAATTAATACAATCAAAAGGTCACGATTATGATTATGATCGAGATATTATTTGTGGATCACATTTGCAAAAACTTCAGTTTTGCCCAATTTAACGACACCATTAATTATTTCATGGTAAAATCACTCCCACACTATGCATCCATATGTGTCATTCATTGCAGCAGTCTCCTTACGTTAATTGCTCCGAAACAATTATCTGTACGATTTCCATTGTTCAGCTTTTACCCATTTTGCGGACATTTTCTCGTGCCGAACGCATCGCCGAACTTCTGACGTCGTGCTCTTACTCGGCACAAACTTCCACAGTGAGAGTCCTTTGGACGAACGTGAAGCTCTTAGGAACGTCCAGGCGAATCTCGAACGTTGACGGCACGTATTCCACTACTGAGAAGGTTTTCTCTTGGATTTGATCCGCAGCTTTCAGGTGGATTGTCCAATCCCCCTGCAATAACAAAACACAAGCGACTGTAATACCCACGGACGAAATGTTGAGATTGAATAGTGCAGCAATAGCACGTCGCAAGACTTCTAATATAACTGAATATTAGAGACTTAAAGATAAATGAATAAAAAATATAGTACGCTATCGGCCTCAAGCTAGCTGACAATAATCATATACACGTATGCACAGTCTTTGATATTCGCGATCGATAGGAAAGTGTACATCGTACAGTACTTCTTATTCATTTTCGCCAGCATTCATAATGTTTTGATGCTTGACATGACTATATGGCTAGCATATCGGCCTCTTTCACCACAGAGGCAGAGATAAAAAAAAAAACACTGTACACGTGACCGCAAGCACGGTAGACCGACAGTTTCCTAGCCAGGTAGCAGAAGCAGAGTTGGTGCGGAAAAAGAAACTGATTCTTCCATCGGCAAATTCAGCACAGTCTTCCCAATGACTACCACCTTCCCCCTATAAAGAATAAGCAGTTGGTAAAGCGCTTCAAAGATATTGACTTTCAATTCATTCGTGAGTCCTTCATGCTAACGGCTTCTCAAATCGATTCCAAGTCTATACAGCGATGTCAAATAACGGATGACTGCAGCATGATTCTTGTAGGAGACCAGATATGTTTTTTTCTAGGAGACCTCAAGTCCCCTACAAAAACTTACCACTTTCTCCGGCCCTGCACAGAGGGTTCTTGTTGATCGTGCAAAAGAGGAACAGAGTGCACACTCACCAGCACAGTTTCCGGGGCGAGTTGAAAGTGTTTCTGGAACAATCCGGAGCGAGTAGGCACGTTCTTCCACTGGAAGATCCTGATGCCGTCCGGATTGGTCACCCACACCTCGGAAACCTGCGGTCGCCAGTGCACTTGGTCACTAGTTGTGGAGTGGAATGAACAAATCGATCAAAGACGTACCAATTATTTCTGGATTGGACATGGATTCGTAAAGTGATCGAATCAAATAAATCAGAGAGTCATTAATCTAAGTGTTGTTTATTCGTGAAAACCGTGTACGAATACGCAAATGAAGGCACCCACAAGCGTAAGACCGTTCTAGGAAGTGTTGACGGGGCAAAGGTCAGACTCACGGCTCACCTGCTGTCAATCATTACACACACCGTGTCAACGACGGGGCGAAGGTCGGACTCCAGCGACACAACACGGAAGAACACTTGGTCGCCCGGCTGGTAGCGAGGCTTGTCTGTGCTGATCAGAGTGATTCGCGCGTACGTCACAATTGATATCTGCAACGAACACGACGTCAGCGGATGTGGTCCATTCGCGGCTGGAGAGTGCGGCACGGTGGTGGTTGACACTGCAGCTCTAGTGCAGGACACGCTAGGTGAAGTCTACACAGTCCCTCACTCCAAACACTCTCGGGTTTGGACCTATTTTCACGCACAGTAGACTTGGCAGAGGACCCACTTCCGGCAGGAAATGACACCGCTGTGAGGTCTAATAGCTGCACTAACACTAAGCGTGTGAAGTCTAACAGCTGCACTAAGGCGCAGCTGTTAGACGTGACACGCTTAGTGACATAGGCACCGGTGTCAACGGACCGACGAGGTGCTCCGAAACTGAGCAACGGACCTGACCTCCTGTGCCACAGCGCTGCCTGGTACATTTTCGAATCGCTTGCAGTCAACATCGCGGGTGGTTCAACACAGGCTGCAGAAGTTTACACGGCATCACCCTGCGTCACTCACCTCGTGGCTTTCCTGGGCGAAGTCGTATGAGACACTTAACCCATGTGTGACCTTGACTCGTGCCTCAACACGAGATGCGGTGATGTTCTTGGGAACGGCGATTTCGAAACAGTGATGTCCATTCTCTGCAAAATGGGGCAGTGGTCACGGCCATGCTTTACATGGGGGTGTATCAACCTCCACAGGTCATAACCTCCACAGTTCATAACCTCATCAAATTCAACATACCCGAAGCGGTCGTAACCTCCGCAGGTCATAACTTACACCGTTCACAGCCTTCACAACACCGAAACGGTCATAACCTCCACATATCATAACCTCCACAACTCCGAAGCGGTCATAACATCCACAGGCCACAACCTCCACAACTCCGAAGCGGTCATAACCTCCACAGCTCACAACCTCCACAGATTCAAGAACTTCATACTTTCCTAGAAGTATCACTTCAGAGAGGGTGGCAGATAATTGTGAACTGTGGAGGTTATGATCTGTGGAAGTTATGGCACGCTGTCCTTCACATAGTCTGGATGTAGAATCGTTAGTTCATTGTTCGTGAACATGGAACTGACAAGAAAAAAATATGCCTGTTCGATTAATGCAATCAGATTGAACGCATTTTACACTGTGGTTGAGAATGGTGATGAAGAATGGAGCTAAGGATGTGTTTATGAAATGATAGGCTGCATTACAAGCTAAGCTGCTCTTAAGAACTGTACAATGGGCGAACTTCGCGAATGTTTTCTTTTTCTTTACTCTGCACACCTAATGCGTCAGCTGGTGCCGCTGTGGCACCGCCAAGGAATGCATGAAATTGAACTAAAATTGGATAAAGTGAAATTTTTGTGAAATTTTGGTTTGAGATATTATACCTCCTTTTTGGCAACTGTTGTATGCATTTTGATTCAGGGTCGGTCAAGTTCAATGATCCAGGTCAGGTGAAAGATATCAATCGTTCTGAAATAGATCCTCGCAGTGTTTTCTGGAACGTATCGATTTGTTTTAAACTTCCAGGAACTGTAGTCAGTGACAAAACTAAAAATTTGTATCCCTCAGATTCTTCGGAAAATATATGGTCACTGATCTGATATCAGACCAAATTTGCTCCACCTTTGCTTTTTGGACTAATTGTGTGCATAGTTATCAACAATTTTTAAGCTCACACATGCCCTATCACATGGCCCAAGACATATTTTTGTCGTCATCTTATCAGAGAACCTATGGCATTGGGTCAAGTCACAACCCAGCCATAGAAATGCATGGTGGAAAAAATGCAGGCTTTATGTATACAAATACTTCGACAAAGACTAGAACGGTTTTTAAACGAAAATAGTACATTGATTTCGAAGGGGGCATCCATGAACACCTGAGACTCGTTCCCGGATCAAAACAGTTCACTTGAGGTCAACCAGGGTGAATGTCATTCACATTGGTCTAACTCCGGAACTTCACATGACAGCGGTTCAAATTCACCGGCGCGCGAGGCCCTGTTCAATTCTTGGCGGGCATGCGAAGCCTCAATTCGATATCTCGAACTGTTCTGAAATCAACCCAGTACAAAAGCGGGAAGGGAATCAACTTATTTCCCCGCATTGCTCTCGAGGGCCATTGTAGCAGTTGCAACACTTCGTACACCTTCTGCATACAGCAGACTGCACACATTTTCCAGCCCTGCGGCAGTTGATCTGGCCGGCTGATCAGAAATAACATCGTCCTGGCACGCCATGTTTACAGAGCTGCAAGTCCTCACAGACGTCATACCTCTACCACGACTGTCAGATGGCTGTGGTGGCTGGTCAACACGATCGACGAATCGTATTCATTGGTGAACATCGGATCCCCGTGGAAGAGGTGCAACTGCATGATTTCAACGAGACAACACTGGCCAACGACCTGGCCTTAATTCCGCTGGTTCAACCGGTGGGTAACAAAGCCGCGGTCTCTTGGTAACAACGTCGCAGGTTTTTGAGAACATGCAGCACTCTTTTTACATGAGACTTGCTGCATGAACTCCGTGTAGGCATATGTGACCCTTTCTTGATGCTTTATATGAAAATGCCTTGGCCCACGTACATATAACTAAGGAAATAAACGAATATTCGCATATATATATATATATATATATATAAATATATATATATATATATATATATATATATATATATATATATATATATATATATATATATATATATATATATATATATATATATATATATATATATATATATATATATATATATATATATATATGTATATAGATAGATATATAGATAGATAGATAGATAGATAGATATATAAATGGTTAGATACATAGACAGATAGATGATAGATAGATAGCTAAGCCACCGAAGGCCCCCACCCTCCGAGAAAATATGCCCCCACCCCCCACATAAGAATTCCTCGAGCCGCCCCTGCGTCTGGTGACCTTGAAATTTAACTGAGGTCAACAATTATAGGTAAGTTGTTCATGTCTCGTTAATGCCTATTCAATGGTGTTTGCTTTTTCTGCATGCCTCACATGTTCCTGGGATCCTTTGATGGGGAAGTCGTCGTCCCCCCCCCCCCCAGTGAGGTACATCCTCTTCCTCAGCTCGACGAATGTGATTAGGACGACCCGGCTAGGGCTGCGCAACACACACTTCGGATGTCCAGTAACGCAGCCAAGGGGGACGACTCTTCCCAGGTCAATGAGGTCAAAGGTCAGGTTCAAATATGCAAAGATCGGTGATTCTATTTAAGTGCCAGCCTGATGTTCATAGTAATATAAGGAGTTGCAAATAACTAACACGGATAGTTCTAGGTTTCTACTGCGGACGCTCCGAAAGCGAAATATATCTAGAGATATTTGGAATTCGTTACTTTATTACGAGCATCAAGCTGGCACTTCAACTGATCTTTATAATGTTGCTCATCCATTTAATTATTTCACCTCTGAAAGCTAAAAAGTTCGGATGTGCACCTAAAATGGCCCAGTTTGTCGAGTAATTTCAGTAATATGGAGTACTTTCAGTAATGTGGAGTACTTTCAGTAATGTGAGGTAGGCACAGCGTTATTTTACACCTTACGTTATTTTACGACAAGAACCGATTTGTGCGCAAACTTGCACCATAGTACAAATTGCAACGGTTCTCTCAGATCATAACCTCATAATGCCAACCACTGCAGCTCGACCGCCCACTAGGCCATTCTGGACACTCCGTCAACCAAAGGTCGAGTACTTGGTCTCGGAAAAGAAATCGACTATCACATCGGCGGAAATTCTTGGCATGTTCCACAAATTCGCCGACGACAACAATCACAAAACATTCGCATTCGCGGATGGGTCGACACACGAGGTCAAGGTAGGCATCGGCATCACTGGACCAGGCAAAAAGCCTTCCACGCGTCTACCGGATAACCTCTTCATCTACTCCGCGGAAGCACAGGCCAGTTTGGCCGCCATCCCCATTCTCATGAGACGTAAAGCTAGAAACATAGTAATTTACTTAGATTCAAAATCCGTGCTGCGACTGTCCACATCCAGTCATGGGCAGAATACAACAAATCGTGGCCCATTGCGTGACAAGGACTTTTCCTTCCTCTGGATACCAGGCCACGCCGACATCTCAGGTAACGAAAAAGCAAATCAACTCGCAAAGCATGCCTCAGCATTGAACATTTACCCCAGCATGGAATATTCCGTAGCCGATTGCAAAGCACTCCAACAACAGCCCATACGTCAGCATCACCAGAACACATGGACACAACACAACTCTACACAACACAAATCCAACAACACCCACGACATCAAACCAACGCGTTGGTTTGATGTCGTGGGTGTTAATGTGTTCCATGTGCCTACCATTGCTACGGTAGGCACATGGAACACATTAAATCAATCTCATCGAAGAAAGGAAGTCACTTGCTTCAGCTTTGCTTGCAAAAAACACTCGCTTTAAAGGCGGCGCAAATGACATTTATGTTCCGGCAAGCCTCTAAAAATTACTCCCCCCTAATGTGAGGTAAGACAATTTACAATTATCTTAGCCGATTGCTCAGTTTATTAACTTAGGAATCGGCTAACTTAATTTATCCTTATGACCACCTTCCTATAAAAGAACAACCTGGCAAAATCCATCATCATTTCCGTCCCGTCAAGATTGTCCTGGCTGAGCGCATGCCCGGATCCAACAAGCAAGACATGACGTACCAACCTGGTTGTCTACAGCCGCGGTTATTGAGCGGGACGTTTCTCTGGGAGAAAACTTAGATGGTGGTTGTGACTTTAGGACGCACTCAGCAGCTGAGGCCACGTGGCGTCGCCTGCCTCTCATCCTGACAGGAAGGGCGGGCACCGCTGGGAATCGAACCACGTACCTCTGGCATGCCAGACGCACAGCTTGACCGCTGAGCTACCGACACAATCTGGGGAAGACCTGGGGCTCTGGAGGATGGAGTAAAGCGTGCGAAGATGATGCAGAAATCGCAGCAACGTGTGTGTGTGTGTGTGTGTGTGTGTGTGTGTGTGTGTGTATGTGTGTGTGTGTGTGTGTGTGTGTGTGTGTGTGTGTGTGTGTGTGTGTGTGTGTGTGTGTGTGTGTGTGTGTGTGTGTGTGTGTGTGTGTGATTTTGTGTGCGGTAATTGGGTGCCTTTACGACGCATTCGACTGTTGGGTCACATAGCGTCACCAACCTCCCACGTTGGTAGTCGCGGGTGGATTCAACAATACTGCCGGCTGTGGAGAATACCTGGCAGGCGAAGGAATTGGCGCGATTAGCTGTACGAGGATTGACGACCTCTGATTAGCATCACTATCACACTCTAGAAAGCAGCACAACCACGGGGCATAGGATAATGAGGTTCCAACCTCCGTTGTTTCCACTCCAAAAACCCACGCCAGGATATTGTCTAGACGTTGCATGGAGGCCTCGAGATATCAGCAGGGGTGTCGATTTTTGAAAAACATTGGGGGGGGGGGCCGAAGTGCCAACGCACTAGACCCCCCCCCAAAAAAAAACTCGTCGGATTTAGCCCACTATATTTTCGGATCTCAGAAATTCCTATTTTTATTCGACGATGTGTATGCTTATGTTTATTCAGCATCCTCACCAACGGGGAAAATCGTCCAATAACTGGTGAAGTCACATAATTAAAAGAGCAGTGCTCAGTACATGTCAACATAACAACTCTGAGTAATACCATGCGACTGCCGTGCCATATAGTGGGCTCGGATCTATCGTCACCGTCACCGTCACCGTTACCCTCCTCCTCACTCCACACACCAACAAACACACACCGGCTTAAATAAAAATACTTCAGCGATCAGATGCAGGCTAAAACACACCGGCATTGATGGAGCATCAGAGCACAGCAGACCTGAATAGTAATGACGGTGGGTGAAAGTATTTCATTGGTGCCTGACATTAGGGAGGCGAACTTTTCCATTTAATACGCCACTGCGGCTGCTCAACGTGTTTTTTTCCGCAGATTGCACGATCGAGAGTAGATTGCAGATTGCACATCAGTTCCTTACAAGTGTCAGCAATACATTTCCTTCATGTGCTTTAAACATGATTCAAGAAAGCACTGTCATCGATTTTAAACTTGCAAAAAGAGTGGGCCGCCTGGTGTTTTGAGTGCTATTTGAGTGAATTTGCTGTCTTGTTAGTGAACTGACCATTTATTGAGATATAAGTACTTTAACTTTGCCTGCTTCTATCATGAAATATTTGTCATGTTCCAATACATCATAAATCATCAGAATAACTTCTTGTCCACAAACCGGTGTATGCATTTCTATGAATTTTTCATATTTATTAACACTAATGATGTAGATCTGATTTGCAAATTTATTACAGAAAATATCATCAGCACAGGATTCCATTCCTGAAAATATAGTACTTTCAACATGTTATTTTCTTTTACATTTCAACATGTTAAGTTGGGTTACATTTTTAATTGTAAAAAAATACATTGCTTGAAATTTTTACAACTTGATGTTTTGGTTTTGTTTTCCTCCAAAGCGAGGGTAGGCTAGGTTAGGTTAGGTTATGTTGCATTTCTTTTGATCTAAAAAGAATAGCTTATCCTATGACACCTAATTCAAAGCCTTTTTTGGTGTTATTTTGCTCACAACCTGAAATGTAAGCATTTGTATAGAAAATGAGTAGTCCCATAATTTGGGTCACATTCATAAACATTGCATTGAAATGATACATTCCACGAATTCATAAAACACCTTAAAACACAACTTTACCAACATGAGCAGTAACATCATGTTCATCACATTCTTAAACATTGCATTAAACAAATCAAGAAATCAGAAATTGCCTTAAGCTGTAAATTTACCAAAAGGTGTGCCAACCCCTGGACGGAAATGCAACACTAGGTGCCCCAATCCAGGACAGAAAAAGCACCAGGTGCAGTGGAGTGAAAATATTAATAAAAGTAAACTAAAAACAGACCTTCTTGAAGACATATGTGATAGTTTGTGATATTAAAATGGAAACCCTGAGCACAAATCAGAAAAAGGCATGGACTGGACTTTAGGCGATGGAATTTTTGTAACTGGAATTTTTTATTTGGATGTTCTTGTTCAAGCTTACCTGCCTACTTCTTCAACTACTGTTCCTTTGGGAATTAAATAGCAGCAGGCTATTTATTCACTATTTAAAATCACACCAATATGCAGATACATCAGAAAGTGCGAAGTACAAAAAACGAATCAGTACGTCACATGAGATTGGGCTACGGATTAAACACTGCGCGCAATTGCATCAAGAATGTCTCACCTCCGTCACATTTGTCGACTGCAACCTCAAATTTAGACTTTAGGCGCTGGAATTTTTGTAACTGGAATTTTTTATTTGGATGTTCTGAGAAACGCCCACCACGATTTGTGGCATTTATTGCGCGCAAGTGTCTATCAAGTCTCTCCAGACACATTTGGTGATGGGCTTTGACCTTATATAACCTACAAGCAGGTGTTTGTCATTTCTGCAGCCGCCACAGGCCCATAGTTCTGAGCCGTGACGTCACGAGTGCGATTGCCAGGCTGCGCCGAATTTCTCCACCGAATTTGGAATATGCCCGATTTCTGCTCGGGTGCGTCAGTAAATAAGCCTCGGTAAAGCGACGATAAACTATGTACCGCGTTGCCAAGGATTAAGGTTGCTTTTATGATGTAAGTCGTGCTTGCAAATTGGAAGGAAATCCAACTCCTTTGTTTTTTTCCACAAAGTTGTCAATTTTACAGCAAAGGGTGGAGAGTCAATCCACTATCCAATTCAAATCTGTTTCATTTCAGTACAAAATGTGCTGGTTGGCATCAACTAAGCTACGTAAGTCGCATGGTGTTTTTTCTTCTTTTTTTCTTTAACTTTCTTCTCAGCATAAAAATAGCATATGTTATTGGGGGGGGCAAATCAACATTGAGGGGGCCAAGATCAAAATTGGTGGAGCAATGGCCCCCACAAAAGGATACAAATCGACGCCCTTGCTTTGGATAAAAAAATAGAAACCAAAATGAAGCGAGGTACATTTCGAAAATTTTATAAATTGAACAACCGAACCCAACCTAACCGAACCTAACGTCAGCTCCTTTTGAAGGAAAATTTCCGATTTTATTTTATGTTTGAATTTTTTATTTTTTTTCTCCGAAGTTTAGCATCTAAACTAGCCTAACCTAGCTAAAACGGTATTATTGTTCTTTAAGGTGGTAACAAGACAAGTTTTTACACACATTGAATTCCATATAGCAAACAAATGGGTTAGATTTGGCTAAGTTGGGTTAGTTTAGGCTTTCCAAGTGGGAAAACTTTTCAAAAATTTCCAAAAAAGTTTCCCCAAAAAATTTCGAATTAATTGGTAACCTTGCAGTTTAAGGTGTTCTTTTTTTCCCTTAAAATTTTTTTTTTTTCTGCAGAATACCATGTTTATGAAAGTGACTAAGATGATTGGATCCACTTATTTTCTTTGTGAATGCTTACTTTTCAGGTTGTGAGCAAAATATTACCAAAAAGGGCTTTGAGTTCGGTAACATAACATAAACATAAATGTTTTTTCTTTAATGCAACAAAACCTAACCTAACCTAGCCTAACCTATCGTTTGAGAACAAAAAAATAAACAAAATAAAAATGTCAATTAATTTATTTTCTGAAAATTATCAACCTTAATAAAGAAACCTAACCCAACCTAACCTAACCTAAGCTGCTTTTGAAGAAAACAAAAGTCTGAACATGTTTGTTTTTTGTTTTTAAAAAACTTCTTGGTATTATTGTGCTTTAAGGAACAAGGAAAGTGTTGTGGGCGCTGTATGACCAACGCAGTCAATGCGGCCGTAAGCCCAAATAACTAACCAACCAACCAAGAAAAGTGTTTACACACATTTGTCACCATAAAGCAAACAAATTGGTTAGGATTGGTTAGGGTAGGTTGGTTTAAGTTTTTCAGTTGGACAATTTGTCATTTTTTTCAAATTAAAATTAAATATATTTGCACCGAAAATAAGTGGTCCCATCGTCTTAGTCACCGTCATGAACATGGTATTCTGAAGAAAAATTAGGACAAACAAAAAATCACCTTAAACTTCAAGTTTACCAATCATTTTTTATTCAACAGCAACTTAAAATAGGTTAGGTTCGGCTTGGTTAAGTTCTTTAAACTTTGAAAATTGAAAATTGAAAAATACTCTAACTCTCTCATGCGCAGTGAAATTGAAACACGCCTGATGCTACCAATATCTGCAATATAAGAGAAAAAAGCTATGACGTCACCAAATCTTGAAGGCGAATTTGGTGTACCTTCTAAGGTAATAGTATCGTGGGGGGGGGGGGGCATTTAATGCCGCTTCCGGCCTTGGCCGCTACCAGACACTGGTCTTGTATGACTCTTTAGGGTTTGTTTAGGAAGTCATGTGTGGCAATAGCTTACTAACCATTGTTTTCTTCAGGAATATCAATTAAAATGAGGTGTCTATACGGCTTCTTGCTGAATTTGCTCTCGTGTTTTCATAGGCTGGCAGATTGGCTCAAACGTGGCTTTTGTTGGTTTAGTTTGAGATTGGGTAGCCCCATATCAATATCAATGCACATTGTCATTGGGTATGTAGGTAGGTATGTACCTTGGTAAATATCAAGCTGATGGTGTGATGGGTAGGTTGCTGAATATAATTATAGTTTGTATATCCACAATATCAATGATAACCATGATTTGCATGCAAGTTTGACAATGACTGGAAATTGAGAATGGAATTAATGATGTTCAAGCTCCATATGCATGTGGTTTTGCCATTGGTGGTGTGTACCAACTTCAGTATGACCATGCAATTGTTGTTAGTTGCTTAGCGGATTTTTTTCTTCAGACAATCTGGTTTAAAATGCATCAGCATTGCTTATTTCAACATTTTATGATGTAAGCTGTACTTCCACAGTGGAGGGAAATACTGCTATTTTGTTTGTTTTTTTTGCACAAAATTTTACATTTTTCAGCAAAAGGTGGAGAGTCAGTCCACTATCTAATCCAAATCTGTTTCTATTCAGTACAAAATGTGCTGGTTAACATCAATCTTTCTAGTTAGCATGATATTTTTTCATTTTTTCCCTTTAGCTTTCTTATCAGCATAAAATAGCATAGGTTATTGGGGGGGGGCCCAAATCAACATTGCGGGGCCCAAGATCAACATTGGTGGGGCCATGATCCCCACAAAAGGATACAAATTGACCCCCCTGGTAGTCCTCCATTTTGTCGAGAAAAATCGTGTAACGTGCAAAACTATATGGGCAATGCATAAGCTTCGCACGTCGCATGCGCAGCCCCACCCCCACCAAAACTACAAATTATTTTGTGGAGGAGCAAAGTAAAATTAAAACCATTTAGACATGTCCCCATATCAGCCGCCGCCTCCAGCACCTAAAATATCACACAAACTATAACGTAAAATTCCCTTAACGTAAATGTTCACCTGCCTGCACCTTGATAGCAAACACTCGCTATTATAGACAGGCATGTAACGTACTCGCTTTAGAGGCGGCGCAAATGACCTTTATGGTCCGGCACGCCTAAAAATCACTCTCCCCCCCACCTGCGCAGCGAAATTGAAACATGCCTGATGCTACCAATTTCTGCAATATATGGGGAAAAAGCTGTGACGTCACCAAGACTTGAAGGCTAACTTTGGTGTAACTTTTAAGGTTTGCTTTGGAAGTCATGTGCGCCATAACTTAGTACATATTGCTCAGGAATATCAATTATAATGCAGTGTCCATGCAGCTTATTGCTGAGTTTTGTCTTTCATGGTGTCATAAGCTGGCAGATTGGCTCACACATGGCTCTCGTTGGTTCAGTTTGAGACTTGGATTCCCCATATCAAAATTGAATGCATGCATATGGATCTATTTGAAGAGGTTCTGATGATCTGAAGCCACTGCGATGGTCTCATGGCAGTTTCACGCTGCACTGAGTCATATGTAATGTTGCAACATCGTCCGGTTTCCCGATGGGCGAATAAGTCGTACACTGTGACTGTTTGTGACGTCATCAAAACGTTGCATCCATATTCAGTGGTATATTTGAACAGTGCGACATTTCCTGCCGATATGCGGCACATTCGGTTACATATCTAGTGCAAACAACGCTATGGCAGAAAGTAAAAGAATATCCACATTGTCACTGGGCATGTAGGTACCTAGGTAGGCACCAGGTAAATATCAAGCTGATGGTGTGATGGGTGGGCTGTTGAAGATAATTCTAGTTTGTATATCCACAATCTCAATGATAACTGATTGTTGTTCACTGGTTCACTCACTGGTATGCAAGTTTGACAATGACTTGAAAGTGAGAATGGAATGAACCTTATTCAAGCTCCATATGCATGTGGTTTTGCCATTGGTGGTGTATACAAACATCAGTATGACAATGCAATTGTTGTTTTGTGGCTGAACATTTTTTTGTTGTTGAACAATCTGGTTTAAAATGCATTAGCATCAGCTATTCTTAACATTTTATGATGTAAGTTGTCCTTCCACAGGGGAGGGAAATCCAGCTATTTTTTTGCACTCAATTTTGAATTTCATAGCAAAAGGTGGAGAGTCAGCCGACTATGTAATCCAAATCTGTTTCCTTTCAGTACAAAATGTGCTGGTTAACATCAACTACATTTTATATTTACCTAGCAGTGTTTTTTTTCTTCTTTTTTCCTTTCACTTTTTTATCAGCATAAAAATAGCATAGGTTATTGAGGGCAGGGCCCAAATCAACATGGGGGGGGGGCAAGATCAACATTGGTGGGGCCATGGCCCCCACAAAAGGATACAAATCGACACCCCTGCTGGTGTGTACAAACATCAGTATGACCATGCAATTGGTGTTTAGTTGCTTAGCAAATTTTCTTTCAGAAAATCTGGTTTAAAATGCATCAACATCGCTAATCTTGACATTTTATGATGTAAGCTGTACTTCCACAGTGGAGGGAATTTCAGCTATTTTGTTTGTTTTTGCACACAATTTTACGTTTTTCAGCAAAAGGTGGAGGGTCAGTCCAGTATCTAATCCAAATCTGTTTCTTTTCAGTACAAAATGTGCTGGTTAACATCAATGTTTCTACTGACCTAGCATGGTGTTTGTCATTTTTTCCCTTTAGCTTTCTTATCAGCATAAAATAGCATAGGTTATTGGGGGGCCCAATTCAACATTGGGGGGCCAAGATCAACATTGGTGGGGCCACAGCCCCCACAAAAGGATACAAATCGATGCCCCTGCTCACTCCACTATCTAGTCCAAATCTGTTTTTTTCAGTACAAAATGTGCTGGTTAACATCAACTAAGTTTTCTATGTACCTAACACAGTGTTTTTCTTCTTCTTTTTCCTTTAGCTTTTTATCATTATAAAAATAGCATGGGTTATTGGGGGGGCCCAAATCAACATTGGGGGGCCAAGATCAACATTGGTGAGGCCACGGCCCCCACAAAAGGATACAAATCGACGCCCCTGCTCACTCCACTATCTAGTCCAAATCTGTTCTTTTTCAGTACAAAATGTGCTGGTTAACATCAACTAAGTTTTCTATGTACCTAACACAGTGTTTTTCTTCTTTTTTCCTTTAGCTTTTTATCAGCATAAAAATAGCATGGGTTATTGGGGGGGCCCAAATCAACATTGGGGGGGCCAAGATTAGCATTGGGGGGGCCATGGCCCCCGCAAAAGGATACAAATCGACGCCCCTGGATATCAGGATACACCTGGATTTTAAATCGGGTAAATAGGCCCGAAACAATCAGAACACAGTGGGCCCCTCGGCAAAGAGGTAGGATAATGAGGTTTCAGCCCAGCTATTCCCATCCCACAAAATCCACACCAGGATTTTTCTGTAAATGTTGTAAGAAGGCTTCAAAATATGAGGATGCATAAGGATTTTTTACCGCATTATTAGAGCCAGAAACAACCAGAATATAGGTGCCTTTAGAACTATGCAGAATATAGGTGCCTTTAGAACTATGCAGAACATAGCTGCCTCCTTCCTTGCCGATCGGAAAGGAGGCAAGCAGCAAGGAGGCAGGCGAGGTAGGTAGGTCGGAAGAGGTAAAGATACGAGCGTTCCTCGTGAGAAGCCCGATGGCTGCACCGCTGACAGTGCTGACAGCGGCACGTGAACACTCACCGTCCACATGATCGGGCACGGCGTGGCTGGCCGAAAACAGCAGGAAGCTGGGCGCTTCCGGTCTGTCCGCGGGCCGATCCAGTTGCCAAAACTCCAACTTCACGGCACGGTCGCCGCGCAGACGGTACAGGGCGATGCAGACGCTCAGGCTGGTGCCCGCCTGCAGCTTCTGTGGCATCGTCACCAGGTAGCCTCTGTCGAGGCGCGCAATCGTCAGCTGGAGTTGGAAACGTGACGTCAGATTGTGGCGTCACGTCGTTGTGGGGAACATTTCCTCAGAAGGGCACATTCAGTGCACCTCCGAGGACAAATTCGTGGAGCAGGAGGTGGTGCACTCGAGCACACTGAAGGGGAACTTTTCGTTTCAAAGGGCCTTTTCCTCTGAAAAGGGCGTCTTTGGCTGACAAATTATTTGAGCGTTGGGAATGGGTGCAATCGAGCCCTCTTGAAGAGGTGCCTTTCTCCGCAAGGGGCTGCCACCTTTCCATTTGGGAGGGGCCACATTTTGCACCCCCTGTATCCACTCCTGAAAATTGGTAGTACAAGTAATATATATGTGCGATGAATATGACTCGGAGGATTGGGAAATTGGAAGAATAACCTCCTGTTGATTATGGCACTTGAAATTACAATAAAAAGGTGATTAAGCACGGAGTTGTCGAGGCCAAGCCCAGCCACACAGCTGTAATCAGCTGACTGTCTTCGCTTCTATGCCGTCATTATTGTGTCTTATGGTTTGAAAAAAATGTAACCCGGAACGCCATTGCCTGTCACAGGGTGTACTGCACGATCATTTGAAGACATTGGAAACCTTAGCGCGCCAGCGATCGTGGCTTGGGCGTGAGGGCGAAATAGGCCGGGAGGGGATATCCCTACTCCTGATCGTGGATTATTTCTGGTGTTTGGGCGATACAAACTGAGACCAAAAACAAAAACAACACACGAATACTGCTGTCATGGTGGGTTGATGTCGGCCAAGCCGTGCAACGTGGCTGAGAGGCGAGGATCCGATGCCATCGCGACTCGAAACGTAGCACAACTCTCTAACCTTTGCGGCGGGCGCAAAGCGGCGCAGGTGGCCGCGAGGAACAGCAGCGCGACACAGGTAGCCGCAGCAGAAGTGGGTCCACCAGAAGTGGGTCCGGTGGATGTCGGCCGACGCGGCTCAGCCGCCGCTCGGGAGGTGGACGCGGCCATGCTCTCCGCCTCTCCGACGCCGACTGCGGGGGTCCGCTCGCCCGCACGGACGTCTATGACTGTGTTTATGGCGCCGCACGTCACACACTCGGCAGCGTTCATCAACCCAATGGACGCCGTGACTAATGACGTCAGACGCCTCACGCTGCCGTGCTCTTGCTCTTCCGATAATATTCAGACATTGTGTTTATGACGTAAGATGTCGGCCGCTGCCCGCTCATCAAAAACAGTCGGATTGTTTGCTGGTGGGCTTTGCGGAACTTTGTGCTGAACTAAATGGAGCCTGTTGAGTGAGTATCGGGCAAGTACACCTGGGCAACACCATCGGGTGCCGTGATACAGTTGGTTGTCACTCAGCATGGCTCGTCCAAACCCGCAGAAGTAGCAAATCGTCGCGGACATTTAAACAAACCATGGGTGTACTCAGCATCCCTAAAGCCGAGGAGTGAATTGCATGCAAGTCTGGTGAACTTACTCCGAGGCCCATTCTACCACTTATGCATGCAAATTGCCTAGTTGGTAATTAGGAGCATCGCTTTTAGTTGCGAAATTGTGCTCCGACCGCTTATACTTGAAGAGCAATTTTGTTGCCCACCCCAGTGACGCATTTTCATAATGCGTCTGTTTGGAGTATGGGAAATGCTTCGCTTAACTGTGGGGCCGAGCCGAGTTTTGACCAGTCAGCTCCTACACAGAAGGCGGCAGCAACTGGGGAATGCTTATCGTGGCACATGATCGACGCTGAAGCTATTTATTAAGACTTAAATGTAAGTCTGAATAATTATTTGAATATGTTCTCGACTGACCTCAGGGGCGCCACCACCCTCATTTTCCAGGTGGGTTCCAATCCCAGGGCCCGGGAATGATTGCCATGTCAGAGCAGTAAGGCCGTGTCCCAGGTAATCCTGTCCCAGGCGGGTCCGGATCCCATGGACCCCAGCGGCGGCGCCGATGCCTTAGTTTAGGTAGCTGTGTTTTCGCGACAAACTGTGGTGTTGCGGTGTTCTCCAGTCTGATCTTCTGCGATCACTGCTCGTGCTCACTAACATGATGACAAGCTTCAGGTCAATATCAACAGTAGCGTCCACCCGCAGCTTCCGAAATATCGAACACGCGAGAGACCTTGCGCTCCTGAATGTAGAAACACAACGCATTCTGAAGGAGAATGTGAAGCATTCCTTTTTGTTTAGGTGGCAAACCAAACTTGACCATTGGGATGCTTATGAACTGATCATGTGATTTCACCTCCTTTGTAAAAAAAAATATTGTAAATTACTGAGGGCATAATCCCCCAAATCCGATGATGACTGGAGGCATCCGCCCCGGCATCTCCCCTTGTAGAACAGATCGTCCCCTGGATGACTCTGAGCTTGCCCATACCATAAAACCCTTGCTCACAACCAGGTAAAGTTGCCGTCTTCGTGCTTCTTGACCAAACCAGACCAGACCAGACCAGACCAGACCAGGCACCGCCGACACCACTGGGTCGGCAGGACGCCTGACCGTCGATATGGCCCGTCTGTGAACAAGACCGTCCCCACCACGCAAGACGATGTCTGCCGCATCGACACCGGGTCTCGTTCCTGTACCAATCTGGACTACTGCCGCTCCGGCTACCCCAGGCGCTACTGGTCTCCAAAGACGAGGACCTGGGGCAAGTTTCATGAAGACTAATTTGCATTATTTAAGACAAATTAGTCTTGATTACGACTTTTCCAATTTTATTAAAAAGCCATATTTAAAAGTCAAGAATGTAAAACTAAGATGAATAAACCAAGACAAATTTCTTCTGATTGAAGAAAAAATAATCACTGTGTTTCATGAAAGCTGGAATGTAAGACATATTCCTTCAAATGTCTTAACACTCGCACGTCCGGCGGTCCGCGCCAACTTCGCATGTCCGGGGGAGCAGATGTTTGCCCCCCCTAAGATCTCCAGAACTATGCTAGGTAGCGACAAACGGAAAACGGCGTTGAACAGCTGGTGACAAGCTCTATCGAAAGAATTTCGGTAATTTTCTCGCTCAGGTCAATATTTAGGTCACTGGGTAATCATATGTCAAATTCGACCAGATCGGGTGGGACCCTCAGATATTGGCATGTATCTCAGGACCTGTAATAGATAGAAACAAACTGCAAATGCTATTCGACAGCCATTGAAATGTGCTATCGACATACGCTGTGTAATTTAAGGTCAGGTCAACAGATGGGTCACCGAAACTATGACCTCAGGTCAAGGTTATGGGGTAGACTAGGGAGGTCATGTATTATATCAATCAACACGTCTTGGCGATACAAGCACAATGATGGTAATTTCAGCCTTCTAGCTCAATGCAGTGCGATATAATGCGCAGAAATGTGCTAGTGATTCCAGATGACCTCAGCTGACCTTTGGTGAGGTCACTGAGCAAAAATGTCAGCGGTGACATTGAGAATAGTTTTGAGCTACACGCCATAACCGTTGGAGGTCATTCCGAGAGCAAATATGTAACCAGGAAACATTTATATATTTTACCATAGGCCTATAATGGGGAAGCCATGGCCGCGACCTGACCTCAGGTCAATGCTACAAAAAACCGTGATATACATATTATAGTCCTTGATAAGATCATGACGTGGTAAAAATTTGAAATCAATCGCCCAATTATTGTGGGAGTGATGCCACTTAGAACTCCGAGGGATGTTGGGTCACTTCGCATGACCTGGTGACCTGACTTGAGATGACCCAGGATCAAAAAGTTCTGAGGACATGCAGTAAAAACCAATGAGCAGCCATGCGAGGTTTGGCCTTGCTAACCCGATTAGTATGGTGGCAAAGTAGGAAAAACCCCAGGGGGGGCAGATATCTTCCCCCCCGGACGTGCGGGGGTTAAGTTCCAGAGCAAGAAATCACCCACAACATCCCTTCTTAAATTAAATATAAGATTGCGGTAGTGTGGATAGTTATTCCGTTAATGCTAGTCGTGTGTCATTGCGAGTTACTTAAATATGCTTTGTACTTATGTTTGGTGTGCCATCACGGGCGTCGATTTGTATCCTTTTGTGGGGGCCAGGGCCCCACCAATGTTGATCTTGCCCCCCCCATGTTGATTTGCCCCCCCCAATAACATATGCTATTTTTATCTGAGAAAAAAGTTGAAGGAAAAAAGAAGAAAAACACCATGCTAGGTACATAGAAAATGTAGTTGATGTTAACCAGCACATTTTGTAATGAAAAAAAAATAGATTTGGGTTAGATAGTGGACTGACTCTCCACCTTTTGCTACCAAATTCAAATGGTGTGCACAAAAACCAATTGTCATTGTCAAACTTGCATACAATCCAGTCCCGTGAACAACAATCAGTGATCATTGAGTGTGTGCATATACAAACTATAATTAACCTCAACAGCCCACTCATCACACTATCAGCTTGATATTTGCCAGGTACCTAGGCACCTAGGTACATGCTGCAGAAAGACTAAGAAGAGCTTGTGAAGTGGTCCAAAAAATGGCAAATGAAATTCAATTTTGATAAGTGCAAAATCGTGCATGTATGCAGGGGCGTCGATTTGTATCCTTTTGTGGGGGCTATGGCCCCACCAATGTTGATCTTCCCCCCCCCCCCCAATGTTGACTTGGGCCCCCCCCCAAATAACCTATGCTATTTTATGCTGATAAGAAAGCTAAAGGGAAAAAATAAAAACACCATGCTAAGTAGAAACATTGATGTTAACCAGCACATTTTGTACTGAATAGAAACATATTTGGATTAGATAGTGGACTGACCCCACCTTTTGCTGAAAAATGTAAAATTGTGTGCAAAAACAAACAAAATAGCTGGAATTCCCTCCACTGTGGAAATACAGCTTGCATCTTTCTGGGTTGGTTGGTTGGTTATTTGGGTTTACGGCCGCATTGACTGCGTTGGTCATACAGCGCCCATACAACTTTTCTTGTTCCCACCTTAAAGCACAATAATACCCAAAAGTTTCCGAACAAAATTTACAACCATGTTCACAAAAAAAAAAAAAAAATAATTCAAAATCAGCTTAGGTTACGTTAGGCTCGGTTAGGTTTCTTTTTTAAGGTTGAGAATTTTCAGAAAATAAATTAAGTGACATTTTAATTTAGTTAAATTTTGTGTTCTCAAAAGATAGGTTAGGGTAGGCTAGGTTAGGTTTTGTTGCATTAAAAAAAAACATTTATGTTTATGCTATGCTACCGAACTCAAAGCCTTTTTGGCATTATTTTGCTCACAACCTGAAAAGTAAGCACAGAAAATAAGTGGGTCCAATCATCCTAGTCACTTTCATAAACATGGTATTCTGCATATTTTTCTTTGTTTTAAAGGAAAAAAAGAACACCTTAGACTGCAAGGTTACCAAATAATTTACAATTTTTGGGGGAAACTTTTTTGGAATTTTTAAGGAAACGTTTTCCAACTTGAAAAGCCTAAACTAACCTAACTTAACCAAACCTAACCCATTTGCTTGCTATATGGAGGCAAATGTGTGTAAAAACTTGTCTTGTTACCACCTTAAAGCACAATAATACCGATTTGGCTAGGTTAGGCTAGTTTAGTTGTTTACCTTGGAAAAATTGTTCAAAAATTTTCAAAAATAAAATAAAATCGGAAATTTTCCTTCAAAAGCAGCTGACATTACGTTCGGGTAAGTTGGGTTCGGTTGTTCAATTTAGAAAATTTTCAGAATATATATTGCTTAATTTTTGTTTCTATTTTTTTCTCCAAAGCAGTGGCGTCGATTTGTATCGATAGACACTAGCGCGCATTAAATGTCACAAATCGTGACGGGCGTTCCTCAGAACATCCAAAATCGTAACATCCAAAGAAAAAATTCCAGGTACAGAAATTCCAGCGCCTAAAGTCTAAATTTGAGGTTACAGTGACAAATGTGACGGACGTAAGACATTTGTGGTGCAATTGCGCGCAGTGTTTAATCCGGAGGCCAATCTCATGTGACGTCGTACTGATTCGTTTTGTGTACTTCGCACATTCTGATGTATCTGCGGATTGGTGTGATTTTAAATAGTGAATAAATAGCTTGCTGATATTTAATTCCCAAAGGAACAGTAGTTGAAGAAGTTGGCAGGTAAGCTTGAAAAAGTCCAGTCCATGCTTTTTTCTGCTTTGTGCTCAGGGTTTCCATGTTAATATCACATAACTACCACGTTTGTCTTCAAGAAGAGCTGTTTTTAGTTTACTTTTATTAATATTTTCATTCCACTGCTCTTAGTGCCCTTTCTGCCCAGGATTGGGGCACCTAGTTTTGCATTTCCTTCCAGTGGTTGGCACACCATTTGGTAAATTTACAGCTTAAGGTAATTTCTGATTATTTTTTTCATGCAACGTTTAGGAATGTGATGAATGTTACTGCTCATTTTTGGTAAATTTGTGTTTTAAGGTGTTTTATGAATTCGTGGAATGTATCATTTCAATGCAATGTTAATGAATGTGACTCAGATGATGGGACCACTCATTTTCTATACAAACGCCTACATTTCAGGTTGTGAGCAAAATAACATCAACAAAAAGCTTTGAATTAGGTGACATAGGGTAAAGTATTTTTTTTTAAAAAAAAAATGCAACATAACCTAACCTAACCTAGCTTAACCTCCCCTTGGAGAAAAACAAAACCAAAACGTTGTACAAGCCAAGTTGTAAAAATTTCAAACAATTTATTTTTTTTACAATAAAAAAATGTCACCGAACTTAACCTAATCTAACATAAGCTGCTTTTAAAGAAAAAAGATATATTTCTGTAGTGAGATTGCATGCGAGGTGCCACTGGCACTGGCCCCACGCGGTGGCACTGGCCACCGCGTGGGGGACGTCGGCAGGTGAGTCAGCCAGTACGGCGACCTCATGACCGGGACGGGCCGGCCGAATACGTGGCGTGGTGGGGCGTGTGCGGGATGGGCCAATCAGCGATCGGGGGTGTCGGAAACGCGGGAACGGTGTCTAGTTGAGCTGGGAGGGTGTGGGCTGTGCCGGGGCAGTCTGGTTACCGCCGAGCGCTGTGCAATACACGCTCCTGGCATCAAAGTTTTCTTTTCGTGAACTACAATTTCTTTCAAATTTTGGAACAATTTTTGCAAAAAATATCGAACATAAAACACTTAAACTAATCTAACAACACCAAACATAGCCCATTTGTTTGCTTTAGGAGGCAAATGTGTAATAACTTGCCTTGTTACCACCTTAAAGCACAATAATTCTGGTTAGATTAGGTTGGTTAGGTTTTTTCATTTGTAAAATTTCAAGAAAATAAATTGCTAGATATTTTTCCAATCTTGTTTTTATAGTTGTTTTCTCCAAGGTCACGTTAGGCTAGGTTACGTTAGGTTATGTTGAATTTTTAATGTATTTCTTTTAATTGCTATGTTACCTAACTCAAAGCCCATTTTTAATGTTATTTTGCTCACAACCTGGAAAGTAAGCATTTGCACAGAAACTGAGTAGTGCCATCAGCTTAGTGACATTGCATTGGAAATTTAAATAAAAAATATTAATAAAACACAAAAGCACAAATTTAATGTCCTTTCCTCTGCAAATGCATGCCTTTCAATTGGGAGTAAAAATAACACCACAAAAAGGGTGTGGAGTAAGGAAATATAGCATAGAAATAATGTTCAAGATGTATAATAACCTTACCTAACTTCCCATACAACTTCCAACTTCCCATACAAGAAATTAATTGTTTTTAATTTAAATTTTCGAGTCATTTTCTCAAATATTTTCAACTTAAAAAACCTAACCTAAGCCTGAACCGTTTATTATTTTTTTGTAGAAAAATCATTAACAAAAATTACTTACCAACAAATGATTTTTTGTATAACTTGCAACAAAAGCCTAACCTAACCTGACAAACCTAACCCCTTTGTATGCTTCATGGAGGTAAAATATGTGTAAAACATGTCTTGTGGTTACCTTAAACTGTGATAATACCTGGCTTTTGGGTAATTTTTCAGCTCATGGTACTCGCTGACTTCTTTGAATTTCTTTTTTAATGCAGTGTTTGTTAATATGCTGAACATGATGTAACCGCTCATTTCCTCTGCAGATGCACACTTTTCAATTGTGAGGAAAAATAACATGGAAAAGGGGGATTGGATTTGGATAATATAGGATAAAAAATAATGTTCAGATAAAAAAAAGATGTAACATAACCTAACCTAACCTAGCCTAGACTTCCCTGCAAGAAATGATTATTTTGATCCCCAATTTCCCCCCCCCCCCTAAAAAAAATTGTTCTCAAACATTTTCAACTTAAAAAGTCTAACATAACCTAATCTAGCTTGAAACGTTTTTGAAGACTTTTTTTCATTTACTAACTTACAACAAAAGCCTAGCCTAACGCAACTAGGCAAAACCTAGCTCCTTTGAATGATTCGTGGAGGTAAAATGGGTGTAAAACCTGTCTTGTGGTTACCTTAGACTGCAATAATATCTCTTGTTGTGCTACCTGGTGCACGTGATTAACCTCCATCTGCATGCTGCATGAGAGCATTGCACTTATTGCTTCACAAAGAACAATAAAATGTTGAAAGTACTATATTTTCAGCAATGGAATCCTGTGCTGATAACATTTTCTGAGATATAAATTTGCAGATCAGATCTACATCATTTGTGTTAAGAAATATGAGAAATTCATAGAAATGCATACACCGGTTTGTGGACAAGAAGTTATTCTGATGATTTCTGATGTATTGGAAAATGACAAATTTGCATGATTGAAGCAGGCAAAGTTAAAGTACTTATATCTCAATAAGTGGTCAGTTCACTAACAAGACAGCAAATTCACTCAAATAGCACTCAAAATGCCAGGCGGCGCACTCTTTTTGCAAGTTTAAAATAGATGACAGTGCTTTCTTGAATCATGTTTAAAGCACATGAAGGAAATGTATTGCTGACACTTGTTAGGAACTGATGTGTGTAACGTTAATTAACATTGTCCTGATGTTTGTACACAAAATATAGCTCACTATTCTAAATAGCATGGGAAGTATGATGCCATATATCATGGCTAATTTATGGTCAAACTGTTATGCAGCAGATTCCCTGCATCGTTACTTAGTTATTTGGGCTTAGGGCACAGACCATGTTGATCACATAGCTCCCTGCATTGTTGTTAACTGGTATATCAGTATGTTTGCAAATTCACTTATGAGTGAATCCATACCATTCTCACTGGGGTATAAAAGCTACATTATAACATTGCTTCTACAATGCATATAACAGAAACCCATCTCGATTGTCCTACTTACTCAGGACACCATAGAAGTCAATGAAGCCAATGAAAACCATAGAAGTCAATGAAGCCAATGAAAACCATAGAAGTCAATGACAATATTACTTCATCCCTTGTATTGTTAATGGAAACAAGTCTCTTGAACCATATGTTATGTCCTTCACAGTGATGCTCCATCCACCTCCAACTCCAACCCAGATCAAACTTCAGGAGCTCATCCATCTCCAAAGCAGTATGTTGAAGAAGTATTGCAGCATAACTACTGTGACCGGAATTCCATGGTATCCATGTTGCCTTACAATCCATCCTTGCTGATCCATGTAGCAGATGTTTGACTTTCCTCAAACTGTCTGGATAACTGGGGAGTTGAAATCACATGTGAGTGATGAAACAGATGAACTATTCCTGGATTCTTATGTTGCATCATTGCATGGCACAGTGACATACCGAATGGGGAGGGGGAATTGTGGGCAGTTGCCTCACCCCTCCCCCTTCTGATAGGTTGTGGGGCCCCCAAGAATCCGCCGAGCTTAGGAAAAAAATGCGCTATGCTCCCTAAACATTTCACTCGGTCCACCAAAAATCGCACCGGGGCTCAGAAAAATCACATTGGGGGCCCCAAACGTAGCGCAGGGGCCCCGATAATGACGCTGGGGCCTCAAAGTTTGCACCTGGGCCCCTGAAAATCACGTTGGGGCCGCAAGCAAGTCGTGCCGGGATTCAAGAAAATCACGACGGGGGCCACAAACAGTCGGGCCGGGGCCTCCTGAAAATCACGCCGAGACTGGGGTATTAAGAATTATCACCCGGGCCCCTGAAAATTACGCCAGAGGCCTGACAGGTCCCACCGGGGCTCTAAAAGTCTCGTTGAGATCACCCAACAAATGAAGCCGGGTAAATGAAAAACAGTCCGGACACGGAAAATAAATCTGGGATCTCAACAATAGCTCCAAAAGCCCAGAAAGCTTGTCGGGCCCCCACAAACGTGTCGTGGCCACCGCAAGGGATCCCAACAAGTGACGACGGGGCCCCAAGAAATCGCACTTAGACCCAAAAAAATCACGTCGCTTCTCTTGAAAATCTCACTGGGGCCAAAACGTCGTGCCGGAGCCCCACAAGCTGCAGCTGGCTTCCCAAGTACCAATATATACCCGGAATGTCACCTTGCGAACGGAAAAATTGCGTCAAGGATCCACAAAATAAGAAGTCGTCGGACGCCGGAAAAGAAACCTGTTTTGGCACCGGAAAAAACGCACCGAGAGCCAGAAGAATCGTACCGGGTTCCAAAAGTAGCCTGCAGGGGGCTTATAAAAATAGACTTCACCACAAGAACCACAAGGAGACTCCATCGAATCGACCAGAGCACCGGAAAATTAAGAATGGGTCCCGAAATATAATTATCCGAAGGGCCTTTCTACTCTCGATCGTGCAATCTGCGGAAAAAACACGTTGAGCAGCCGCAGTGGCGTACTAAAGGGAAAAATTCCCCTCCCTAACGTTAGGCACCAAGGAAATACTTTCACCCATCGTCATCACCGTTCAGGTCTGCTGTGCTCTGATGCTTCATGAATGCCGGTGTGTTTTAGCTTGCATCTGATCGCTGAAGTATTTTTATTTAAGCCGGTGTGTGTTTGTTGGTGTGTGGAGTGAGGAGGAGGGTAACAGTGACGGTGACGGTGACGATAGATCCGAGCCCACTATATGGCACTGCAGTCGCATGCTATTACTCAGAGTTGTTATGTTGGTGAGTTTGAGTCTCACCTGTCGCTACTCTTCCCCCGCGACCAATCGGCGTGAGAGATTGGCGACGCTATATGACACAACGGTCGACGTGTCGTAGAACCAATAACCAACCAAGAGTTGTTATGTTGACATGTACTGAGCACTGCTCTTTTAATTATGTGACTTCACCAGTTATTGGACGATTTTCCCCGTCGGTGAGGATGCTGAATAAACATACACATCGTCGAATAAAAAATCAGAATTTCTGAGATCTGAAAATACAGTGGGCTAAATCCGAAGAGTTTTTTTTTTTGGGGGGTCTAGTGCGTTGGCACTTCGCCCCCCCCCCCCCCCACCCCCACCCCCCAATGATTTTCAAAAATCGATACCCATGCGTGCTATTTTGACTAGCATTGCGAGGATTGCGTTTTAGTTTACGTGTTTACCTTTTGATAATATGGAAGCCAAAATATGGGAAAGCATTCGCCGGGGAAGACGTGGCATCAGACAGGCGAATGTCATGCTGTGAGCACCATATGGCAGTGAGCCGGAAAAGACGTGGCATCAGACAAGCGAATGTCATGCTGTGGGAACCTATGGCAGTGAGCCGGAGAAGACGTGGCATCAGACAGGCAAATGTCATGCTGTAGGCACCATATGGAGATGAGGGACTCAGGGGTGTAGCTTTGTACGCTTTTGGAAGGGCAACCCCCCAAAAAAAAACAATTGGCTTTGCCCTCCCAATAACTTCAACGTTTACCATGGGACTAGATGTGCAGAGGTCAAAAATGTCATCGTTCTGCCGTTTACTCCGGTGACACAATTGCTAACTGAAAGAGGCCCAGAGGAGACACAAAAGCCAGTGCTGGCACTGTTAATATACCTACCTATGCACCTACTCTCATTCTCTCGCCTCACTCAGAAAGCACTTATAAAAGTGATACAAATGAGCAAAACAAGTAAAAAAAACACAAAAACTTGTGCACCTTGTCCTTTTTGTCGCCTGAATGTTGGCGGAAATTAGGACAAGGATCTTGGCGAACGTTACGCTTACCGTCCAAACCGACGCGCCATTGCGTTAGCATGCGGCGTCTCCCGGACCGCCGGTGTCTCACCGGTGACAAAATGAGACACTCAGGAATGTTGTCGAATTTTGGTCGTGAGCTTGGCAAATGTGCTGCTGGCCCAAATTTGGTAGCGCCGGCGGAGATGGAAGCTCTCTTCTGAGCCAATGAGAATCGGGCGCATTGGGTGCTTGAGTTTTGCTTCGAAGGACGCGTTCTGTTTGGTCTCGTCTGTCTCGTCACGGTAACAGTTGCCTATCAAGTTCCTGCAACAGATACCTACCTAGGTGGTAGTAGGTGATTAAAAATATCCGTTCAGGAGCCGATTTTTGCAGAGATATAATCCTGAGAGAAGACTAGGCATGCCAAATATGCCTGGATCTACTGGTGTGGGCTCAGATCCAGATGAGCCTTGACAAGAAAGCATGGGGATAAAAAAAGCCAGCAAAGAGAGCAAGGCCTTCAACTTCAAACTGGCTCTCAAGGCAGATTGTGCAGTGTGGTGAAAAATCCAAGGATGGTGGTGTGTGTAAATTCAGTGGTGAAAGAAGAAACCTGAAGCGGCACTGTGTATCAAAGCATCCATGGGCTAAAGAGCCATATCAAATCCGCAATGATTCATTCGGTGTTGGAGGAAGGTGGAGACAGGCATGGACAATTGGAGGTGAGTCTGGTAAATAAGGTTAAAGGATTTGTACCTTCAGTTCAGTTATACAAATGTGCTAGTATTGGATCTACCAGGCCAAATTCTGGTAGGAAATTGCCCTGAGCTCTCACCAAGTTGGTAGGTAGAGCCATTGTATTTATCGGCTTGTATTACCTTTACACAAACAATGGTTTCTTCATTAAGAAAACCTTCTTTTCTGCATTGATTTATTTTGCAATGATGAAACAATTTCTCGAACAAACCTAAAAACAATAATTAGATGATGTTGGAAGGAATATCTAAAAAATTATCATATCAAGATCTTCAGATCAAGGCTTCAGAAGCCCCCCTGAAGTGTGTTTTGTGTGCCATTGCCAAATTCTGAGAGCTATTGAGCTGGAACTTTCTAAATTTCCCTAAATATTCATTGTACACATTTTGAGACCCTTTTGAAAATTTTGGTTGTACCGAAGAAGTGTCCAGGCAGTCATTTTGGGGGACATGTTGGTGCATTTCTCCCTTATTCATCCCCCTGAAATGCCTATGATTTTTGGGTATGAACAACAGCTTAATGTATGTGAAAGGTCATTCTGCATCGAATGACATTTTCCCCATCAAATTTTTTATTTAAAAAAAAAAATTTTATTATACTTGGCATACCTAACGTTCGGCTGGAGGAGCTGACAAGAAAGTGACAGTGCCAAGGAGTTTTTAACCTCATGTTCGCGACCCCCCTCCATTTTTAGCAAAAATATCACCGGATTAGGCCTGTTTGTACCCTGGTATGCATCTCACGGTACGAACAATTCTGCTATGATCAACTTTAGCTGATATAGATGGTGCAGCATGTAAAATAAGGAGTGGGTGGGGGGGGGGGGCTGCCTGTGCAGTAGGCACCCACGGTACCCCGCCTCCCTACGCCCATCGACGAACAAAAACTCAGATGCACGCCAGTTTTCCACAAAATGGTTACTGGCTGCCACTGGGGAATGGAGCCTTCCTTGTGGGTTTGACGGAAAAAAATGAGACACATTTGAGTTCCTGAAATTGTCCGGTGACACAACGGATACTTTTTTTTACCTCTGTAGATGTGTTATTCCCCCACCCTGTAATCCATTTGGGCACGCCTATTGCCTTCATGCATTGTGGCCTCCCAACAACTGCCTGTGCGTTTTCCCTACATTGGTGACACATTTGCTCCAGAGCTGAGTGGCAACGAGCGGCGACCGTGTGCGATATGGCAGACGATGCTGAACACGGGGCCAGCACGTCAGCCTCCACGCCACCCTGCCGGCTGTAGTGCTGTAGTCCGATCACTGGTTCCCAGATCCGCACATGATCCAGGATCCTGTGTTTGGACTCGCGGACTAGTCGCCTGGGATCGTCACGGACTAGTCACCAGGGATCGTCACGGACTAGTCGCCAGGGATCGTCGCGGACTAGTCACCAGGGATCGTCGCGGACCAGTCACCAGGGATCGTCACGGACCAGTCACCAGGGATCGTCACGGACTGGTCACCAGGGATCGCCACGGACCAGTCACCAGGGATCGTCACGGACTAGTCACCAGGGATCGTCACGGACTAGTTGCCAGGGATCGTCACGGATAGTCACCAGGGATCGTCGCGGACTAGTCGCCAGGGATCGTCACGGACCAGTCGCCAGGGATCGTCACGGACCAGTCACCAGGGATCGTCACGGACCAGTCGCCAGGGATCGTCGCGGACCAGTCGCCAGGGATCGTCGCGGACTAGTCGCCAGGGATCGTCACGGACCAGTCGCCAGGGATCGTCGCGGACCAGTCACCAGGGATCGTCGCGGACTAGTCACCAGGGATCGTCACGGACTAGTCGCCAGGGATCGTCACGGACCAGTCGCCAGGGATCGTCACGGACCAGTCGCCAGGGATCGTCGCGGACTAGTCGCCAGGGATCGTCACGGACCAGTCACCAGGGATCGTCGCGGACTAGTCGCCAGGGATCGCCACGGACCAGTCACCAGGGATCGTCACGGACCAGCCACCAGGGATCGTCACGGACTAGTCACCGGGGATCGTCACGGACTAGTCACCAGAAGATCGTCACGGACTAGTTACCAGGGATCGTCACGGATAGTCACCAGGGATCGTCACGGACTAGTCACCAGGGATCGTCACGGACTAGTCACCAGGGATCGTCGCGGACTAGTCGCCAGGGATCGTCACGGACCAGTCGCCAGGGATCGTCGCGGACTAGTCACCAGGGATCGTCACGGACTAGTCGCCAGGGATCGTCACGGACCAGTCGCCAGGGATCGTCGCGGACCAGTCACCAGGGATCGTCGCGGACTAGTCGCCAGGGATCGTCACGGACCAGTCACCAGGGATCGTCACGGACTAGTCACCAGGGATCGTCGCGGACTAGTCACCAGGGATCGTCACGGACTAGTCACCAGGGATCGTCACGGACTAGTCGCCAGGGATCGTCGCGGACTAGTCACCAGGGATCGTCGCGGACTAGTCACCAGGGATCGTCACGGACTAGTCGCCAGGGATCGTCACGGACCAGTCGCCAGGGATCGTCACGGACCAGTCGCCAGGGATCGTCGCGGACTAGTCGCCAGGGATCGTCACGGACCAGTCACCAGGGATCGTCGCGGACTAGTCGCCAGGGATCGTCACGGACCAGTCACCAGGGATCGTCGCGGACTAGTCACCAGGGATCGTCGCGGACTAGTCGCCAGGGATCGTCACGGACCAGTCGCCAGGGATCGTCACGGACCAGTCACCAGGGATCGTCGCGGACTGGTCACCAGGGATCGTCACGGACTAGTCACCAGGGATCGATGGATCGTCACGGATAGTCGCCAGGGATCGTCGCGGACTAGTCACCAGGGATCGTCGCGGACTAGTCGCCAGGGATCGTCACGGACTAGTCGCCAGGGATCGTCACGGACCAGTCGCCAGGGATCGTCGCGGACTAGTCGCCAGGGATCGTCACGGACCAGTCACCAGGGATCGTCGCGGACTAGTCACCAGGGATCGTCGCGGACTAGTCACCAGGGATCGATGGATCGTCACGGACTAGTCGCCAGGGATCGTCGCGGACTAGTCGCCAGGGATCGTCACGGACCAGTCACCAGGGATCGTCGCGGACTAGTCACCAGGGATCGTCGCGGACCAGTCACCAGGGATCGTCGCGGACTAGTCACCAGGGATCGTCGCGGACCAGTCACCAGGGATCGTCACTGAGTAGTGGTCGTGGCGGCTGGTCGGCGGCGCGAGCGGTCACATCCTCTGGCGCAGCCGCTGTTTGTTGCGCCGGCACCGCTCGCTCATCCTTGAGTGTGCGCCGGCCACGGGCCGGTCGCCCTCTCCGTCGGCTACCGACCGGCCACCCTCTCCGTCGGCCACCGGCCGGCCACCCTCTCCGTCGGCCACACCCTGCTCGCCACGGTCTGTCCGCTGTGCGCCGGCCACCGGCCGTCCGCAAGTGGTCTACGACTTGTTGTGGGTCAGTGATGTGCTGTCCTTTCACCGTCAGCTGGGGGAAGGGGTGAAAGCGTTTCAGGTTGAAACGCTTCATCAGGTCCCAGATTCTGCCGATAGGGGTGAACCTACTGAATTGAGAGGAAAAAGACTGCCAACAGTTTTGGCGTGCTGTTCGAATTGTGTACCGGCAGTGTTTTTGAGATTGTCTGTATGCTGATAGGTGTGTTTCGCACACGCCTCTTTTGAATTGTTTGTGGGCACGGCGCCGTGTGGCGATTGCTCTTCGACAGTCCGGGATCCACCATGGCGTAGATGCCTTTTTTCCTTGGGTTTGTTACTTTTGGGGATTCAGTCTCGTGCTGCTGAACTGATGGCCTTTAGGATTGTTTCGATTTTACTGGTATCTGAAGTTGCTAGGTTGAGGTCCACCTGATCCTCGAATTTAGCCCAGTCCGCTCTTTTCTCAAGTTCCAAGATTGTCTAAATAGCTTAGTGTGGTGGACAGCGTCCGTGCTGAGCCTAATTGTGATTGGGTAGTCGTCGCTCAACCCGGGAACGTCTGAAACTGACCAGTCAAATAGTGAGCTAAGTCGTTGGGAGCAGCACGGTCAATGCAACTGTCCGAGCCTCCTAAGGTCGGGTTGTAGCGGGTGGCGGCCCCGGTGTTAAGAAGTACTAAGTCGTGGTCCGAAATGAACTGGTGAATTTCGCGCCCTTTAGCGTCAGACTGGTTACTTCCCCAGGAGGGGTGCTTAGCATTAAAGTCTCCCATAAAGAGAACTGTTGGAGGGGCCTGAAGCAACAAGTCGCTCAGCACCTGTGGTTTGTGTGTGGGGGGTGGGGTGGGGGGGGTTCAGCTGACGGCGAGATGTATAGTGAGATGACTCTGGTTTGGCAATGGAAAATTTTGAGGCTGACTGCTACACAATTCAGGGGAGTATTTAACGTTACTCGACGATGAGGTATGCTGTTTGGAATGAGTATGGCCGCGCCCCATTTTCTATGTGGGCCGTTTACGTTGTCGACGTGCCAAGTGTAATCTGGGATTTTGTTCCAAGTGGAGTCAGAATCTCGAAAGTGGGTTTCTTGGAATGCAGCTAGTAATGATTTTTGTTGCAAGAATTCCTATTTGAATTATATGACGCGGACGCGTTTAGTGGCTGTTGGTGTTCCTGTATTGGAGTGGTGTCGGTGTCAAGTTGGGGAGAAAGGTTGAACCGGTGAACGGAGACAGGGTTGGGAGGTGACCCAGGCAGGGGTAGTAGCCTGGACCTGGTCGCACCGGTCCTGGGAAGTGATTGGGTGGAGTGGCGGCGGGATTTGCACTTTGGAGGCGCGGTGGGTTTGGGTGGGATTCGTTGGTCTGGAGTTGTGGGTTCGACGGGCTTAGCAAGAGTGGTAGGTTCAGTCTGAGTGCTGGCCTCAGACGAGGTTTTGGAGTAGGTTTGGGTGGGTGGGCAGGAGGTGGTGGTGGGTTCGGTTTGGCAGGAGCTGGTGGCCGCGGACTTGCGGGTGGTCTAGGTGGATATTGTGGTGGTCTTGGTTCTAGGCCTTGGTTTGGGCCGGCCGGATGGGTGTAGTAGGGGCCGAGGCCTTGGAGGAGGCAGTAGAGGGAAGGCTTCAGGGTGGCGAGGTGGGCCCTGGCCGGTTGGAGGCGGTGGCGCGAAGGGGTATGGCCAGGTCCCGTGGGGGATGGGTGGGTACCGGTGGGGGATGGTATGGGACTGGGTCTGGGTCTGATGTGTGTTGGAGAAGGGATGATTCGGGATGGATAGTGGGATGGTGGTGGGCATGGGCCGGGTCTGAGATGGGGTGGGAAGGGAAGGAGGCCCAGTCCTCGATGGTGTGGACGTGGGAAGCCGGACCCGCGGTGGAAGGGTGTGGGAGGAGGCCGGGTCGAGGGTGAAGGGGATGTGGATAAGGGCCAGGTCTGAAGTGGAGTGGATGTGGGAGGAGGTCAGGTACGGGGTGGGGTGGCGTGGGAAGGAGTGGCGATCGGTGAGGTCGAGGGGTGGTGGGCCGGGGAAGTCGGGGATCGGTGGGGCGGTTGAGGCGAGGGTCGGTGGAGCGTTGAGGATGGAGGTGTGCCGGGCTCTGGGAGCCGGCTGCTGGTGGGATGTTAGGGCGCGTGGGAGCTGGTGCTGGAGGGGGTGTGGCTTTAGGTGTGAGAGCGTCGCTGCGCAGCTTCGCCCGGCGGTAGGAGCAGTGTGGAGAGGTGCAGTTGTGGCTGTGTAAGTGTCAGTGGTGGTGGTGCGGCGTAGGTGCTGCCGTGCTGTCGCATGTGGCACCCTGTGAGTTGCCGCATACCGGCACACCTCCCTCTCGTATGCCCACTTGGGGAAATCGGGGTCGGTGGCCGGGTGTGGCCCATCACAGCCTGCACACCTCCTTTCGGAAGAGTTGCAGTGTGGTGACCGGCGTACTGACTGCATCTTGGAGTTGGCGACGCTCATGCGCGTTCGCCATGTCCATAACGCATGCAGAACTGGCACCGTAGTGGCAGAGGCACGTATAGGCGGACCTCGTAGGCCTTGTTGTGTATGTGGACGTGTGATGGCAGGTGTTGTGAGTCGGAAGTCAGTACTAGAAGGGTGTGAGTCAAACGTGCCTCCCGTTTAATCTGGCTGATTGTAACTGTGGCATCCAGGAGGGCTGAGGCGTCGAACAGTGCGGCGATGCTGTCAAGTGGTAAGTTATCCAGCTCTGGGGCGCAAATGTACCCCCGACTGGTGTTCAAGGCGCGGTGTAACGTGAAGGAGCAGCGCTGGTTGTTAAAAGTGGTTGAGTTTAGTAGAGTTTGTGTCCGCGCTGCTCTGTGTTTGGACGATGATGTGTGTGGTGTGCATGAGGACCTTGAAGTGTGGTGAATTAAGAATGTGTCGGAGTGTCCTCTCGGGAGTGAAAGGAGACTCCTGTGTGATGTTGTGCCCTGTCTCTGTGTACGTACCTACTAGGTAGGTGCCTTGTGTGGTGCTGGCGGCGGGCGCCATGGTGAGTAAGGCTCGGTCCTGCCCCCCAGCAAGTGTCCCTCCCGACTGAAGAACTACCAGGATTCGTTGCACCCTGGACCGAGCTTTTGGCTCTCTGGTCCCTGGTCCGGCCGCAATGGCCCAAGACAGTGGGCTCGACACCGTTAGGTTTCCTCCATGGGGTAAAGGTTAGTTGGGAGAAAGAGAGAAGTTGTGAATTCTTGTGGGAGGTTTTCCTTCTAGAGTTGCAGGCGTGCTTCTCTAAGGTCTCTGGAGCTCTTCGTGTCTTCACTTCTTCTGCTGCTACAGGTTTGTCTTCTGCTCAAACCTTGGTCCTTCCTGCTGCTCTTCTGGCTTGCTGACTGCGGGTGTCGATCGTGCTCTGAGAAGAGCGTGTCTGATCTCAAAGCCCGCGTGTTGTGTCACATCGTTCTCGCATCCTCGGCGGCCTGGCCACTGGCAATCTGACCCGCTTCAGACATTTTGTCCGGATGTTCATTACTGCCGTATCTCTTCCGATGCCCGCCAACTGTTCCTTTTGTGTACGTTGACACTGCTCTGCTGCCCGTGCATGCTAACTTGGTAGGAGGCACTATGTGTGTGTGTGTGTGTGAGTGTGTGTGTTGTGTGTGTGGGTGTGTTTGTGTGTGTGTAAGTTGGGTGTCGAGTGACCAGCCTGCCACCGTGTGGGTGACATCGCCTGTTGTGTGTGCAGCTGTGTAGGGGTGAGGAGTGGGATTAGGTCGACGCGAGGAATGTTGAGGGAGGGAGGGTGGACGAGAAGGAATAGTAAAGTTGACTTGAAGAGAGTCGACGGAAAGCGTAGCTGAATGATGTCTTGAAGACAGATGAGTAGAGAGGGGAAGAGCTGAGAGGAGTTGCAGTAGATTTGGAGTTGTGGAGTTGTTGACAGGTCGCAAGTGATGACGTAGTGAAGAGTTGCCAGCGGGGCCGGTCGGCCCATCTGCGCAGTCAGGCGGCGCTTCTCCTGAGTAGAACTGGGAAGTATTTTTGTGTATTATTTTCGAACAAATTGATGCTTTCATACAATGGAAAATAGCAAAGTTGACAAATATGTGGACAAATATGTATTGGTGACTGGTAATTATAGTGAAATTTTATGTTCACATTTACATCATAGCTTCAAAACAGCTCTATCGCTGGTCGGCAGAGGCAAGACTCTGGCAAATATCGCCTTATATTGCGCTTTCGTGTCATAACAAGCGTAGGGTATGCGGCCTTTTTGGAGTGCAGTCTATTGCACTTTCAATGGAGATTGCTGTGTGGAGGACATTTTGGAGGCATGTTTCGGTATGTTTCATTTTGGAGGTATGTCAACATCGGGCCATGTTTTACACAAAAATGTTCCCATTAATTCGTGAAATTAAGGGAATGTGCGGCATTGTGGGGCGGAAGCAATTTACTACCCACTCACTTAGGTAGGTACGAGAGGTGGCAGATACTGGAACAGAAAGCCCGACGAGGAAGTCGGTTCGGGATCAGTGGGCTCTTTCTGGGTTTTGATGTGATGCTTAGTCAGCTCTGTAAATTTCATGCAACTAGCCTATCCAGGAGGGACATCTCAGTCCAGCCAACACAAAAAGTCTGATTTGGAGCAAGCTTGTTCTTCAATTTGAAATTATGGAAAACCTAGTAGCATTGTATGAAACAATGTTGCTCTGTGCTTATGCTTTGGTATCTAGGTAGGCACCTACTGAGCCTTCCAAACTCAAGGAATTATAAAAAAAATTTGAGAATTAGTTTTTACTTGGACCTACCAAAACCACTGACTCAAAACCAACTTTCAGGATCTGCACAATACATGCAATTTGGGTAAATATATAGAAGAAGCTCCTCGGGCACTTTTCGTATAAAAGGATTTCCCAGTGTCTTGATGTAATTTGAAATAGTTTTGATTTTATATGTTTGGGAAATGAAGACCATATTATTGGCATAGACATTTCAAGTTGTACTGATATCTCAATAAGCAATCAAATAACCAAGACAAGAACATCCAAATCAATCAAATGACCTTTAATGCATCCACAGAAAACAATTATGTTGTGACAATACAGACGTATGCTATACCTCTCACTTCTACAACATGCAAGAAGTATATATACAAATTATTGTTTTAGGTGGGGCAGTGAAGAAAATTACAATATTACAACAAAAACCTAACATAGCATAGCCTAATCTATTGATGTTAGATCACTTAAGACTACTGATATTGGATCACCTAAACCTACAGATGTTGGGTCTCCTAATATCATTACATCACGGTATGATTATGTATCATTTGCAATATCAAGGCCAGGTGACACGATAATAAATAATGAACATCTGGCTAATGTGTGATTTCCCAAGGAAATGGCACCCAAAGAAGTTCCTGGGTAAGCTTCAACAAGTCCAGTCCATGCATTCTTGCTTATAATTTGCTCTCAGGGGCTTCTATATCAACACAAAAGTTGGTGTTTGGGCAGGACAAACTTATTGGATTTTCCTTCAATATTTCTTTTTCGTATGCTATGCTTGTGTAGAATGGACAGAAGTGGTCATACCTATCTCAGGAAAAAGTATTCACAGTCCATGTATTATATTTTGTTTGCATGGAGAAGCAGTAGTCATGTGACGGCCCATTTGATGTAAAACTACTTCGCTTCATGTTTATAAAAGTACATGTACAACTTAGAATAACTATATGAATTGTGGTCTTCAATCAATTTTGATAAGAAACTTGTTATTTTAGCCAACATTATTCCTGGATCTGCCACCCAAGTCTGTGCAATCCACGTTCTGATTATATATATATATATATATATATATATATATATATATATATATATATATATATATATATATATATATATATATATATATATATAATATATATATATATCTGTTACCCATAGCATCCTCACATATGTAGGCTATCGTTAAACAGAAGAGATATCACTGATAAATCCTTGAAACACCGTTTTCTTTTCTTTCCAATGAGGAAAAATTACACGTCATCAATAAAGGACCAGGAAGGCCAGCGCTACTTTGGGAAGCCCAGGCAGGGGCGGATGCAGGGGAACCTGGAAGCATATGTGCCCCATGTAAGGTGGCGCCCTTCCGGCCGGAAAAAGGCTCCCTACAGGGAAGGCATCTTTACCTAAAAATTTTCAGCCAGAGGCCCAACCCCCTGAGAGAAGCAGCTGCCGAATTTAATCAACCAAAGAAATAAGGTGGGGAAAAGCCGAAAAACTTTTTTTTATGGGGAGGGGTAGGGGTGCAGTCGCAATTTTTCTGCCTCCCCACTTGGGAGCACCGGACCGCCCCTGGTTGCCAGTCGGGACGGTGTCTGTATTGGGTACGGGGTGTAGAGGGGTGGGACGGGAGCGGGACATCGACATCGACATAGTACAGTCGCCATTTTAAGAATTAAAAAAATGTCCACGCGATGGAACGGTAGTTTCTTGTGCGTTTTTATTTTTGAACACGTTTCCTTTATTTATGAAGCGAACGTACCCACCATACCCACCAACCTACGAGAATCGTCTCCACCGACACTGAATTTAATTACTGTCTGAATTTGACATGCTGGTTGTGCCCCAAACAACATATCGAAACTTTAAAGAAAAAACCAACCCAGGGTCTCGAAAAACTAAGCATAGGCCCTGAAAGATCAATCTGGTCCCGTCACAACTCAAAGTGTGCCAGACGCCCCCAAGCTCGAATAGGATCCAGAAAAAGCGTAACGAAGCGGCCAAAAAATCGTACCTGGCCCCAAAATTGTTCCGGGGTTAAATAATATCGCGCAAATGCCAGACAAATTGAACCAGGGCACCGTAAAATCAAGTCGGGACCAGGAAAAGCGATCGAGGCTCCGAAAACTTCGGAAGAGGTCCTGCAAAAAAACGCATCAGGCACAGAAAACTGGCGTCCAGAGGCCGTTTACCAGAGGCGTTCAAGGCCAACCCGTCCAGAGGCCTCGAAAAGAAGCCTCTAGACTCATTCAACTCCCGTGTTGAAAGAACACGGGAGTTGAGTGAGTGTAGAATAGGTCGGCATGGAGACGAGGGAGTGAGACTGACTATTTACGCTGCTCACAGTCAGCCTCGCAACCAAAAGCCAGGAGGAATTGATCGACTGGAATAGCGAAGTCATCAGCGAGTCGCCACTGACAAGAAACCCGTCAGAAAGTGATACAATGCACATCATTCAGTATGCGATGAAAATGAGACTGTTCTCCGTTCACACGCAAGCTGTTGATCGAGACGTAACCGTCGTCACCGAGGTTACCAACTCCGTTGTCGAAGAGAGCGCCAGACGTGGTTCCATCTGTGCCAGGCTGAGGCACCGTCGCCCAGAGCACTAGAAAATGCTGTGCGCGCTACCTATCAATTTGTGCATGGAAAAATTGCTGCGTATCCTCACTTGGGCCTCTATGCTCGCGAACCTCCTTCGCAGCGATGGAAAACTCCAACTATGACAATATCCATGGCCTTGTGCTGACTCAGGGGAAAGAGTGGGCTGTTGAGAAATATTCAAGTACAAAAGAATTAGAAGCCATTTCATGACTGAAATTGAGATCAGCAAATTGGTGCACTGAACATGAAAAAATATCATGCATTATCCATTACTCTTAATGTTTAAAATTATCTCTCATTTACTTTCCTCCCGGTGATTTAGAAACGATGGTGGAAGGCTGGTGTTCCCAAAGTGAACATTAAGTTTTCACCAATTATTTCATTTTACCAAATGAACCCCTTTAAAAAAGTACTAGTCGATATCCGGAGACACTTCAACAATGAGGAGGGGGTTGGTCTCCAAATCGACTTGCCCCCACCCTTGACGCATTTCCAAGGTACGCTAATGTGTGTGAGTAGGTATTTAAGGAACGCATTCTCCCTAATATCCTTACTGAATTCTCCTTTAGTTCCGTGGAATGCCCCTCCCAGGATCACCTCTGAAATAGAAGCTGTTCAGCCACCATTCACCCTCGATAAACTTGTCATTTCCTGCACATTTCTAGGAGGATCCTATGACTGGTGGCCGGCCACGTAATTACAAATGGACTTCTCCCACCCCAAGTCGAAATTGCTTGTAATAATTGAGCAAGATGTCTAGCTCTGCACGAATCCAAATATCACTATCATTTCTCAATTCAAGAAATATTGGATTCATGAGCTACGGCTTTACACGACTAAAGACTGATAGAGATCAATGGCTTCGGGTTCGCGAGGTCACGTATTTTGGAATTGGCTTCGGCTTCGGCTTCGTAAATTTGTCCACTGTTGGCTTTGATTTCGACTTCGGCTTAGTGGTTTTCATCCACCATCTTTAGCGTCACAGTCTTATTGTGGCTCCGGCTTCGGCTTCCTAGCCAACAGCCCGGGTCCGTCCCCATGTTTGATCCGTGCACCTGAGATGCATTTCTGATTCAGTGAAACATCTAATATGTTAGCCTTTTAAATGAGGCCCGCCAAGAAGATGTGACGGCCCCCTTGCTCATGCAATACAGATGCAGTGCCCAGTGCCTAGTATAACGTAACAGGGATCCGATCATGGATCCATGGATCATGAATCGGATTCGTTTCGAATTGAATTGGATGCCATAATATTTTCACCACAATTTCGGAGTTGGATTTGACTTGCGATTGATCGCGAAGCTATACGACTGCTCTGCAGTCGTTGATCCAGAAGCCTGGCTTGGGGGGAAATTTCACGAAAACGTCTCCGATTTTGACGAAAAAAAACATGAGAGTTGGACACCTAACATTCCTGGGGTCTGCTTGAGACACCATTTATGTCATGAAATGCTCTTGGATTTTACGAAAATGCTATTTTAGTGCAAACTATGTGCAAAAATAGGTATCGTGGGTGCAGGGAGCATGACTCCCTTGACACCCCTGGATCTGCCCCGCCCCTGCTGCCCTGCTTACTCTAGCATATCATCGGATCGAATTTCAATTAATATTCTGGTTGTCAGCAGTCCCTTGTTCCTCCATGACAGTATGAGCCATTACTGTTGGTGGGGTGGTCGGTGCTTTGTCAAGTATGTTGTTTCCCCGCAAGCTTTGAACAATTTCAACTTCTGCATAATGGCGTGGCGCATATGGTAGGGTAGAAGATGCTCACAGACAGCTCCAACCCTGCAAACTTCGAAGGCGCTCACACTTACTTCCCCACGTGTACACGCATTTTCACATTATCACTAGGAGGGAATTATATTTCTTCAGATAGCCGACTACTTGCCTGCGCGGCTGACTTCCAGACAGTCACGTGACGACGATTTCCGACGGGGTCAAAGGTGAACCTCGATGACTGCTGTCGCCGTGCCCCCGGGCGCTTGTGCGCGAGCCACGATACACGAGCGGCGAACGCCGCCGGCAGACAGCAGAAGCCGAGTAGAGGCTTGCGTGCGATGCGTTGCGACGGACGGTTCCGGTTGTGGTGCAGATAAAACTTGACACTACACCTACATATCGTGGTCGCATTGCTCGGCCTGTGTCATCACTGTATGTAGGAGTCCTCGAAGTGGCAGAGAAACGTGCTTGCGATGGAGACGGTGAGGCACATTTGATGTGCAAACGGCCATTGTCGGTCAAGCGTTGTGTTGCCCTGCGGCTATTGTGTCGAGGAAGTGCTCCGGCAGTTCGGCGTCGCCCAAACTGCACGCTCTCCGCCGGTGACGTACCGCCTTTGTCTCAGTTACTCTGTCGTATTGTACCTGCTTCATTTTGTGTTCAGTTCATCAATGTGTACATTGTTCAGTTTATCAGTGTGATATTTCTGTCGTGATGGAGTTCAGCGGTGGTTGTCGTGTGTGAGGGCTAGGCGGTCAACGGATCCATAGGCACTCGGTGTGCAACTGTTACTGTTCTTCTCCTTATTTTTTGCACAAAAAGTTGCATGAAATCCGGCAACTCAAAGCACAATAGCATGAATCCGATTGTTTTTGTTGTTATCCAGAGATTTCAGTCCGGGATTTGTCCTATGTGTACAATGTGTTCTATGTTCAATGTATTCTTGCAGGTTGTTTTGTAGTTCTATTCAGTGTGCAATATGTTGCACGTTTATTGGCTACACTTCTACATTAGGCTACATTCTACGAAAAAAAAGGACCTACACTTTCGTATACACCACAAAATACTCTCTCTCTCTCTCTCTCTCTCTCTCTCTCTCTCTCGCGTAATCTGTCGTCCCCATTATGCCATATTTGAGGTCACGCGGTAGACACTGTCCTCTCTAAAATCATTGTGCTTGGGACATGTAATCACAGTGAAAAGTTAAGTTCATATTTACATATTCAAATCGACACAGCTGCATCACTGTTCTGAAATACTTATGAATGAGGGAAGCCTCTGACAGATATCGCATATATTGTGCTTTCGTTTCATGACAAGCACAGGGCAAACGGCCTTCTCTAGATAAGCGAAAATGTTTATTTGGAGTGTATTATACCCTCAAAGGAAATCGCCACGCAAGTTCACTTTCGAACTACATCGGGACATGTTTCACACAAGAAGATCTCATTCACTCCTGAAAGTGACTGGACGACACGGTGCGGCAGGAGGACGTTACCCACCTGCTTAGATAGGTACGACAGCTGGCAAATGCAAGGATCGAAAGCCAACTAAAAAGCTTGTTCAGGACCGGTGGACTCTTAGACTTGATGTGGTGCTTATACTGGGCTTTGGTGTGCTCAGTCACCTCTGTAATTGCCATGCATTCACAAGCGAATCCAGGAGGACCATCTCTGCCATACCACCCCCACCCCCCCCCCCCCCCGAACAGCCTGCTTTGGAGCAAAAGTTGGTCTTCGATCACAATTGATGTAAAACTAGAGACTTTTCGTGCTCAATCCGAGGAGTTTGGAAAGTGTAGGAAAAAAATGTGCAACTCAATTTTTGTTTGGCCCAACTGAGCAACTCAAAACCACTTCTCAATCGGCCAACGCATCCAGTTTGTACTGGTGTGTTGAACTGGTGCCAATTCCAAAACCAGTCTTGGTCCGACCAGATGATGCTTGGTCTGGCCTTCGGGCTCATGATTTTGTTCATGTTTATCTTCATGGTAGGTAGGCAAGTGCCAAATAAATTTGGTAAAGACAGTGGAAGGGATGTTGGCCATCTCTATATCTGGTCACCTATGACTGAATTTAATCATACGTGGACTAATGCAGAATGCTTACTGTTGTTTTTTTTCCAGCAACAATGAATGAATAATACTGGTAGGTTAATCGGAACCACGCAATGCATATAATTTGGTATATAATTACCAACTTGGTTCATACTTAGATGAAGCAATGCCCTTCCAGGGCTAGATAAGTTATAGTTTTTGTTTGGCGAAGTAAATTCATTAGGTTTTACTTAAATTCTTATCTGTGGTGTGCTATCATTCTGTTGAATGGAGAAAATTAGTCATAACAATAATAGGAAATATTGCTGATAGTTCGTACAAAATTGTCTGTGTGTCAAAAATATTAAGGTAAAGGCATATTTTTATATAATTACTGTGCTTAAAGTTGGCCTCATGTTTACCAAAATGGGTAAAATGGTATAGCTTCTCATTACTGTGGAAATGGTGTTTTTTTTTAAAAATTTGTGATCAGCTCCATGTGGCTGTTTATTTGTTGTTTTTTACTTGTTCTGTTAGCCAGTACACTTTATTTGTATTCAGTTCTTTTTAATCAGTGACTGAATGCAACTATGGTATGACCTGTGAAACCATGCTTCACCAATCGTCGAATCGCGTCGAGCATTCTCGGAGGGGGAGGGGAAGGGGGAGGGGGAGGGACCCGGCGCCTTTTCTCGGCCGGAGTGGCGCGACCTTCCAAGTGGGAAGACCTCCCATAGGTTAGGTCAAGGCTAATTTCTGAAGGGCTGAACGGATCGCGTTCAAATATTGCATAGCCTGTGAGGCGTCCTACACTCACAAGCATTTGAGAACTACGGGCAGATTCGAAGACCACTGGAAGGCTTCGTCCGAGCACCACAAGTTCTCAAATGAGAACCCAAGGTTCTCAAGAGAGATGTTCTCGTCCGAGAATATTCGTCGGTTTCTGAGATAGTTTTGTGCCGTCAGGAGGATTCTCCAAGAACCTTGACTGACACCCTTCAAGAATATCCGAGAACCTTACTGAGATTCGGACACCATTGTGAGCTCTCACAAGAGCACCACATATTTTGAATGGAGTATTGTATGTGGTTTCTGATGCTATTGGAGGGTGTTATGAGAGCACCACACGCTTCAGCCTGGAAACCCCCGTGTAATCTCCAACACCGTTGCGGGGTATCACGAAAGCACCACATTTTGTTTTGTGCACAAGTACGAGATAGTTTTGTGGCGTCAGGAGGATTCTCCAAGAACCTTGACTGACACCCTTCAAGAATATCCGAAAATCTTACTGAGGTTCGGACACCATTGTGAGCTCTCACAAGAGCATCACATATTTTGAATGGAGTACTGCATATAGTTTCTGGTGCTATTGGAAGGTGTTATGAGAGCACCTCACACTTCAGTCTGGAAACCCCCGTGTAGTCTCCGACACCGTTGCAGGGTATCACGAAAGCACACTGTGTTTAAAACAAACTATTCATCTGGAATATTTGAGGCCGCGGTAGCTCAGTCGGTAGAGAGTTGGACTCTTGATCGCAAGATCGCGGGTTCGAATCCCACAACCGGCGGGATTACCGAGTCCACCCGCGACCAACCGGCATGAGAGGTTGGCGACGCTATGTGACCCAGTAGTCGGACGCGTCGTAAAAGAACCAAAGTACCACCATCATCTGGAATATTTATCTATTCCATGCAGCATACATCATACATATGTGCGATCACAAGGTCAGGGCACACTGATTCAGTCATCAAACTCTGTCAATGTTCCGACCTTTTCTACTCGAACAACTTAGGCAAAACCCTAATCAAAAAGGACACAACCAAACAGCGAACCTGCGCTGCTTATGTTTGGGTTTTCACCTGCCACAATGACATGGCCGAGCAATTCCTGAAGAGGAACTAACTGAACTAATGAACGCCACAATTCAACGACATGTGATCACAAGTAACCAGCGACCGGAAAACTTCAATGCATCACACAAATCCACGCCGACAGAGAACTAAACGCATGGAACAGATGTACTCTCTTCAGATTCTTTCGAAAGCAAAACGATGCTCGGATCACTATTTGGCAGGCGACGTGTGCTGGCTACGAATATCTGTATTTTGCTACCGCAAAATAACGTTTAAAAATAGGCCTTCTTGTTACCAACTGATTAGACTCAACGTATACTGTTTACGCTATTGTTGTGCGACCATCACACGTAGTGTTGACACATTTGTAACCTTCTAGTTCACCACATCTCACATCTGGAATAAATAGTTTTGTTCCATACACGATGCATGCAACGATGCGTAAAACTTTGTTGCTCGGAGTATTTGTTTCACGTCGTACATTTGTCCTTTTGCACACAAAATTGCCTGGAGCGACGTGTCGCCTGAGATACCCTCTGCACCCTCTGTGCCCACCGTCACCCTCTGCAACCTAAGGTATGCCGGAATGACGTATGATGAAATGGTTTACGCGTTCTACTTCTGAAACAAACAATTTGAGTTCAGCATGTCGGCCTGGACCACCACGGATGTCCTAAAGTCCGCAATTCACCGAGTGATATACGGTATATAGAAAACAGTCATGTGATAACTTGACATTTTTTGCCTTGGTTTGTAATATTAACTGCGGACATGGCTAGTGTTTTAGGTGGTCCTGTAAGCAGTCTAGTAATTGTTGAAAAACAAAAAATCCTTACTCCATTATTATCAGACATATCGGAACTCTGGAGGACATCCGTGGCTCCAAGCCACCACACTCAACGTAAATAATCCATTTGAGAAATAGAATGCTTGGAACATTTCACCACACATCATCTGGGCATATTAGGTTGCTAACAGTAGATACTCTCGGGTGACACGCAGCTGCAGGTAATTTGTGTGTTAGCAGAAGTACAACAAAGCAAGTACTCGAAGCAACACAGCGCTACGTTTCGTTGCATCAATTGTCAGGAGAACAAAATAATCTTCTAAATAATCTGCCGAATGTGGTCGACTGGAATTTCAAAAACTTGTGGTCATTAAGTATGGTAGTCTCATAACTATATCACAAGTAACAGCTGTCACGTTCAGTCCAAACCGAACTAAATGGATACCATGAAACAAAAGAACTCGTCTTTTAACCGACATGTGACAATAAAATAGCGGATATTCATGGCCAGCGCATCGCGTCTTCCAAAGTATGTTCTACATGTCGTTTGTGCATTATAACGTCCTCCAACGAATCGACAAACCGTGACAATAATTCCGCTACGTTTTGCATCATGCCAACCCTACCCATTACATTTGCCATAACCTTTCGAACTTACTAGAGATCCTATTGATTTATACATTGTCCATGAAATCACACAACTGAGATATGTCTCCATGAACAAAGCAACTGACGAAATCATACAAGTGCGACATCGACAGCACGCTCAGCGGATGCCCAGATACGCTGCGGTTTTCGGGCACACCTTCGGGATTGTCGTCGCGTCGTCCACATCGAGCACATAGGACTGCAGGAACATGTATGCCGCCTTATAACGGCGGCGCACCACCTGTGCGAACACCGTGTGGGCGACGGCCCACGTCAAAACGGCAGACGCAAGGCTGCTGCAGGTGGCGACGTGGGTTCCGTTGACTTCCACTTTGTAGGAGCCGACCTCTCCCTCGATGACGCATGGTGAGCCCGGAACACCAATTGCTGTGATGTCCATTCCCAGCATGTCAAATAGGGGCTTCACGGCCTCTTCGTCTGGAACCAATCATTTTAACTTACGCAATACGCACACGCAGAACAATGAATGCTTCCTACAACCAGCGTTGGATTTGTGTTTTTTTTTAATATTGGATTCGAAGAACAAGATTATGGAGCTTCATAATTCGGAAGGCTAATTTCCTTTCTGTTCCTGATATCAGAACCACTTCTTACACTTTCCAATTCGTCCAGATCGTTATCAAACAATAATAAGCTTCAGGTCATTGCCAAATTGCAAATCATCATTATTCAATCGTTCGGCCAGAAAATTACAGAAAAAAAATTATAGACAGGCTGTGTTGAATGACAAAAATTCAGGATAAGGTTCCAGCCATGGTTACAACTGGGCCTCAATGTGCATGATGACGTAGACAGACAATGGAAGCGCAGGACATGCCGCTATAACTACATTGCTCATTTCTTAACACGCGAGCCGAAGGGCCCCTCACATGACGCGCATCGGAGGGGAGGTTCGCCCACCTAAGATCCGGAAAGTACTGAAACTAGAAGCACACAACTTCGATGGTACATTACGACTATAGCGACTCCCTTCAGTATAAATTGCATGACCCTAGGTCAATTCCTTCAGGGTCAAATGAGGTCGAGATCGGCCGCAACACCGCGCCACCTCACTGAATAATCGTTTGTGACCTTGAACGCTCAGCGTCCGGGCGTCCGGTCGGTCGGTCGACTTTGCACCCCGCAGTTCCTATATTTACCAACAGATCTTCATTTTGGTTGCATAGAATGGCCGTATCAATTTTTTACAGCGACAAAATTGCATTACAATATCTACGCCCGTTTATGAGATATCGTTCAAAAACAGGAGGGGTGGGCGGATTTCCTCCCCCGGTGCGCATGCTAAACCACCAGCAGAATCCATTGCAAACGCATGCATTCACATCATAAGCAGTATTTCAACTTAGGGCAGATTGGCTGCATTGGTCGTGTACCGTCGTATAGGCTGCACACCTCACACGAACACAGAACGTACAGCACACCGGGAATAGATGACAAATAATCAACAGCGGAGTCGCTGCATCATACATGGCATCCAATGATAAACAAGCCATTCTTGACTGCATGTTAAATGCAAATAAAATAGCAGGGCAACTATAGAAGAACTGGTGGCAGTTAATGACAAATAAACAGTGGGGCTTGCAAGCATCAGCAGATAGCTGTGTTGGTAATACTGGGCATCAGTGGAGGATGCACTCCCAGAACAAAAATAGCTGATAGTAACATGCTACCATCCGAATGACATGCTGACTAGAGTTTCCACTTTTCCCTAAAAACTGGGAGGCACGGCACGGGACAGAAAACTCTGTTACGGCACGGCATATGACACGGCAAGCTGGATGGTGGTACGCCAAAAGTTATGGCAAAATAAAGGACCATATTAACAGGTAAAATATGGCTTGATGAAGAAAGCAAGCACCAGCAGAGCTCCCAAACGTCCCACACAATTATTAAATCAGCGCCATCTCCACGTTTCAGGGTTCTTCAAAATATCTTTACTTAAGCCTTTCTACTTGCCATCTTGAAGCCATGGGTTCAACATTAACACTCGCACTGGAGGGGGGGGGGGGCGAAATCCGCCCACCCATCTACGGTTTTTCGTAAATAACTGCAGATTTTACCAGTCGATATACGCAATCTTCTGCGTACCTGCTTAGAAATGACCGGCGCATCGTTTAAAGCAAGAAAAATGGAAATCGGCCGAACATTTTTCAAGTCAGGGGCCGCTAAAGTCAAAAAAATTATAGCGCCAGACCACAAAAATCGGCGCTGATGCGCTTCCCGTATATTCGCAAAAGAGATGTGTTCTTGGCAACACTAGCGACTTGTTTGATGTATATTGATATGCTATATAGTTTCAAGATCATGTTATGTCACCGAGGTCAAGTCAGGTCAAGTTCATGACAGGTTAATGGAACCAAACTTGATCAACTGGAATGTTGTCATAAATGCACTACTGTTTGTCATTTGTACTGTTTGTCATTTGTACTGTTTGTCATTGCGTTTCCATACATGAATGCGTTGCATTCATGTACTTCACTCCTTTCTTCACGAAGCCGATTGCTCCGAGCTGCCCGACGGAGCAGTCGGGCGGGCGGCCCGGTTTCGGTAACTGGAACAGGTAACTGACCCGATAAAGTGGTGCTATATAGGTGACCTGAGGTCAAATGTTGGGTCCAGCATCTGCATTGCATCATTAGTAATGTCCATATCATCATTGATGCCCATTTTGGAGCATTTAAATACAATCACAGCGATCCATAACGATGACAAGCCAAGGCACGCAATATCAGAAAATTTTGCAAACTTGACCTCATTTGACCTTGAAGATATTGCCCTAAGGTGATTACATTTGCACACAATAGAGTTCACTACCATACCCATCAACCCTACGAATTTCGTTCCTCTAGCTTCACTAGGAGCCGAGATCTTATGGGGGGCGGAATCCACCCCCCCCTCCAGTGCGCGTAATTTTCAGAGGCCCTCCAGGGCGCGTGTTAAGGCATATTTGCTCCAAATGAGAAGAATGAGATAATTTCCAGAGAGGATAATATTCTGAATGCCAAAAATCCAGGAACGATCCATTTTCCAACCCTGAAAATATTATACTATGTGAAAAGTTATTACATCGGAAATCAAATATTTGGTTTTTATTTAAATTCTCCACCAGCTCAAATGAACTGCATCAATGCTATAAAGAATATACGACAAAAGTACATATTAGCGATGCGACCCGGCCTCAACACATTTCTTCTTAAAACCTTGATAACCGGTCCGTCACAGCGTTCAATGCCCTAATTTGTTCACTTCGAATTCGACCATTGTCATTCTGATTCTTACCAACACTTCTCCTTGAGCTTCTCCTTGAGCTCAAGGAGACCAACCAACACTTCTACAAGCTTCTCCTTGAGTAGTTTGCTATCTTTGTCCAAAGCAAGGGTCTTATGGCCGCACTTTCCGTGCCTTACCTTTCGTAACTTCCTCGCTGGCAAGAGCCGATGTGGGGAAGTAGTTGGCCAGGCCTCGGCTGGCGCCCCCGTTGATCCCCGTCGTAATTGGCTTGGCGAGCCGCTCATGCTGCAGGCCTTCGTCGTGAGTACGGTGGCGCTCATTCTTGAACTAGTTGCGAAGTTTCTGCCCGATGCCTGATGCCTGATGCCTGATGCCTGATGACTGCCTGTAGCATGTCATGACAACGTTCAGGGAAATTATTTTCAAAAACGCTCTTCTCAGGAAGTGGGTGGGTAAACAGACGACACACATCGCATGGGCTGTGGTGTGAATAAAATGCTGAAACGCACATTATCAGTGCGATGAACTTAAAATCTACTCATTCGTCATTCACAGGTTTGATGTCGGCTTGGCCAGAAGTAATTGCATTTACTTTGAGTAGATCATCCTTGATCCTGATGTTGATGTTAGGATGTAACATAACCAAAGCTGAACACATTTAAAACGCAATGTTATTCATACACATAAGTGTCGGATTCACACAAGTGCAGTGCTTTTTACACGTTGATTATGCTTGCAAGCGTTTGCGTATGTCTATACAATTCCCCAAAATATCTAGATTCAGGTGAAAAAGGCATCCAGCTGGAAATACCCATTACCACATTCCATCATATCACCTTACATCATAACTTATCATTTTTCTACTCCTATCTTGGCCCCCGGCATCTGAACATTTTTGTACCTAACAGACCAAAAAGAAGACTTTTGAGCCATTGCTGACACCATTGGTTTGAAGGTACATCACATCTCGAATAGAAAATCGCCAGTTTGTTTTCATATACCGCATTTTGCTTCTTCCCTTTGTGGAATTTTGCATTCCTTCTCGGCCCTTCTGATAAAAATGTCGACTCTGGCAGTAAGTTTGCAACATATTTTCGAGACACCATTTGAAAAACATGTACAAATCCTTAAACAACCTAGTGGCACCCCAATTGGAGGTAATCCAACAGCAAAAGAATGCGCGGCAATCGTTCATAGACTGGTCGATTGGAAAATACAGATTTTTAACACAAGAATGTTCTACACGCGTCATAAATGTGGAAACCAAGAAAAACGGATTACTGACGACTGTCTCCTGTAAAGTTGGACAACACATCACACTCTTCCCGAAGGTGTCTACGATCGCCAACGCGATGTCCAGGTACTTCTTGGATGGATAGCTGAAGGAAGACACTGATTTTTAGGATGAAGAACTGCTTCCATGTCGCCGATACAAGTGAGACATGGAAGCGGAGGCGGGCACGGAACAAGTGGCACACGTGAGGGTGGAGGCAGTTGAGGGCATTCGACAATTGGTGGGGGCAGACGCAGGTATCCGGTAGAAGAAGGAATGGGTAAGTAATAATAATGAATACAGGGATGAAATTTGAGCTCAGGTAACGCCATGATCTTGAACAAAGGTTTCGGGACTCAACAAGGTCATCGTCAGGTGCCTTACAAGGATACAATGTAGGACTAGTTCTGATATCTAAGCAAGACATCTAAAAGATGTGATTTCGGTGCAACTTAGTAGATGAGCATCATATCATAGCAGCCTGTGGTTTCGGGTACAATGTGCTGAAATTCAACTTAGGTTCAGCGTAAGATGTTAACAGACTGTTGTTGTTTCACACTAAAGACGATAACGAGATGTCAAGCTGGACATATGCATGTTGTACATAATTGCTGCATAATAGCTGCATCTCATGCACACCATATATGTAGAATGCAAATGACACTGGCCAGTGGCCGGTGTGAGCAGACGACAAAACGAATGGCACATGAGTTAATAACAGTCGCGTAAAGATATATCACGTGTTGTCCAGACCAGCTGCAATGACAAGATCAGAATCATTCTGGTCAACATAGGTAGATAATCGTTATTTGATGGGTGCCTGTGCACCACTGCAGTCTATCGAGCACCTCAGAAGTTTAACATATAACCCTATGGGAAAGCACCCCTGAAAGTTTTCAGGGCCTGTTGTAATGAATGGAAAGGCACCCCTGAAAATGTATGCAATTCTCCACCAATGCTGGTAAGAACAGACTTCATCCACGAAAGTTGGCTTCAAAGTGCCTAGAGATCGAGTCATCCATCAGAAAGCCTAGTTTGATGCAAGACACGTACAGGGGCAACATTAATTATCACTATTTCAAGACAAAAAAAATAACTTGTACTTTTGATAGCCATATTCACAGCCCGTGCAATCTGCTTAACCTCGCGTTCCCTTCGCCTGGGAAAATTAAGGAAACAACTTTGCGTCATAGTACCATGCCAGTTTCCCGTACTAGGTTTGGGAGGAGCATCGCTGATAGACCACGTGATTCAGTTCACTTCATTCCTTCTCGGTGATGGGAACAGACCCATGCAGGGCCATCCACAGCTGCAGCGTGAAGTGCGTCTGGTCCAGCAGGTGCTCCGAAGAGACAGTTAGTTCTGCACCCTGCAATGCCGAGAGTAATGTCATTACTGCGACAATATAACTAATATATGTGGGTGAGTTAGTAACGCAGGCTAAGGATCCAAAGAACTTGAGCCACTGCTCAGTCTTATTGCCATAGGAATAAGAGTTAACAGTGGCTCAAGTGGCTAAGTTCAGATATAAGATCAAGACCCAACAATGCACATAAAATTAGAATAAACACGAGTTAGTGGGGACTAGATCCGAAATAATACTTTACATTGTCAACAATCATACCGTAGACGACATGTGCATGCTGTAGCCAGTATTACTACCCGAATCATATAGAAAAAGGCAATAATCAAGCTGAGAATTAGACCTCACACTGGGCAGCTCAAATTCGAATCTGAGTGGCTAAACTTATCAGAGTTCGACTGCAAATTAACACTGCTGTCTGAAGGATTCCAAAGGGTTCCCGGTTAAGCATCAGGTGACATCAGACGAATTCATACGCTTTTGCATTGCATATGGCCCAGAAACAGCGTATTAAACTTATTAAATATTTATAATGGTGCCTGAAGTCTAGTGCTTATATACTCGGTCGATTCCGAATCTCGGAATTATCTCGGAGACAATTTTCTTCATAAAATGTCATTTTCAATCATACGTGTTAGCACGCCGCAAAAACCACTGACCAGATCTCACCTGTCGAGCGAAATGGGGCCGGCCCTCGCCTCCACCACGCGCAGGGCTCTCTTCTTCTGTGACTGCCGACGGCCCAGCGTTCGGCTCGTCGACGGCCAGCTCCATCACGACATGGACATCACTAGCAGCAGTGCTGGCGCCCGTCTGTCCACGGTCAGGGGCGGACACACTGGTGCCGGTATTATTTCCCACGCAGTGGGTGTCGGCCGTTTGCTGGGTTCCGACAGCTTGACCGAGGCCTGTACTCTCAATGATGACATGTGCCTTGTCGGGTAGTTCACCACAGTCTTTCACAATCATGTCACCGAAATCCTCGTCTACATATTTAATTACTAATACTTCCTCCAAGGGTAAACCGAAAGCCACTTTGGCTCACCCTAGAATATCTCGCTTTCTATCAGTCATGCACACTTTTTCTCGTCCTCAACACGACACTTTAAACTTATACATGTTGCGGAGAAAGGGCTGGCCCCTGAAAGTAATGATAGTTTGGAACGACGATGACATATGAGTAGATACTCAGGGGCTTAAGGTCTACTAAGTTATGTAACAACACCATGATGTTTCTTTGTCCACATCTCACCCGATACGTTTGTGAATGTTCATCGACACTGGTAACGGAAAGGTCGACGCATGAAAATGCTATGTCACCGTCCTTCAATAGGATACAGTTGATCTTTGCCAACATGACATTACCTGTCTGACTATACAATATGGCATCTCCCGCACTGAACAGTGTACCATTGATCCGCGCTGGCTTACGCTCATTAACGCCAAGACTGTCAGTTTTGGAGGAGAAAAATGATTCTGATGTTGTTTTGACTGACAACTGTTCCTGATGTTTCAGGGCGATTGTTCTACATATATTTTTGTAATTTTTGCTTTTGCGTGCATAGGATTTCAATTCCTGGTGCTTGCTTTCGAAGCGTAGCGCATTGTAGAAAATAGGACACCCATGCTTCCGAATCTGTTCGACGTAGTGTAATAGGTAATGCAATTTTGGAGTAACCTTAACGGACGGAAAGTGAACTGCAAACCTAGAGAACCATCCTTCAATTTCTTCTTGTAGGCCTGGAACTGCACTACGAGGAATGACAGTTGCTGATATTTTTCTAACAATTGCTATGTACTGTATCAGAATTCTGCACACCTCGCACCCGGGTGGAACCTTTGGCCCAATGATAATTGGTAGAAGCTTTAGTAGGCAACAGGCCTCTTTCGCTGTTTGCTTTACAACAACGCCGTTACGCAACACAAGCGCTCCGGGCTTGTTGCGCCTATCAGGAGATGCGTAGGTTAAGTTCTCAATACCATTATTGACATCATCCAAGGTGAACAGCTTCAACCCCATGCACGCCTCGAGCACTACCGAGATGACAATGGGTGATGTACCTTCGTATATGTCGTGCGCAATATCCGGGGGTAATCCGTTGATCACGTGGAATGACCGTAGATGGTTAAGTTTACACTCAGTCTTAATGCCAAATTTAGCGCGGGTTTTAGCATCCCATTCACATGCATTCAGCTCGCGCAGCTGTTCTTCATATTGCTCAACAGTTCTGGGTGTGAATTCCTCCAATTGGAAAGTACCTCGGACTCCCTGAATTGTGGCGTTACAAAACGACATACTCTGCTTGATGTACTGACATTGTCTGTGTAACCTGCGAGTCCGTGGGCTCCTAGGTTATCGGCTTCATGATGGCCCCTGTAGCCCTCATGAAGCCTTAGCATTTTGTGAACTTTATCTTCATCTACTAATGCATCAGGAAGTTTGGATCTAGTTTTTTTTTCTTATTTATAAGTTCATTTACGATTCTCCAAGTATTTTCTCCATCCTGCTGATTGTGAGTGCTGTTTGCTAATACAGATTTTTCCATCTCTCAAATTATTAAATAAAATGCTTCGATGTCGTTTATACTAATGTTCATTTTGTATGGTTTTATTTTATGCACTTCTTGTACATTTTTATTTATTTATGGAACATAACATTCCTGCAGTTATCCATGGTTTCACAGCGGCTCTCTTTCTGCTGTATGCAGGTGTTTTAGTCCAAAGCTTCGTACCATCTATGTATGCGTTAATCAGCTGAGAACATGCAATGTTTGGAACAGTGTTGTTGTGAAAACAAATTTCAGTGTCAATACCAAATAATCATTCGATTTTGTCACTTAATTATAATCAAATACTGTTCTATTAGCTTTTGTTGAGCTTATTTTGTCATCAAAAGTTAAAGTCACACAAATGGGAAGATGATTAGATACGTCCTCTAGCAATACCCAGAAGAGCAGATAAAGGAGAGATCATTTATAAATAGATTGTCTAGCAATGATATTCCAGCACTATGTGCATGAGTGGCTTTTGTTATAGTGGGCCAAAATCCATGAGGTGAGCAAGTTTAGAAAGGCTCTACTATTTCTATCATTTCTGATATTTAGTATGATATAGTTGAAATATCCTGTTATGATTGTAAGTTTTTCTTTCCTTTCTATGCTGTTTAGTAACCTATCCAACATGTTTTGTAAATCACAATGGGAGAAACATGAGGGATGGTATATCTGACATACTATTACAGATTTCTTATTGTTTTAAATTCCAAGGTTTACTTCCACAAATGAGGCTTCAATGAGGTTGCTTCTATGATATTCATACTTCTTGTTACATAGCTTTTGCATGCATCAATTGCTGATCCCCCACCCTCCCTGTAACATCGACTAGATGCAAACATAGTGTAGGGGAAGAGGGGGGGGGGGGGTCCGAACACTTAAGACATCATGCAACAAATAGCTCTACTGCCCCAGTAATTGTACTGTGTTTACCGAACATAAAAATGAACAAGCTATCCATATTCAAACAGTTCCTTTCAATTAAAATCCTCTAACCACTTGCAAAAAGCAACTATAAAACAGATAATTATTTTTTAGTGGTGTGCCGTATTCCGAACACGAAAATGTGGTTGTGCAGGATTACTTCACTGTAGGTGTTCTGGTGGAAGATATTAGTAGCTACTAAAAAATACTGGTGTAATCGCACAAAAAAATATTGTAGGTCGCTTCCTTTTGGTTTTCTCAAGCTGACGGCTATGTGAAGCCTAACATGGCACCTGTGGACTTCGTTAGCTCCGTACACAAAGAATCTGTAGAACTATGCAGTCAGACCTTTGTAGTTCAGTTGAGAAAGGTCCATCGTTTATGAATACGGCCATCTTGTTGTTATTTACCCTCCGAACATGACGCGGAAGAGGAAGACGTCCAAAGGTAGGTGTTCGGGAAACGGAACGTGTTCAGATACGATGAACTCTTCCCCTAATTGTTAATTTCAAAGAATTGTTTGGTACCATTCTTAAATCATACTTCAGAGATGCATATCACTGCCCATTGGGTGCCAGTGGCAGGTAAAAAAAAAACTTGTATATCATCAAATTTGTTCTTCATGGACCTAGGTTACTAAATGTGTGGTAGTGGCGCACCCATCCCAGCCATGCACATTTCCCACTTGGTGATACTTTCAGCTTGGTAAAATCGCAACACTAAAGAAGACGTCCACTACATTGTTTTCATTTGACTGACATCTTCTCTCTATTTACTGGTAATTTATAAAGGCTAGATACATGGACTGATACTCACCATGCACGGCTATTCCATCAAGCGGTCGAAAAAGGAAGATGGCGTCGAATTGCACTGCAGGAGACGCGCGGTTGAGAACTGTGAGAACCAGTATGGATACCTTTCCTGGCTCTCGCACCAATTCTGTATCATCGAGAACCATATCCAACATTGCTATGATTCTCGGATACTCCCGCTAATAGACATGAGCATGCACCATGAGCTCGAAGAACATAAAATTGTATTACAAAGTTCTCGTGTCGTTCTCGGAGACTCGTGACGAGTGTAAAACGATAACTTTATGAGAAGGGTGTCGAGGGGTGCTGTCAGTGTATTGATATTTTTTTGGTGAGAAGCTTTTGCGACCCTGTGGCGAAAGGCTGGCTACTGCATTGAGGCAGAGGCAGAGGAAGAGAGATATATAGATAGATAGATAGACAGATGCAAACACACACACACACACATGTATATATATATATATATATATATATATATATATATATATATATATATATATATATAACATACACATATATATATATATATATATATATATATATATATATATATATATATATATATATATAATATATATATATATATATATATAATATATATATAGAGATAAATATGGAGGAATGGAGATACAGAGAGATGGAGAGACGGACAGACGGAAAGACGAAGAGATGGAGAGAGGGAAAAGAAACAACAATGAGGACCAACAAATAATTGAGTAGCAATATCCTACGGTCCATTGGAATTATGCGCTTTTATCCTAGCTGGCTTTATCTCAATTGAACACTGAGAATGGCTACCACTTGTTGATTTTCCTCCCGGGTAAGAACAAAATGCACAGGTCGCATATGGTCAGAAGCTGAGGTGTTGCCACCGTGCAAATCTGCTGGGTCAGCGGGTCAGCGGGATGGTGGTGCTGGGGGTTCTCACAGCGATAAGGCTCTACACGGAGTCTGGTGGTGAGATGGTTTCATTACAGCATGGATTCGTCACACCTGGCTAATTTTGTGGCACACATTCTGAATGCACCAATAATTCACTACAAATTCGAACACCATGCGCGTAGGACCACCAGAGCTATTCGGGATGTACTTCTTCACACAAACACCGAACCATCACTCGGCATTAGTGCTTAAAAATAATGTATTAATCAAAGTTTAACGAACGCCGGCGAATGCATGTGCTCATGTTTAAGCAGCCATCATCAAGCACCAAACGGCCGGCCGATTCCCCACCAACAACCGACAACCGTCGCCAATTCTCCACATTCCCCACCGACAACCGTCGCCAACATCGCCAACGTCGCCAATGTCGCCAATATCGCCAACGTCGCCAACGTTTCGCAACCACCGCTCGCGGCGCCTTCGACCATCAGCCAGCGCCGGACCTGCTCCTCCCGAACACACCGAGTACAACGCGCTCTGAAGTGCCGCTCAGGGGCTCTCAAACAGGAGGTGCAACAGCCCAACCGGCCTTCCGGGCTTGGCGCTGAACTCGGCACAGGGCCACGGACCGCCGATGGGACCGGCGGGCCACTGGACCGACGGGCCTTTGGACCGCACACAGTGATCGATGGATTCGCACACGGACTGCACACCACTCATTAGTTGAAACGTGTGGAATTTAACAGCACGAGTCCGCGAGGCGGAGACCACGCGCCAGGGCCGCACCGAAGCAATGTGGGACCAATTGCCAACGGACCACGTAGGACCAATTGGTCACGTATGACCAATTGGCCGCGTAGGACCAATTTTCCGTGTAGGGCCAATTGGCCGCGTAGGGCCAATTGCCGCGAAGCGATTCGGACACGTCACCACACACGGACACCACTGGACGAAACATGACGACCACCGGACCACCACGAGGACCACTCAGCTGGGCCGGTGAAGTGCACAACGGTGACCAATTCAGACATCGGCAGTCGCGGGGAAACAGCGCACACGTCTGTCGCCGCCGCACAACACCAAGTGACGTCATCATGGCGTCGGAGGTGACGTCACCATCGCGGCACGACGGCCGAGGGAAAACATCCACGATTCTAAAACGGCTAAATCGCCAAGATCGCTACGCCAAGAACTGCCAAATTTCCACCATTGTTTGGCTGGAGTAAGGCCATCGGGTATAGGAGCACGGGGTTCAACCGATCTGTCCTAGACTAGACAACTCCGGCCGACATTTATAGGAGTTGTCCATGCAATGAAATACACTTAGCTCCTATCATATATGCCCATATACTAACCTCAGCGCTAATTTCTTCTAATTGCTTAAATGCATTGACAACTCCTATCAGTTACAGACTTGTGCTTGGTGGGGCTCCAGTCATGGCATTTGTTCTTGTCAAACGATGGCGGGAATTTCAAAGTTCTTGGCGCAGCAATCCTGTCGGTTTGGGCGGTTTATAATTGTTCACGGGGATGTTTGGCCCCCAGCCGGCACGATTCTGCAGTGCTGAGACCGAGCAACAGTCGGGTATCGCCTCGTGAGAAGTGACAGCAAAAGTATCAATTGTTCGGCGCGAGAGCGCCGGCACCTGGCTGCCAGACGCGATAACTTTGCTTTCAACAATCAAGGCAAAGATGGCGCTGCGGTCACCGGACGTGTGACGCCACGACGTGGAATGGTTGAGGCACTACTGGGCCACCACGCGAACGGGCCTGACGGGTGCGGGACCTTGACTGGCCACGCCGCTGGCCGACCGAGGGGGGTGGGGGGTTGCGGTACGTCCATGTCCGCGGACGGCTGCGGTTCAGTGATTTGTTCGGCGACTGCCAGGGATAGGTACACTCGCCTCGTCACACGCTCGCATACCAACAAACCACTTGGTGATCAGACGTGAAAACCAGCTCGACTCCGCACTCAAACGCTGGCACAAAGCCCACCCGCGCGTTGGGCCCCATCACGTGGCTCCTAACTCAGGACTCAAGCGAGTGAAAAACGATTGGTCGCAAAACACACGGGTGATGTCCTCCGGCATCCCACGGCGCCGCACAAGCACACACCGCACGCCTGTCGTGCACGCCAGCTCGCGCCTCAGGCACTGGGCGCGTGCAGAGCAAACCGACGGCTCTCGACCGCACACCGAACGCCGCGGAGAGTCCTCGAGCGATCGAAACTGAACGCGTTCGCCGTCGGCCAATCCGCGCCGAGTTGTTTTTATTCGGCCAGTCAGCGCCGAGCTGTTTCCCAGCCGGCTGCTCGGCGTGGCTGGTGTCGCCGAGTGGCGAACACCGTCCCTTTTCACTGATATACGGCAGCGTCCCTCGTCGCCGAACGACCTGACACTCGTGTAGCGCACCCACGCAGCGACATCGTCAACCCGCCCGCGGCGACGGCGCCCGTCTCGTTGCCACGACAACCCTCCGCCGGTTGGCATGGCAACGCCGTGCACGCGCGATGGCGTCCGAGCGTCGCAGCTTCGTGGTTCGAATGCAGACCGCCCTTGCCGGCGGCCCGCACGTCTGCCGGGATCGTCTTCACGACGGTTGGCGCGCCGTGGCTGTCGCCGCGGCGGCGGGCGGGGTCGCGACCGCTAAATGTATGAGTAGGGTCCGTCGGTAAGTGCGCTACAAAGTAGTAGTCAGGATTTGTCCTCCTTGGCTCGATCGATCTTTTTGCCGCGGTTCGGTTTATACTCCATGCCGGGGTCGAACTGCAGAAGCACGAACACCTGGCGACAGGTCAGAGGTCACTCGCTTGCAAGGTCAAATGCCACGGGCGCAGAGCACGTCGAATGTGGTAGCACATAACTCTTTTATTGTCGAATTGGTGGCACATAACTCTCTGATTATCTTTTCGGAAGACGTGGGGTAGGAAGGGGTCGGGTCGGGCCGGGTAGCGCTCGTGACCTCCCTGGGTGGGAAAGCGCGGCAGGGTTAAAATAATGGTTTTTCGTTAGGTGTGAGATGTCGAAACGGGTACAGTAGGATGTCGAAATTGTCCATAGGATTAGTGTCTCTTAAAATGCGCTGGATGTCTTTCAGACTCAAATTTTAGCCAATGGTTTTGGTGCTTATGACTGTACCTTTATCAATTGATTTGAGATTCATAATTTAGGAAGAGCTATATTTGAGATCAGAAGAATAATGCCCATGCTATAAACTGTTAGTGTATGCAACGTCACATTATACGTATCCTTTTACCCGAACTTGCATTGCAAAATGTTCGTGAACCACCATTCCTTATCAAGAGTGTGAACATGATACTTACAAGCAGGATACTGTTAGAAAGGAAACACGAAGACTTGATAAGCACGCATCAAGGAGCAGAATGTCGATACTTCTTGGAGAAGGATGTAAATTGAGTGTTCAGAAAGTGGTATATTCCACCCTATTTCACAAATAATTTATGACTGAAGCGCGGCCCCCGACGATGTGAAGCGGGTCACAATTCATGACGTCATAATGACAGCGACGTCATAATGAAGCGGGTCACAATTAATGACGTCATACACGGCGTGCCTGATCGACAACGGACGGGAAGCTGCCGCAGGATGTGGATGACTACTCATAGCGTCAGCGTAGACGCGTTGACAGAGCAGGGCCTTGCTGACCGTTCAGCCAGTCTCTGGCTCGAAGGTCACGCCACACCCAAAAGCAGGAGCTGCAAGAGCAAGAGCAGGGGCGTTTTTTTGGCGCGCTTCGCTCTCCGAAAATTTGTAATTTTGCGTGGTGAAAATATCAATTTCGTCTTTATTCTGGGGTATTTTTGATTGCTCAGCGGGACGGTGGCCGCCGGGCCCCACTGGCTGCGCCTCTGCTGGTGATTCCTCGGGACGCAGGACCAATTGAACATTAAACAAAAACAATTGAACATTGAACAAATTGATTGTGCCTGTAGTCAGCACTGGCGGCAATGACGAGCAATTTAAATTTGAGTTGAGCAACTGTGAGTGAAACTGAAGCAGCAATTTGACGTAAACGGGAAATATTTCATGTATATTTCCTGGGAAGGGTGGTTGAAACTGAAGTGACATGGGATCGACGGGCTGACTAGTGCGATAAGGTTATGAGTTTTCAGTGACGCGAGGCAAAAGGCGGATGTTCGTGGGATATTGAGGTTCCGTAGGATATTGCAGAGAACGACAGAACCCCTGTGTACCCACACGAAACCAGACATTGACCCGCATGCTACGCTCCCAAACACCAACTCAGGCATGGGTGAAGGAGCGCCCGAAAAATAGGTTTGGGTGGGGTGAGAGCAGCAAGCCGATTTATAGGCCAATACTCTGCAGTTAACGCCAATGGAGTTCATGGTCATGATTGGAGAAAGCTGGGGAGACTTCTCCCTCCCCCTTATGACTTTGTGACTTTATGATCCCCACCCCCAGAGATCATTCGCAGAGAGAGACAGAGACAGAGACAGAGAGAGAGACAGAGACAGAGACAGAGACAGAGACAGAGAGAGAGAGAGAGAGAGAGAGAGAGAGAGAGAGAGAGAGAGAGAGAGAGAGAGAGAGAGAGAGAGAGAGACAGAGACAGAGACAGAGACAGAGACAGAGACAGAGACAGAGACAGAGACAGAGACAGAGACAGAGACAGAGACAGAGACAGAGACAGAGACAGAGACAGAGACAGAGACAGAGACAGAGACAGAGACAGAGACAGAGACAGAGACAGAGACAGAGACAGAGACAGAGACAGAGACAGAGACAGAGACAGAGACAGAGACAGAGACAGAGACAGAGACAGAGACAGAGACAGAGACAGAGACAGAGACAGAGACAGAGACAGAGACATAGAGATAGACATAGACATAGAGATAGAGATAGAGATAGAGAAAAAAAAAGAAGAGAAGAGAAGAGAAAGAGAAGAGAAGAGAAGAGAAGAGAAAGAGAACAGAGACAGAGAAGAGAAGAGACAGAGAAGAGAAGAGAGAAGAGACAGAGAAGAACAAGAAACAGAGAAGAGACAGAGAGAGACAGAGAAGAGACAGAAGAGAGACAGAAGAGAACAGAGAGAGAGACAGAGAGAGAAGAAGAGAGAAGAGAGAGAGACAGAGAGAGAGACAGAGAAGAGACAGAGAAGAGACAGAGAAGAACAGAGAAGAACAGAGACAGAGACAGAGACAGAGACAGAGACAGAGACAGAGACAGAGACAGAGACGAGACAGAGACAGAGACAGAGACAGAGACAGAGACAGAGACAGAGACAGAGACAGAGACAGAGACAGAGACAGAGACAGAGACAGAGACAGAGACAGAGACAGAACAGAGACAGAGACAGAGACAGAGACAGAGACAGAGACAGAGACAGAGACAGAGACAGAGACAGAGACAGAGACAGAGACAGAGACAGAGACAGAGACAGAGACAGAGACAGAGACAGAGACAGAGACAGAGACAGAGACAGAGACAGAGACAGAGACAGAGACAGAGACAGAGACAGAGACAGAGACAGAGACAGAGACAGAGACAGAGACAGAGACAGAGACAGAGACAGAGACAGAGACAGAGACAGAGACAGAGACAGAGACAGAGACAGAGACAGAGACAGAGACAGAGACAGAGACAGAGACAGAGAGAGAGAGAGAGAGAGAGAGAGAGAGAGAGAGAGAGAGAGAGAGAGAGAGAGAGAGAGAGAGAGAGAGAGAGAGATAGATAGATAGTTAGGTAGAGAGTCATCAATAACGGGGTGGCAGTGCCGCCGGCGGAGCAGCAATCAACAACAGGCAGTGCTGGTGAGTAGAGGTGGGATTGCTTTCGACGCGAGTCCATTGTTGAGTGCATTGTTCACACCAAGCGAAAATTGGCGGAAAAACCGGCCAGACTTGTGTGAAGACTTGTGACGTTAAAACACTTGTGTGGCTGACGCAAGGAACAGAAGTAACTCACCTAAACCCGTACGGAAGCGATTGATTTAGAGCATTTAGGTAGTTCAAGTTGGATGCACCTACATCGTCATCTGACCTCTGCCCTGACCAGTGCGATTTTAGGTGGTGAAATTATATTCATGGCGCCCCATTCGGAGTCGAGTGTGGTGTCGAACAATTCCATCATCACGACGAACTTGGTGAAATGTACACGTTGTTGGTTTCCTGGTTTCCTGGCGTTATTTCCCCGTCATGTACAGATGTAAGCCTTCGAACTCGGGGTCGTTCAGCTGAATTGTGCCGCATGTCCTCAACCGATGACGAAGCACTCGCTGAAACAGCACTCAGGGCACCTTCGCGCGAGGGAAGTTATCCTGCACGACGGTGAAAAAAAAACCGGTTAAAAAAATTGTCTGAGAAAATCGTCGCAAAAAGTTTTGATGACGCAAGCTCAAACCCCATCTAAAATAATGAGTGAAAGCCACTGATTCACACAGGTAGAAATGCTGGAGGGCAACTGAAGCATTCGAACTACATCAGCTGAGTTCAAACGGCAAAATGTTTGAGAGCGGGGCGGACAGTGCAGACACATCCCGTCAAGCCAGAATATGGTGACTATTCAGAAAGAGATGCGCAACCGAGCAATTGAAAATACTAGCCGACAGTGGCGCAGCCAGTATTTTCTTAAGAGTGAGTGTGTGGGGGGGGGTCGATCGAAAACAAAAGTGATGACAAAGGCACGCTGTCGCCTTCGGCGCGCGAAGCCCGCCAACAATTTGTGGATTTGCGTGCTGGAAATCCCAAAATGTCTTGTTTAATCTGGTGCATTTTGGGTTGCTAAGGCGCGTGGGAACCTTGACTGCCACCTCTGCTAGTCGATTAACACGCTTCCAACCAGGAGACATAACCTGTACATTGAACGTTAAATTGAACGGAAACGAGACCTGCAGCCAACATGCGTGGCACTTGTCAGGAAGGATGTCTACGCCTAGAGATTAGGCCGGCCGCACATGATTAGGTGGATGTTTATTGGGTGATTCACGACGCACTCTCTCCACATTCACGGCTCATGGCGCCGCCCACACTACGAATGGGCCGCGGGATTGGGAAATGTTCGGAACGGTGCGAGTGTAGAACCCGGGGCATCGTATTCAGAGTTCACTCTTGCACTCTAACCACTCGCTGCCCCGCCCCACTAGATTAGACGGAAACATCTGTTTTTACCATGATTAAAATACGTATGCGCGTTGCAGGTTTTCGCGACGGTATCGGTCGCTACTCTATTTCCTACTCTACGTCCATTTGTTTTACCAGGATTAAATACCTATGCGCGTCGCAGGTTTCGCGACGGTGCCAAATGCTGTTCTATTTACTACTCTAATTATTTGGACGACGACACCACCTGGCAGCTTGGACGACGGAGCCACACTGAAACACGCATAGTTGGATGAAAATACATCAGATATATCACAGGAAGAACGTTCGACCCTTTTCTACTGAGAGTGAAATGCTTCCTTTAATAATGTTTGATCGGGTGAGACGTTTCGCCTGTCCCCTTTGAACGCGCTGGTTGGAACAAAACACGAACATCCGACAAGACATGACGAGTTTTTTCGTTGCCTTACAATCTAACTGTCTATGTTCCGAAAATGAAATCATTTCGGGTAATTCATTCGCATTAACTTCGTTTGGAAGTTCCAAGACAATGCGTGTTTGGCACATTTGCATTGCCTCATTACGTATTCTTAAAATGAATTGTGACGCGACCCGTATGAGTGATTTACCGGGTCCGGCGTAAAAAAAGGTTTAGTGCATAAACGTTTTCTTTCAGGTTGTCTTGGGTGAAACGGTAGATGCCAGGCTGGTACATACAGCGAAAATCTACTATGCTACCTACAAATATGCAACACGACTGGACAGTTTATCGTCCGATGTAGACTAAGCTTTGCCATCTTTAAATTCCAGTCAGTGTCGATTCAAATGATGTTCCTGCACTTACCTGTTGTACTATTGCTTCTAAAAATGATATGCGTTCGTTTGGGAACGGCCATCCACTGCTTTCGTGCGCCGGCATAGCTCACAATGCATGCACAACGTTTTCTTCGAAGATTCATTGGAAAAAGACGACATTTCCTCCATGTTGGATACAAATGAGACGGAGCTGGTTGCATGCAAAATATCTTCATCTGCCAGAAAATCTGCACTGAATCACTATCATGAAGTTCTGGAGATATGAGACATTTAGGATTTGGGGAACGTCCACCACGCATAACTCAAGGATTTAGTTGCCATAAGCCAAGTTCTACACTTCGCCAACCAATACTTATAGTTCCAAATTCATCCACCAGGTGGGCTGACCGCGCCACCGATCTGATGTTCGCCCTTGGTCTCTAACTGAATGAAAACAACGCAGTGGTAGGCTGTTGGTAACGGTGCTCCAGAGGCGAAGGTGCAAGGTGGAAAACAGACATCAGAATGCACACCGCGAGATTTTCCCGAAAAAAAGCAAGAGCACACGAGCCGGAACAAGCGCACAGCACACGTACTCACTCTTACCAGCCTGCGCACTAGCTGCACAGGCTTATCCTTAAGTAATCTTAGTACGGAGAATCAGGAGGGTTGAACGCTTGTATCACAAACACCTGCGCGTGCATAAATGTCAGTAACACCGCGAATAGTTAGCAGACAGAAACGGCAGTTATGGTGCAAATGAGCTGTTCGCCACAAACAGCTGGCGCAATGGACAGTCACTTTCAGATCATGCCGACAGAACAATTCCACAAGTCGCAGCGAGCGTCATTGCATACTTTCAACCACTGGCACGCTGATTTGCACTAGTGGAGAATCAGCTGGCAGAAAATAAAGCACAGCTACTGGTGCTCTATGTACAATAGTTGAAATGGATTCAAAAGACTAGAAATATTCAGCTTGGGTTACCGTAATGACACAAGGGGTGGTTCATTAACGTTCAGCACTCAAAAGCAGCGCACCTCAATAAACGGAAACTCTTCACCAATGTTTTTAGGTGCGCTCTTCCGACACAATATCATATCCGCAACGCCCTTAAATGGGTTTTGGGGGCGCAAACTCAGTCGCTTTTTGGCCGCACTGGAGATCAAATATTGTTGGCTGCTTATTGGCTGGTGTTGCCGGCAATGACTGGTGTTGACTGACAAAGACTGGTGTTGACTGACAATGACTGGTGTTGACCGGCATTGACTGGTGTTAACTGACAATGACTGGTAATGTTATACAGCCATATGTGCAGTTGTGTTTCGCGCATGTACATACGTTTCGGCCCACCTCTGAAGCGTGTATTTGTGTGCGTATGTTTATGTCGTATGTGTGTGTAGATGTGTATGTTGTGTGCGTGTGTGTGTGTAGATATGTATGTGTGTGTGCAGGTATGTATGTGTGTGTGTGTGACAGTGCTCAGCCAGGATCTTCCTGTGTGGGGGGGGGGGGGCGGCGACGAAGCAAAAATGCAATATAACTGAGAAAGCTTCCGGTGCTGAAAATGTAGGGTTCTGCGTCCTGAAAATCTCAAAAGTTATCGTTGTTTCCTGTAGTGTATTATCGGGTGCTGCCAAGAGGGCGGGGGAGGGCGGGTTCCCCTTGGCTGCGCCTCTGTGTGTGCAGATATGTATGTGTGTGTGTGTAGATATGCAAGTGTGTGGGTGCGGCACCGAAAGCATTAGTCTGTCGATTAGACACAGCGCACGGCGGGGATGTTTTTAGCACAGCAGAGTCAAGCGCAGCATCTGCTCTAAGGGCAAACTACACAACAGCCTGGGTACTGTAGCACCGACTGAGGCGGAAGAACACACGCACAGAGAAGTGGTGCTGCACCAGTACAGCACCAACGCACTGAGACAGTGGTGATAGATGACGCAAGCATTTGGACGTGGTAGAAGTGAGGTGTCAACTCCTATGCACGTTTTGGCTCAGCGGTTGGAATACTTTTATTTCTGCGCTGGAGTTGGCAGACTGCGACGATCTGAGATTAATTTTGGCTCCATCCGAGTTCAACTTGGGCTTCAATCTGATTCAACTGGTTCATCTGATTTAACTGGTTCATCTGATTTAACTGGTTCATCTGATTTAACTGGTTCATCTGATTTAACTGGTTCATCTGATTTAACTGGTTCATCTGATTTAACTGGTTCATCTGATTTAACTGGTTCATCTGATTTAACTGGTTCATCTGATTTAACTGGTTCATCCGATTCAACATGAAATCTGGTAGGCCTTCACCTGGTTCAATTGAACCACTCATTTACAGAGGGTAACCACACAACACTAAGCCACGTGACAACCGCTCTGGAGGTTGCCATGAGAACCGCCCTAACAGCTGCCACAACTTGGTTATGTTGAATATTACACTGGCCACACGAGCACGTTCAAGGACAAAGAAGCCGGCTGAAGAGGAGAGGAGGAAGGGTCTCACACCTGATCGGTAGGCACCAGCGCGAAGTCACCCGGCGGGTTGGTGATGACGTAGCGCTTGGTGGACGCGTCTTGTGAGCTGTTCACGTCGCGGAACCTGGAGACGAGCATCGCGCCATGACACGCCTCGCAGACGCTCGCAAACGTTAAACACATCAAACAACACGCTACACGTTCGACAACCCTAAGCAACGCATCACCGTCACAGACGTTCGTAAACACATCAAACAACACGCTACACGTTCGACAACCCCAAGCAACGCATCACCGTCACAGACGTTCGTAAACACATCGAGCGACACGCTACACGTTTGACAACCCTAAGCAACGCTTCACCGTCACAGACGTTCGTAAACACATCGAACGACACGCTACACGTTTGACAACCCTAAGCGACGCATCACCGTCACAGACGTTCGTAAACACATCGAACGACACGCTACACGTTCGACAACCCTAAGCAACGCATCACCGTCGCGGACGCCAAACACATCCTGTGTACAACACGTATCACCAAGTCGCACTACCGCATCTGCACGCTCACCATAGAGCCCACACTTGCTGGAGAAGTAGCTGCACTACTACGTCACATACGTCACATATGCAACAGACAAATCACCTCGTGTGCCATGTGTTGGAACGAATCGTGTTGGAGTGAATGCTGTTGAATGTTAGGTGGCGCAGCTTGATCGGAGCTTCACCATGTCATCGGGGAGAGTAGCCAGTCCCCGAGCCAATCTGAAGTGAATACACACGAGCACGCTTCTCACCAGTATCTCCTCTGCGGGAAGGACAGACCCAAGTGCCCCCGCTGTCTGGGAGCGCTCACGGTGCGACTTGCGCTTTAGTCGTGCCAACACTTTTCAAGGGAGCGAAGGTTCTTCGGAAATAGGATCGGACATTTAACCTATCGTGACATTCTATCAGATGACTCAAAAAACACGTATTCCGGTAACATTCCGGTAGCATTCCGGTAACATACCGGAAGGTAGCTAAGAGCGATATGATTGCATTCCATACCCTCATCTCAGTATCACTATAGGATTTGGGCATGCCAAATGAACGCTATGGGCACTAAACGACCACAATTTCTGGTTGAGGCGCCCTAAAACCCTAATAACACACAACAGCAAACGAATACACACAAGCACGTCGCCACCGCTGGGTCTCTGAGAGACCTGAACTCCACTTGGGGTAAGGGACGGCCACAGCCTTACTCCCCCGACACTGCAATCGTTTCTGCGTCCCTGGTCTTGGATCGCGCTTGCGAACGGAAGGCGCTGACGTCGCTGAAGTTAGAATGGCCCAACAGTCTCTCCAGTAAAACACAGCCCGTCGCCACCGCTGGGTCTCTGAGAGACCTGAACTCCACCTGGGGTAAGGGACGGCCACGGCCTTACTCCCCGACACTGCAATCGTTTCTGCGTCCCTGGTCTTGGATCGCGCTTGCGAACGGAAGGCGCTGACGTCGCTGAAGTTAGAATGGCCCAACAGTCTCTCCAGTAAAACACAGCCCGACACACAGCACAATACGGCACAACACCCCTCCAGTCTCACCCGACATGTTTTTTTCTCAAGAGCTGTGGTCGTAAAGTGTGCACATTTCCCAATGCCTACTCGGCCATCAAATCTCTGCTGCGTGGTGTTGCTTCTTACCGGTACAGACCGATGCAGAGCATGCCGTACTGCTTCAGCGAGGACACGAACAGCTCGCCGTAGCGACCCCCCTCGCCGAAGTGCGCCAGTGGGCCGTCACAGAGACTGATCTGGCCTACGCGACACCGGTCACGGTTGCTCAACGTCTCCGGCGTGCTGTGGACAGATAACGACATCTGTCGGTGACCGGCGAAACTACTGCGGCGAAGACCTGACATAGGTGGCGATTGCTCAACGTCTCCGGCGTGCTGTGGACAGGTAGCGACATCTATCGGTGACCGGCGAAGGGGAGAAGTAGTCTATGGGTAAGTTGTCCGTCTCGCAATCGAAAGATTGTGGGTTCGAGTCTCACCTGCCGCTAATCTTCGCCCGCGGCCAATCGGCGTGAGAGATTGGAGACGCTACATGACTCAACGGTCCATGTGTCGTAAAACCAATAACCAACTAGGTGACCGGCGAAACTGCTGCGGCGAAGACCTAACACCGGTCACGGTTGCTCAACGTCTCCGGCGTGCTGTGGACAGACAGCGACATCTGTCGGTAACTGGTGAATCTACTGCGGCGAAGACCTGATCAGGTGGCGGTTTCTCAACGTCTCCAGCGTGCTGTGGACAGACAGTGACATCTGTCGGTGACCGGCAAAACTAACGAAGTGCAAATCCGATACCGGTCACGGTTGCTGAACGTCTCCGGCGTGTTGTGGACAGACAGCGGCATATGTCGGTGACCGGCGAAACTACTGCGGCGAAGGCCTGACACCGGTCACGGTTACTCAAGGTCATAGGTGGCAGGACATCCGAGTTTAAGCCGAGGGGGGGGGGGGGTACCAGGAAGTTTCTGGATCGATTCTCTCCAGTGAACGGAATAGGATCAATGTTAAATTTCCGGATTTAAGGGGGTGGGGATGCTGATAGCCGATACTAACTGGCGAAATTTCGCCAACCCACCAAGAAAATAGTACATATCTGATAAATAGTATGCTGTTTAATTTCGCCACTATACTGGGGATGTGTTTCAATATAGTAACCAATAACGGCCTGCACAGCCTTGAATATCTCCAAAAACTTCATGACAGCATTCGCCCTTGATGGACTAACTGCATAGCCTTGATGGCGCCTATGAACCACGTGACTTCCAATCCACGATGATCTGTACCGCAGCCTGTCCAAATTCGAGCATTTTGGTGGAGACGACACATGACGAAAAATTGCTTACATATTAGGCCAATTATTATGTTTCTCGTATTCATTATTCACCTTTCGATATTAAATGAATCTTAGAAATCGACCATATATAGGTCAGCAGCGGTTGCGGTTATAGGATGCTGTTGGCATTAATCTTCACGTTCCGATGCCTGTAGTGCTGTTGGGCATTGTACAATGTACAATGTACAATAATCCAATCTTGGTTATGTACAATGTACATAACCAAGATTGGATTATAAAATTGTCTGCGAGTTGTCGGTGTACAAGATGGTGTCGCACTGGAACCTTCGGTAGCATACATTGCAAGTTTTCATTCTTGCCTGGTACCCGACAAAAAATGGCACCGCCTAGTACCCACCTGATACCGACCTGATACCCAACCGAAAATTCCAACACTATCCTGGCGTTCGACGAGCTGTGCTGCGCTGATGACCTCTGCTGACCTCTGCCGGCCTCCTGATGACCCCTGATGACCGTGCACTGACCTGTAGCCGCCACGCAGGCCTGCGCCCTCTGCCAGGATCAGCTCCAGTTCTGGTGTTGCGCCGCCCGTGATCAGCGACCGGATCAGAGTAAGCGCGTTCTGGTTGAAGTACGTCTGAAGCGAGGCGCGCGTGGTTTCAGGCCCACCCACCGGCTGAAGTGTGCACAGGTGCAGGAACAGGGGGATCAGGGGGTCATGCGCCCCACTTTTCATGCAAGTTTAACATTAAGGTTATGACGGTGTATTGGTAAGGATCAATTTGCAAACGGGTTTCGCTCCCCCGACACTTTTTGAGACTTTTCTCCGCCTCTGGAAGTGTGGCGCATGCTCAGAACTTCAGCAGACCAGCTAACATAAACACGTCGCCACAGCATCGTCAGGTCGGCAATAGCTCAGAACTTCAGCAGACCAGCTGACATAAACACGTCGCCACAGCATCGTCAGGTCGGCAATCCAAGTTGGTGTGCCGAGTGTCATCCATGTGAAGGCTTAAATGCTCCAGCTTCAAGAGAAATAAACACCTGCTGTAGAACCCTCCACCCAGGTGGATTATCACACATAGGGTACGAACAACTGCAACCAGATCACGAGTAGTACTTCTGTCTTAGCATGTACTGACATGCCAGCTCCACCGTTCGCACATCGTCATATACACGTTTCACAGAGGGCATGCCATAAAAACTAACTTACAACCACCTGGAGGTGGTTGTAAGTTCGTGTTTAGTTTTTTATACCTAGAGCTAGGTATGAGAATTCACGCTGATCACAAAGGTGCCATTTTGTATATATTCGGCTCGGCGATTGTCCCGTCAGTTAATTATTTTGTGCATCCATGTTTTCTGATCATAGCATGCGTCCATACGGAATCTTCCCCCTGCACAACCTCTAGTCAATACGTGCACGACGCTCCGATGAATTCCATGAAGCATTTCTGTGGCCAAACGGTAAACATCGTATAATTGAGTAGGCTTACGACAGGCCCACCATAGGTCTCAGTAGGTCTACGGTACAGTCATCGCATACAGAAGTAAGTCTAAAAACCCTACTTCAGACATTGGTAGGTCAATTTTACAATTTTTGTAGACATGAGTATGTCAACAACAACAAAAAATATACGGCAGACGTGGGTAGGTCTACAATACATATATGGTAGATATGAGTAGGTCTACAATAAATATATCGCCGATATGAGTAGGTCTACAACAAGCCTATGGTGGACATATTGACGTTCACAATAAGCCCCTATCATAGTCATGAGTTGGTCTGCAGACGTGAGTGTGTCTACAACACACTTACCGTAGACATGAGGGAGTCCAGCACGCTGACGGCGAAGGCGGTGCCGCAGGCGAAGGGCTGGGTCAGGTACAGCTCGGTGTCCGGGTCATCGTCGTCGTCCTGGTCCAGGAACTGGCAACACCACAGCATTCGGGGTCTCAACGGGCAACACCACAGCATCTACAGTCTCAAGAGAGCTCGCAACACCCCACGTTTCAATATGGAACACAGCAACACAGGAGCGGACCCATGAATTTCAGGGGAGGGGAGAACTTGGCTGGAGAAGCACCACTTCTTCGTTGAGCAGGGAGAGGGGGGGGGGCACTAACTCGAGCATACCGCAGTAGCGCCGTCTCTGAGGGGCGCCTTCGGCTAAAAAATAAATTAAGCAGTGGATGGAGCGGAGAATGGGGTGTGCATTTGAGCCTTTCTGCAGGGTCGCCCTTTTACGGCCTGAGGGGCACCACTTTCCATGTGAGGTTCATTCCTTCGGTTCCTCCCTCCACCTGCATCCGCCTTGGCAATAGCGTCTGTCGTTTGAGGAAAGCGCGCAGCATAAAGCGTTTCAACATGGGACAGCAGCATCTATCGTCTCGAGAGACCGCGTAACTGACTGCACCTGACTGATTGTGTGAAAGTGAACGACAGCGATATTAGTAGTTCACTGGATCCAACTTGTATCTGACTTGGGCAGCGACATCGTCAGGTTCTCATGCTGTTGGTGTTGGTGTTGGTATGGGTCTCGTGTTGGCTAGCCAATGAGTGTGACCAGCGGGTCTGTCTTATGAAAACGAACGGGGGGGGAACATTGAGTCTATTGAATAAAAAAATGTTCCTGGGTTGAATTATGGTATTGGATTAGATCTCGTAGACATGAGTAGGCTTACGACAGGCCTACCACAGGCCTCAGCAGGCCTACAGTAAATGCTTGCTCTTCTCGACGAAAAAAATGCCGCGCGTGGGGAAGGAGAAGTTCCCGCGTGATTAGACATGGGGCTCAGAGCATCATTGGCGAACACAAATCACCAATGGGAGGGAGCGCCTGAGCCCCCAAAATAACACAAAGCGACTCGCCTGAGTGTGGCCGCCTGACGGGCGGCTTGCCGCCGAGGTTCTGACCTGCACGTTGGAGTCGTTGACCAGCTCGGTGATCATGGGTACATTGGCGCCGAACACGGAGCCTCGCCTCTGCAGCACGATCGGACTGCCCAGCGGCGTCTGGCTGTTGGCGACCGGACCTTCGGAAACGGACAAAGTCAGTCGGTGGGCGACCAGAAACAGCCAAGACAGTTGGCTAGCGAGGAGAAGTAGCCCAAGTCAGTCGGATGGCGAGAAGTAGCCCAAGTCCGTCGGTGGGCAACCAGAACAGCCAAGTCAGTCGGGTGGCGACGAGAAGTAGCGCAAGTCAGTCGGATAGCGACCAGAAACAGCCAAGTCAGTCGGATGGCGACGAGAAGTAGCCCAAGTCAGTCGGATTGCGACCAGAAACAACCCAAGTCAGTTGGATGGCGACCAGAAACAGCAAAGTCAGCCGGATAATGGAGATAAATAGCCTAAATAGCGTTCGACGGAGAGGAGATTGCGTGAACGAAGCTTGGCAGCAAATGGAAAGCGCCGAGAGCGAGCAAATTGGGTGCTGAAAATTGAGCGGGTTCGTCTTTGCAGTAAAAACGTGCTTCAAATTTAGGAATGCATTGCTATCAACCATGCTAACAGTAATTAAAGCGACTAGTTCTTGCATTTCTTAAACAAATTAAGAGTTATTCTATTGCTTGCCAATGATGAATACCCCTGTACTCGACTGCCTTTGTACTGTGCATATCCCGTCTGATCAACATTATTCCCGGTGGGATTTGCGTACAGTGAAATACTTCACAGCCACGTTCTGTGAAAATGCATACTGGTTGTGGGCTAAATTCGCGAAGCGATCTCAGACATGAAAAAGGACTTTCCATGCAAATGTCAACTTAAAAAAGCATCCATTCCGTAAGCAGACAACATTAATGCGAATTTCCCCGGCTGTTCAAATACACTGGGATCAAATACTTGTGCTCATCCGAGCATAAGCATTCGCTTTTCCCTACACATAAACAGGATAGCACTGTAGCCTAGTCAGTAGGATGGTGACCAGAAACAGCCCAATTCAGTCGGATGGCGGCGAGAAGATGTACTATAGCCTAGAAATTGTAGCACTGTAGCCTAGAAAGTGCAGCACTGTAGCCTTGAAAGTACAGTACTGTAGCATAGAAGATGTAGCAATTAAATTCAACTGTACGAATTAAATATATCTCAACCGACAGCATTTCTGCCTTCTGTCCGTCGAAACATCTTGTGATATAGACTCAATAGACATCTTGAAGATTCTACCTTCCTTTCATTCAGGTTAGAAATTCATTTCCATGTTGGCATATTGATCATTTCTATGTACCTTTTTGATCGAAATCATATAGACTTCATCCAATATCATTTACAGCACCAAAAACTTAGAATAGTATTATTGGTTCCAAATTTCCTTACTGTAATCATGTACCTATTAAGAAGGAAGATATCAAAAAGTTATCGGAGCATATTTCATTGAACATATTTTTACAATCTACTGACTTACTTTGATTCAGCACACCAATAGTGTCATCGAAGGTCATGGCCTTGATGTTGAGCGAGGCCAGAATCGCCTCCTTATCGGCGAGCGTTGGGTCGTCATGTCCAGGCACCTGGGTGGTATAGCAGGTGACAATTCATAACACCTGAGTGGTATAGCAGGTGACAGTTCATGACACCTGAGTGGTATAGCAGGTGACAATTCATGACACCTGAGTGGTGTAGCGGGTGACAATGCACGACACCTGGGTCGTATAGCGGGTGACAACACATGACACTTGGGTGGTGTAGCGGTGGTGGTACTTTTGGAAACAATCTTTGGCCGTGCACTCCTCACACACTCCTCACTCCTCACACAAGACTCACTCTTCACACAAGTCTCATTCCTCACACAAGACTCACTCTTCACATACGACTCACTCCTCACACACTCCTCACTCCTCACACAAGACCCACTCCTCACACAAGACCCACTCCTCACACAAGACCCACTCCTCACACAAGACTCACTCCTCACACAAGACTCACTCCTCACACAAGACTCACTCCTCACACAAGACCCACTCCTCACACAAGACTCACTCCTCACACAAGGCTCACTCCTCACACAGGACACTCCTCACACAAGACCCACTCCTCACACGAGACTCACTCCTCACACAATACCCACTCCTCACACGATACTCACTCCTCATACAAGACTCACTCCTCACACAAGACCCACTCCTCACACGAGACTCACACCTCACACAAGACCCACTCCTCACACAAGACTCACTCCTGACACAATACCCACTCCTCACATAATACCCACTCCTCACACGATACTCACTCCTCATACAAGACTCACTCCTCACACAGGACCCACTCCTCACACGAGACTCACACCTCACACAAGACCCACTTCTCACACAAGACTCACTCCTCACACAATACCCACTCCTCACACGATACTCACTCCTCATACAAGACCCACTCCTCACACAAGACCCACTCCTCACACGAGACTCACGCCTCACACAAGACCCACTCCTCACACAAGACTCACTCCTCACACAATACCCACTCCTCACACGATAATCACTCCTCATACAAGACTCACTCCTGGCACAAGGCTCAGTCCTCACACAAGACTCACTCCTCACACAAGACCCACTCCTAACACAAACTCACTCCTCACACAGGACTCACTCCTCACACAAGACCCACTCCTCACACAAGACTCACTCCTCACACAATACCCACTCCTCACACAATACCCACTCCTCACATGATACTCACTCCTCACACCAGACTCACTTCTCACACGAGACTCACTTCTCACACGAGACTCACTCCTCACACAAGACTCACTCTTCACACGAGACTCACTCCTCGTACAAGACCCACTCCTCACACAAGACTCACTCCTCACACAAGGCTCAGTCCTCACACGAGGCTCACTCCTCACACAGGACACTCCTCACACAAGACCCACTCCTCACACCAGACCCACTCTTCACACAAGACTCACCCCTTATACAAGACTCACTCTTCACACCTCACACAAGACCCACTCCTCACACACGACCCACTCCTCACACACGACTCACTTCTCACACAAGACTCACACCTCACACACGACTCACTCCTCACACACGACTCACTTCTCACACACGACTCACTTCTCACACGCGACACACTCCTCACACACACTCCTCACTCCTCACACACGACCCACTTCTCACACAAGGCTCACTTCTCACACACGACTCACTTCTCACACGCGACACACTCCTCATTCCTCACACACGGTTCGGTCCTCACACAAGACCCACTCCTCACGCAAGACTCACTCCTCACACGAGACTCACTCCTCACATAAGGCTCACTCCTCACACAATACCCACTCCTCACACGATACTCACTCCTCATACAAGACTCACTCCTCACACAAGGTTCAGTCCTCACACAAGACCCACTCCTCACACAAGACTCACTCTTCACACGAGACTCACTCCTCGTACAAGACCCACTCCTCACACAAGACTCACTCCTCACACAAGGCTCAGTCCTCACACGAGGCTCACTCCTCACACAGGACACTCCTCACACAAGACCCACTCCTCACACCAGACCCACTCTTCACACAAGACTCACCCCTTATACAAGACTCACTCTTCACACCTCACACAAGACCCACTCCTCACACACGACCCACTCCTCACACACGACTCACTTCTCACACAAGACTCACTCCTCACACACGACCCACTTCTCACACAAGGCTCACTTCTCACACACGACTCACTTCTCACACGCGACACACTCCTCATTCCTCACACACGACTCACTTCTCACACAAGGCTCACTTCTCACACAAGACTCACTCCTCATATACGACTCACTCCTCACACACTCCTCACTCCTCACACCTCACACAAGACCTACTCCTCGCACAAGACCCACTCCTCACACACGACTCACTCCTCACACACGACTCACTCCTCACACACGGCTCACTCCTCACACACGACTCACTTCTCACACAAGACTCACTTCTCACACGCGACACACTCCTCACACACACTCCTCACTCCTCACACACGACTCACTTCTCACACAAGGCTCACTTCTCATACAAGACTCACTCCTCACATACGACTCACTCCTCACACACTCCTCACTCCTCACACCTCACACAAGACCTACTCCTCGCACAAGACTCACTTCTCACACAAGACTCACTCCTCACACACGACTCACTCCTCACACAAGACTCACTCATCACACACTCCTCACTCCTCACACACGACTCACTTCTCACACAAGGCTCACTCCTCACACTAGACTCACTCATCACACGAGACTCACTCCTCACACAAGACTCACTCGTCACACAAGACTCACTCCTCACACACGACTCACTCCTCACACAAGACTCACTCCTCACACAAGACTCACTCCTCACACAAGACTCACATCTCACACAAGACTCATTCCTCACACGAGACTCACATCTCATACAAGACTCGCTCCTCACACACTCCTCACTCCTCACACAAGACTCACTCATCACACACTCCTCACTCCTCACACACGACTCACTTCACACACAAGGTTCACTCCTCACACAAGGCTCACTCCTCACACGAGACTCACTCTTTACACAAGACTCACTCCTCCCACAAGACTCACTCCTTATACAAGACTCACTCCTTACACAAGACTCACTCCTCACACAAGGCTCACTCCTCACACAGGACACTCCTCACACAAGACACACTCCTCACACGAGACTCACTCCTCACACAAGACTCACTCCTTATACAAGACTCACTCCTTACACAAGACTCACTCCTCACACAAGACTCACTCATCACACACGACTCACTCCTCACACACGACTCACTTCACACACAAGGTTCACTCCTCACACAAGGCTCACTCCTCACACGAGACTCACTCCTTACACAAGACTCACTCCTCACACAAGACTCGCTCCTTATACAAGACTCACTCCTTACGCAAGACTCACTCCTTACACAATACTTACTCCTCACACAAGACTCACTCATCACACACTCCTCACTCCTCACACACGACTCACTTCTCACACAGACTCACACCTCACTCCTCACACACTCCTCACTTCTCACACAAGACTGACTTCTCACACACGACTCACTCCTCACACACGACTCACTTCTCACACAAGGCTCACTCCTCACACAAGACGCACTCACACACGACTCACTCCTCACACTTCACACAAGACCCACTCCTCACACAAGACTCACTTCTCACACAAGACTCACTCCTCACACACGACTCACTCCTCACACACGACTCACTTCTCACACAAGACTCACTCCTCACACAAGACTCACTCCTCACACAAGACTCACTCCTCACACACGACTCACTCCTCACACCTCACACAAGACCCACTCCTCACACAAGACTCACTTCTCACACAAGACTCACTCCTCACACAAGACTCACACCTCACACAAGACTCACTCATCACACACTCCTCACCTCACACACGACTCACTTTTCACACAAGGCTCACTCCTCACACGAGACTCACTCCTCACACGAGACTCACTCCTCACACGAGACTGACTCCTCACACACGACTCACTTCTCACACAAGACTCACTTCTCACACACGAACCACTTCTCACACACACACACGTCATGCGTCCCTGGCACCACGTGACCACACCTGGTGACGGCACACCCACCTTGGCCGACAGGATGACGCACATGTCGCAGAGGTTGACGTTCACCGCCCTCAGGTCCGCTCGGCTGAGCGGAGATCCCTGCAACGAGGTCGCCAGAGTTGCCAGAGTGTCCAGTAGGGAGCCAGTGGGGTTCGGTGTCCAGTAGGGAGTCAGTGGGGTTCAGTGTCCGGTAGGGAGCTAGTGGGGTTCAGTGTCCAGTAGGAAGCCAGTGGGGTTCAGTGTCCGGTAGGGAGCCAGTGGGGTTCAGTGTCCAGTAGGGAGCCAGTGGGGTTCAGTGTCCAGTAGGGAGCCAGTGGGGTTCAGTGTCCAGTAGGGAGTCAGTGGGGTTCAGTGTCCGGTAGGGAGCTAGTGGGGTTCAGTGTCCAGTAGGAAGCCAGTGGGGTTCAGTGTCCAGTAGGGAGCCAGTGGGGTTCAGTGTCCAGTAGGAAGCCAGTGGGGTTCAGTGTCCAGTGGGGAGCCAGTCGGGTTCAGTGTCCAGTAGGGAGCCAGTGGGGTTCAGTGTCCAGTAGGGAGTCAGTGGGGTTCAGTGTCCAGTAGGGAGCCAGTGGGGTTCAGGCCCAGTAGAGAGTCAGTGGGATTCAGTGTCCGGTAGGGAGCCACTGGGGTTCAGTGTCCAGTAGGGAGCCAGTGGGTTCAGTATCCAGTAGGGAGCCAGTGGGATTCAGTATCCAGTAGGGAGCCAGTGGGGTTCAGTGTCCAGTAGGGAGCCAGTGGGGTCCAGTGTCCAGTAGGGAGCCAGTGGGGTTCGGTATCCAGTGGGAAGCCACGGATGTCACGGATCCAGTCAGTGTCCGGTGTACCACACTATAGCACCTACTCCATTCTGTTGAAGAAAACAAGGGGAGCCTAGCATATTCACCATGCCATGGGTGGATAATTGTCTTTTTAGGGGGGGGGGCTGTGCATTGTGCATCCGTGAAATGTGCCAAGCACCCCTGAGTTTAGCGTATCACCCTATGGGAAGGCACCTCTGAAGATTACCATATAATGCTATGGGGAAAACCCCCTGAAGTTTAACATATAACCCCATGGGAAAGCACACCTGAAAGTTTTATGTGCCTGTTGCAATCAATGAAAAGGCACGGCTGAAAATGTGCACAATTATCTACCAATGTCTAGGTACCTATCCTACACCTACCTGTCACCTACTGAGTAACTTAGCAAAACTTAGATAACGAGGACATTCACGAATATTTTACCGAGCGTTCATAATTCACGTTGAAAATGCAGATTTTCAGCAGATTCTGGACGCTCTAACATTGAGAGCCACCATATCACCTACCCTCGTCTATCGAAGAAGCACATCGCAAGGAAGCTTATTCGCCGTACTAGTAGTCGCAAGTGTATCTACAAGTGCCTAAGCACCTCTGTGGTGACATAATCTAGCTACCTACCCTTCACTTAAGTAGTAACTTAGTGAACGTAATCGATAACAGAGCCAAGGATATTATGTGGAGCGTTCACAGGCCACGTTGACGATGCTGGTTGTGCTTACATTGAGGATGGAGAGCTTGGGAAGATTCTGAAGATTTTTCCAGTCCCTTCTGACGTAGTCGACGGAGCCGACGATCACCACGTGCTTCAGCTCGTGATAGTGGAAGTTGGACGCCCTCAGAGGCATCACGAGGTTCCGCAGACCTGGCGGAGAGACCAAGCGGTAGGATCAACATGACTCATGTTCATAGTTTGATACCAGGGGCGCAGCCAGCCTCCCACCACACTTAGCACCCAAAAATACAATAGATCAAACAAGACATTTTGACATTACAGCACGCAAAACCGTAATTTTGTTTGGGCTTCGCGCGCCGGAAGCTTTCTCTGTTTCGTCACCTTTGTTCTGGATCGCCCCCCCCCCTTAGGAATATCCTGGCTGTGCCACTGATCATGCGGTCGCCATATGACCTGACAGGACCTTGAAATTGGCGAAAATGCGCAAATCCACTGCAAATTAAGCATCCGCAAGCGTTGACCCATTCTATGATCAGATCGAAGAGCCTGAGGGAAGATTGAGTAACATGCATTTGCATGAACTCCGCATGTATGTACTGCATAGTGGCTGCATAGAGTACGCCTTATTATGTCATTCACCAAGATAAATTATTGCCCATCGTTTCACATGCACTCGGTACTCGTTTCTGGAACCTTCAATTTTATACGATTTCTCACAAAGAACATGGTTTGTGGCAGACAGCGCGCTCAAAAATACACTTCCAAGCAGACATGGCAGACAGGCAGACATGATGCACAAGCAGACATGACACACCAGGAGACACCACACACAAGCAGACATGACACACAAGGAGACACGACACACAAGCAGACATGACACACAAGGAGACACGACACACAAACAGACATTACACAAGCAGAAACATGAAATGCCTGCTCTCCCGTCACCTAAGTAAACATAATCCCGAATCAACGTTCAACAAAAACAGGAGCATCTATCTAAAATGGCGGCTATTTCGCTCACCGATCAGAGGCGAGTCCGGGTCGGCGAACAGGCAGACCACCACGTGGCCGTTGAGAACTGTCATGGCCGCCTGGTTCCGGTCCTGTCGAGCAGAACCACGCGCTGGTCACGTGACCGTGGCCGATGCAGCCTCTCGAGAGCTGTGACATGCAATGACGGCATGCACCCATCCAATGAGAACATGAACCACAGCAACTTGAGCGTTTGCAAAACGCCGAATTCCGGGGATTTGCAACGCCTCTCCCCCCCCCCCACCCTCCCCAGCTTTTGGATCCGACTCTGACCTTGCCCTTTAGACAAGAATTCGGGAACGACTTTGTTCTCTCTCCACTTTGGAAAATCGATGTATTTTCCTGCCCATATGCTTTCCTGTTCGGCCTTTGCCTTTGTCGGTCTTGCTGGACACAAAAGAAACATACCAGCATACAGCTCTCGATGGCCTTGGTAGAGCACCAATGGGACATACCAGCATACAGTCCTCCATGGCCTTGGTAGAGCACCAATGGAACATACCAGCATACAGTCCTCCATGGCCTTGGTAGAGCACCAATGGAACATACCAGCATACAGTCCTCCATGGACCTGGCCGGACACCAGTGGAACATGCCCGTGCTGTCGTACTTCATCTCCGTCTTCTCAAAGTCGAAGTCCTTGGACTGGTCGTCGGCGATGCCCGACTGGATGCCTCCGGGACCGGCGTTGGCTCCGCTCGCCGCACGAGACGCAGGGCTGACGTCACAGGTCAAGGTCAAGGTCACTGCACACCGTAATCGGCAAATCAGAGGAGCACAGACCAGAGAAGAAGAGATCCGCGAGAGGGTCATGACGATGTCGAGGTAAAATTTGATCATATGAAAATTGACGTCATAGCGAGAAGCCTTCAGTTAGCAACTGGCCAAACTCCAATACATTGTGTCCCCTGCCGTTGCATGCAGGGGTAGGGCTTTATGTATTTTTGGGAGGGGCTCGAGCCCCCAATCATTTTCACTCCCAACCATTGGGCCGGGCGAGCACTGGATCGAATTAAGTTTGAAATGCTTGAGCCCTCACCCGACCATTTTCGAAAAGCTCTGCACATGGTTGCCTGGGAATCGCAGGACGGCTCCTGCAGTTGCACGCGGATCTTTGGATCTCTGTCACGCATACAGCTGCTTACATCGCCACTACCTTGCACACCGCACTAATGCCACACAGAGTAGACATCGAGTGATTTGGGCATAATATTTCAACTGGTTTAATTCCGAAGCTGAAAAATATATAACAAATATAAACCAAATACCCGAAACATTGATTTTTCTATTCCATTTCTCGGGCTTCCTGATCTCATTTCCGACGTAGCATCAGTGTACTTTGGAGCTATGTCCTTGCCGTTTCCCGGCACAAGACGCAAGCATTCACAGGTGTCTTGTGAAGATGGCTACCTGACAGGCAAGCTGTTCCAAAACCAGGTGCATTTTTGCCACGGCAGTGTTGCCGATATATTGGAAGAATGAATACACTGATGCAAATGTACTTAGCAGTGATAGGTGATGAAAAAGACATCGAGAAGATCTGAGCGAAAATTATTACGTAAATCCACGTAACAACTTTCTGAGTATAGCTAATGTGACGAAATGTGACTCCGTATTGTCCAGATATTGATCTAGGAGTGACTGGTGTGCGGTATTTCAGGCCGGATTGAAGGTACCCTGAATCTTCTGCCAATAAGTGTAGGTATTTCATTGTCTTCATCTCAAATCGTGCCATCGAGAGATGACGCAGACGACACCCCGTTAAAAAAATCCATGTAACTTGGACTGTCATGTAACATGTAACTCTCAAGCATTTATATTTAATATCATGTAGTTTTCCGGTGTGAAATGATGAAGACAACTTTTGGAATGGCTAATTAAATTTATATTAGAGACTCAGTGCGACAGTGTAATATTTTGTCTTGTAGTGGATTCAAGGACAATTTACAGGGCTCTTGAAAATATTGACGGTCTATTTGGTATCCAATCAAAAGTAAGGTCATAGATGGGTCAATTCTTGGTCTTATTCTTCTCACTTCATTTTTCCATCAAAGTTCCTCCCTTCCGTCCCTGACGTTCGAAAATGGCATCAGATTGTGTGTAATAGTTGAAAAATGAATATCCGAAAAGCTCCGGCAAGATACTAATAGACGCTGACAATGCTACGCAGTGCTATACTACTATAAGAGACGCTAATACTACCGATTTGACAAGGACTTCGCAAATAGGTTTCAACTTTAGCAAATGCGAAGTACGTAAGCTTGCAATTACGAGAAGACAATACCAATACGAAATTGGTGGTCAACATCTTCAAATAATTCCAGAGGAAAATATTTCGGAAAACAACTTCTCCAACGGAAATTAAAATTATAGCCTCGACACTTTTCCGGTATCATTTAATGCGATCGGCCCGGCGGTTTGCGACATCCCAAGATACAGTAAAAAGTTCACTTGGATGAAATAGTGATTCATATGAGTATTTCAGTGGAAAAGCGCATGAACGTCACAGGCAAGTCGGTCGCGCAAATGACGTCATCAGCAGACTCAACTCATGATCAATCCCAGCAGCATTAAGATTGGCATGCACCGCAGGCATTTTAAGGCACGAAGTCCTGTCCCATTCCATCATAGATCTTCCAAAGACGCATTCGTGGATAATAATGACAACGAAATGCATGGTGGACAACACTGAATTATGTGACGTGCACTTGAAGCATGCACTACAGCGGATATATATATATATGGGGGGGGGGGGGTTGCGTGTATGTGTGTGTTTTGTGTGTATGTCAAAACACCTAAATGCACGCGTGTGTGCCCGCCTGTGTATATACGTATGTATCCTCCAGACGAAGTGTATCCTTTCCATATACCAGTCTCTGTTCCGGTGTGTACTCTACTACTTCACTTCTTCGAATTTACCCATCGCCGTACTATCATTGCTTCGTTCATAGGTGACCGAAACGTGATTCAGACGGAAATGAATCCGGACCGTTGTCTGGATCCCTTTTCGTCCACTTTTGTCACGCTTAACTTTGCGAAGCTCCTTTGTGAGTTTCGCACTCTCTCCTACTCCTACTCGCACTCCTACTCATACTCCTTTGGGAAAGTCATTACGTCATGGAACCAGTTAGTAGCACTGAACATTATCCCTTGGCCTACAATTTTTCATGGAATTGGCCCTTAGAAGTATTGTGATATGCCAACTGTGAAATGGCTATAAAGAGGGACTATTAAGTGAAGAATAACACCATTTGGATCGCAATGCATGTCGATCTCGGGGAGTTTTCATAACTATGTTTGCCGCCGCTCTAAGATTGCTAAAATGTGATGAAATTGAAACTTCGTCTCGTCTCCAGATGTTGGGCGTGCTGTGAACACGCCCACCACTTTCGGTAAAGGGCTTTACCAGGATGCGCATTATCGTGCAGATGCCTAATATCTAAAAATAAACCTGGATTAGGCTCGCCCTCAAAACTAGATTTGGTTCCGACATACACCTGAGTACGATTGAAGTAGGCACAAGTAAAGGAGGGCCTGCCAGAGGAGAAAGGAACGTTCACACGCGGAGGTGACTTATCTGAACAAAAAACCTGCTCTAAGTAGTTACCACCTTACAATTCAGACATAAGATGGCAATGGTATAATATTTTATCATTTATGATACCATGCTAGAGTATTCTCTTGGCATTTTAGCACTGATTGTAATAAATGAAAGAGCATGCCATGAGCTTCAGATACCTGGAACAATTATCTCTTTTTTTTAATCATGTCCAGACAATACACATTATTTTCAACTTTTGCCTAACCAATTTAATTGCTAAGTAATAATCCCAATGAGTAGGTTTTGATCTGTACGTGTTATTTATATGGAGACCCCATAGTGCTAATCACTCTGCGACGCCCTCCCCTTTTACAGACACCTTATCGCACTCTCCTATTCCACTGCTGTGAACTACGTGTAAGGGTGGGCTTGAGTTAAATTAAACCCACACCAGAACGAAAGAGAACCAAAACCGACCTTCACCTCAACTATTGCTTCCAAACCTACCCGATGTGAGCACAAACACGGACCAGGTGAGATGTGCACCAAACGCATCCACACCGCCACTCGGGTGCGACAGCCGCCAAACCGCGAAACAAATTTCGCCAGACAAAAACCCCGTCACCGATCGGACGCGAACTCACAGCTTTGACTTTTCAAAGGACCCGTAGTATGGCGGCACACCGTCGCTGCCGGGAATGCCCGCCCGACGCAATGCGCCACAGTGGTTGGGCAGACTCGCCCTGGAAGCGCGTTTGGTAAGCTGAGTCCGAGCTCAGCCGGGCGGCGTTCACAGCCCGGGCTGCTCCCTGTGCAGCGCTTGCAGCTCCTACACCCATACGCCCCAGGCTCAGACTGAACATGCACCTCGATATGTGCACGGTGCGAACCATTACGCCTGCTACAGCGACTGTTTGACGACCATGTGCGGCTTGCTTGTCGAATTCTGACGGTTTCAAGGTAAGGCTAGTGGATCTTACAGGGATGTTGGCAGGACCTTCGGCGACAAGGTCAGCTCCTGCGATGTCAGCCTCCAAATGGTTTAATCTGCAACGCATTTACGTTTACACTGATACTGAATTTTCATTTTCACAAAGATTTGTTTTTCGAAAAGGTTGACACGACATTTTTTCACACGTCTATCCGCCCTTCACCTGTCAATGGAATACTCTAAGAGTGCTAATACGTACGAATAATTTTTGACCATTACCTGACATATATGGCCAACGAAGATATTGAAAAAGTCGTATGGAGGAAACAGATAAAATCTCTGTAGATGTATTAATGTCTCTAATTTTGCCATTGTACGTATATCAGCATTGGAATGGTTAATTGCAAAATGTTATCGTAGATCAGTGGGATAGTCATGAAATACTCCTGGAGCTCTTACTCAGCTAAATCAGAACTGTTTGTCAATTATGCTTGGCGCCTTTTGCAATTGTCCTCCTTTCATTCCTCGTTTCATCTCTCTTTTCACGCCCATGGTGCCAAACATTTGGTCATTCCAAACAATTTGTTTCGCAAATATGTTTTTCCGCTAGATCAGTCACTGGGTAGACCCTTGCTCGTCTGAAGCTATTTTGTGACCCCTGACCTGGTAATGGCCACGACCATGCTGGCCATGATTGGCGCTTACGGCGAAAAAATGGTGTGGCAATTGTCCAAAATGGTAGCGTACAATGTACAATTGCAAAAACAAAGTCGCATCTTTTGACGACAGCTGGTGTTCGTATTCATCATACCTTACCATCGCATTGGTCGCCCATGGTACGTGAACGGCGAGTTCAGCAAGCACCAAATTTGGTGTTCCCGTAGTTCCTATAGATGTGTGCAGCTTTGTGAGCTATTGCGAGACGGCACTGATAACACAGAATCACGGCAGCAGGGCTATTGCTGATCGCGTAATAGTTTTGAAGATTTTCAATGGCAATAGAACAATCCAGAACACAAACACCACTGGATCATTGGCACCAGGTAAGTATCAGGTGTATGATTGACGGAAGTCAAGTCTGCCTAGTATCCGGCATATGGAAGCCGTGTTTTGCGGATAGAAGCCAGTTCGATGACGAAATATATGCATCGAAGAAAAGGCACTGGCCTGAGCAACTGAAACCAACGCAACAACGAAAGATGCAGGCAATTTAATGTCATTAACTGTGTTTAAATGTAACTTAAACTTAGCGTAAACTTTTTGTGATCGGTTCGACATTTCAGCTACACACAAAAATTTCGATAAATAATACCGGACATTTCAATCCCGTTACCTAACGTTACTGAGAGTTCCATGCCACGTAGAATCTCACAATTACTCGCATCTTAAAACACAGGAAGACAAGCACCAAAAGTGTGAGTGACATTTCAGACGCAAGCCCCACTTAGCAGAGACACCGGATTGATCAATACCAATGGGAAACACCCACCCGTATGACCGTTTCGATCAAAATATGACGGGAAGATATCTGCGAAAATAAGTAGCGTGCCTGCATGAACAGCGAGAAGAGTATCGGTATGGATCTCAATACGTCAGCAATCAAGCTAATTTATGTTCGCTAGAAATGCTTGTTGGCTATTTTACACAGTCACGGACGAACCGATGCCAGCCGATCATGTTATCATTTCCTATCGTAGAAGAGCAGAAAGTAACATGCATCTAGTAACCTGATATTGGTATGTCCCACATACATGCTGGGTGTACCTTCTCGCACTAATTACTACGCCTCATGCACAACGATAGCAGACATGTACAAAATCTTCCGTAACTAAGTAGAACGACAGCCGCCTGAAAGAACGCACATGTGCCGCAGCTGGTTTCTTATTTTGTGCGGTTCTCTGTATGAGGTTTCTGCAGTACATCAAGTGGCGTTTTATTGAAATTGCTGACATCATGCGTTTCGCCTGGTGTTGTTCCGCACTGAAGGCACCACATTCCATCGGAACGCATGCTCATAGGTTTTTGTGACGTAATTTTGCTCCCTGGAAATTCGCAATTTGTACGCACGCGATGTTGGTACTTTTTGTTGAAAATAACATTCTCGCAGTAAAAAAATCATCAAAAAAGTCACGTGAAGCTTCGTGTTAGCCTAGTAGGGCCGTGAACATGTTTCAACAAAAAGTCTCATCCGCCAGCTATCATCGTCCATATGGAGAGCGTAGCGTCACCGAACATATTACGGAAAACCGGCGAAGTAAAGAAAGAAGCGATCATAGACAACACGACCGACACTACAGCTGGCTTGAACACATGCACTACGACGGTAATACAGCCAATACAAGTCAAGGGTCATACAGAAGCTTTTTGACTTCGTAAGCCAGCGGTTGGGCTTGGTACCCGGCCAGAGTGGTGTCCTCAGGCAGTCTGCAAGGGGTCACACGTGGTTACAGGCTGGTTACAGGCTGGTCACAGGCCGGTTACAGAGCGGTTAACCATGTGAGCACACAGGTTACCCGTGTGGAAAGGCTGATGCCCGGCTTCCAGAGTTGCGATGCGATCGTCACCGAAACGGTTACGATGGTTACCATGGTGATGTGTGATCGCATAATTCTTCACGGAGCGGGGTGACTACAAGCACAGGGTGGTTACGGATGTGACGATGCGGGAAACCAAAGTGGCAGAACAAGATATGCCATGGTAAGCGGCACTTTACCTCGACACTACAGCGATTTTGCAAATGGTGTAGATGCGCTTGCGCATTCACACCAACATATGACATCATGGCTGGAGATCGCAGATGGCTGGAACATCCAGACCCCATCCCTTCTGATTGGTGCCCTGCTGATGTCAGTGTGTCATTCTTCTTGCTCAATTTGAATTTGTATGACCTGGACCCCCCCCCCGCCCCCTGATTTGGTGAGAGATCTCCAGCCTTGTGCGTCAGACTGAAAATAAGTAAATAAACACAGGGCACAGGGGCGCCAGATGCAGCATTTGCACAGTGCATCTTATGGACACAATACGCAGCCAAGGTAACGCTCGACGCTTCACGGGAGTGGCATACAATCGGGCAGTGGTCACAAATTATGTACCCATTTTATGGGTGGATCGATTCATAACTCAGCTGCATTGCACATACCAGTGTTCCGTGTGTCATACTCTGCACACATGCCATTTCTCCAACGAGCGAACCGCGACAATACTTGCATCTGATGTGTGGGATGCCTGTGCTCGTTGCGGTCATCGGCGAATCCAGGGAGGGGGAAACTGGGCTTATCCCCCCCCCCGATGGAAACGTGGCGCCCATTCTATTGGGAAAACGCGATTCTCCAGGACGCGCGAGTGCATCCCCCACGCTCAACGAGTTTTTGCACTGGCACCCCTCCAGAACAAGTGCCACCCGACCAAACTTCCTGGATCCGCCCCCTGCTGCGGTGCCAGCATCTCGACTGATCCCCGCTAGATTGTGGTGGAGTAGACACTTACCAGTTGTACAAGAAAAGAAGTGCGAAATTGGAAAATTCGCGTGATGTCCATGGTAGTCTAGTAGGGCCGTGAACATCTTTAAGCCAGCAGACAAGACGTATTGATGTTCTAAAAACCTATCAACCAATGCTAGCAAGGCAACTCAGCCTTTCATCTACAATTGACCGTCATAAATACACCGCATACCTGGTATGCGCACTACGTCACTGGCACCGCCTACTTGTAATATTCGACCACTGAGTTGCCAGTCACATCTGACAACTTGTGGACCGTCTGCCTACGATTTCGAACACTTGTCGGCATCTCACTTCCAAACATTTTCTGCTGTCGGGATAAGTCACGTTTCCTTTCTATCAGTACTTCATCGCACGCGGCTGGCGCAAGCAGCCGTGAAAGGGACGCCTCTTAACAAGCTCCAGCTTCGGTGTGGACCTTGGGGCACCGACGCGACAAGGCAAGCCAAGTGGGACGACAGGCGGTCAGGCGCTCCATTAAACCCTGCGTCAGCGCCACCGCCCACCCGTCAGTGGCACATGCAGGGGACAACTGCAACAATGTGCCCTCTTCTTTCGATAGGCCGGCGCAGATGCGGCGCCCCTTCAGGGCGTTACAATGCACCCGCACCCCCCCCCCCTCCGGAAAAATGGCATCTAGCCAGAACAAGTGACCCCATCAAGATTGCTGGGTCAGTTCCTGCTACCCGTCGCATCCGCCTGTGCCCTGTGTCGCATCCACCTGTGCCCTTCGCATCCGTGTCGCATCCGCCTGTGCCCTGGTGGACGCATACCTGTTGTATCCGGCCACCTTTGCATCGCCCTCGGCGGTGCCGTTCTTGTTGACTTTGGTCAGCTGCTTGGCCGCCTGGAGGATGCCGGTGTTGGGCGGCTTCACGACTCCCGTGCTGTTCTGGTTGGACAGCGCCACTGAAACCACCGGACACGCACGCGCGCGTCAAGCCACAGCACGTGGCACGTGCACGGCACGTGAGACCTCGGCACGTGGCTTGTGCGCGGCGCGGAAACAACCGGCAACACGTGTCACGCAAAGTTAGACACATGTGACACGTATTTGCTGCGAACATATTGGCGCGCGTGGCACACCAAGCAGTGCCACGGTCAGCAGTGGCGCGTGGGAATGGCAGGCTGAGGCACACACGTGCACCTCTGGTCGTCTCAGCGGTGTCGGGTAGCCGCCTGCGGTCCCAGGTGCCGCGACGATGCTGTGGCAGTGGGCAGCCGCTGATCCACGCTGCAAGCCCCTGCCGATCTTCAGGCTGCCCTTCCAACTTCGAACGTCTGCAGGTGGGCTATGATCCGGCAGTGATCCGGCAGATTGGTGCGGAGCGATGCTGGTGGTGGTGAACTCCGAGTGCATTATTTCGCCCTGGTCGCACCCCGGAAAATGCACCGCAATTTTTGAGTGTGTGAGGAGAAAGAACGTTTTCGAAGCGTTTGCCATGAAACGAATTTGTTTTCAAGAGAACGAAAAATGATGTCGAAAGGGTATCTGTTAAGGCGGGGATGACCTGGCTAAAATGCATCAGCAAAATACCGCGGCAATGCAACGCCTATAGATTGCATAAAAAACAAAATTTCCCAAGTTTAGACAACATTACGACGTGCATAAATTAACCAATACTATAATGATGTTATGTCAGAAGTTTTGTGCACAGATATCCTAAACAATATCAGATGTTCATCATAGAAACTTTCAGCATTCAATTTTTTTTTTTTAAATAAAAAAAACAACAATAAAGGTGACGAAGTTCAACACGGCTATTGCTTCCAGAAGAATATCATAACACGAAACAGCAAACTCTATAGCAACCCACAACACATCAGATGGTCACCATGACAACTTGCTGATCCCCACTTAGCAACACTTTGTTTCAAACCAAGCGATCGTAATTACCTACAGTGTGTGACCTAAGAAACCGCTATTTCAATTTAAAATCGTGCACACTACAAGGTGGGATGCGCCAAACCGAACATAAATACGCAAGACATTCTGATTTCAGATTGAAAACACCCGAACCTGCTGTTCGGGCTTGATCACGTTGGCGATGATACAAAGCAAATTGTAAATCAATGCACAAAACACATCACGTGCGATATGCTGGCTTCGAAAGCACTTATTTGCACAAAGCAGTATGTAGAAGCGTATTTTGCAGTTCATAAGCGCGATTCAAAAGGCTTCAGCGGTCCACCAGCTGGTCACTAATTATAACCAACAGTCCGCAATGTAAGGATGTTAAAGCTAATATTCGAGACTCTCTGGAATGTACTGTCTGTGTCACCGCGATAAGGCCGCGTGAGGTACCAAAACACGAGTATTAGTTATCACAACAAGAACACCAGGCATGCGGCCCACCCGATCTACCACAGATAAGATCCATGTACAGCTCGCAATGTTCGATTGTTAGCCGCCGCGATGAGATCACCCACCAGGTTATAACTGATAAGAACTGAGCTCGTGTCGAGGAGTTCGCATACCACAAAGCTAATGGCGCCACCAGTCGGGTACTTCCACGAACCGTCGCCGGTTGCCAAGCGACCAGCCGGCGCTCCGCTGCTGCAAAACTGCAACCTCAGCGCGCGACCGGCCAGATGGGGAGTGCACGAGAACTGAACCCATGACCCGTGACGAATCAGGAGTCAGCAACATCCAGCCAGGGCAATGGCCGCCGGCACAACTAGCCAATCAAGACCCAGAGCACATTTGACTGACGCGTCATATTGAACCGGCCAATGAGAGTGCGGGTTGTACGCCGATGATGTATTTGCGTGGGCCGACTCGTGTTTATATATGTGTGTACTAATGAAAATAAACAGAGAAGCCCCAGGAGACCGAGGGAGAGCCAGCACGTCTTTGCGGTTTCGAGGCGGACTGGCGTTTGCCTGTCGCGACCCAAGGTGTTGGCGACGCGACTCAAAGTAGTTGCCGGGCCGCGGAAGCTTCCAGCCCGGGCGTTCACTCATCACGGGATTTTAACAAGCGAGCTGTCCGCTTATTGTTCTGGGGTAAAAGCGGTCGCGTTGGTCCATTCCTAGACTTCCCACGGCCAGGGAAAAGTCTACCCTACAGCAACACTACACCATGGGACGCAGTCAGCTGGCCACTAGTCACATTAACCAACAGTCCGCAACACTACACCAGGGGACCCAGTCGGCTGACCACTAGTCACATTAACCAACAGTCTGCAACAATACACTAGGGGACCCAGTCAGCTGGCCACTAGTCACATTAACCAACAGTCCGCAACACTACACCAGGGGACCCAGTCAGCATGCCACTAGTCACATTAACCAACAGTCCGCAACGCTACACCAGGGGACCCAGTCGGCTGGCCTAGGCGTGGCTAATACCAGTTGGAGGATGGCACCGGGACGCTTAGAATGGGAAATGTGTCTGTGCACATATGTATTAGCATATTTGGAGTACTTCAGGGAGAAGAAAATATGTAAACGCAAGTTTTGTTTCGAAACGTGTTAACTTGTCGAACAATCCTTCATTTTCGGCTACCTTTGACTCCTTTTGGCGGGGCGAGATTGTAGGAGATTAGGAGATTCAGTTGCACTAACCTGGATCTGCAGCGTGCTCCTCTACACCCAATATATCATCAAATGGCGCTGCCAATGTGAAGATATTGCACAGCGTTGAATATGCTGTGTTGAATATGCTTCCACAGCGTTGAATATGCTGTGTTGAATATGCTTCCGCAGCGTTGAATATGCTCACATGAAATGGCTTACACGACGGTCACGGATCTGTCACATAGCTCTATCAGACTATCCAACTCTACCCAATACTCTATTAGACTCTATCAGTGTTCATTCGGAAACCAGCCGCAGATCGATTGGCAGCCTCGAACGGCAGCGTATGGCGCGAGGGACTCCAGGTCAATGGTTGCTACACAGCGCTGCAATGGTAGTACAACGCTACATTGCTACATTGGTTGCTACACGGCGCGTCTGCGATACACGCGATACTGCACGCGCAGAGCACGAGAACCGTGCGGATCGCACCTCCCTCTCACCGCCGGTGGTGGCTAGACGAGAACAGAAATAGCGATAGTCCTGGCACGGATTATAATCGATGCCAGGACTATCGCTGGATAATTATCCAGCCAAGATTGACAGCAAATGGGTGGTTATAATTCCAGCTACCTGGTGGTTGGCTTTCCAGCTACCTGGTGGTTACCATTCCAGCTACCTGGTGGTTACCATTCCAGCCACCAGGTAGTTATCGTTCCAGCTACATGGTGGCCTTTGCTGCTCCATGAACCATTCATCGTCCAGCTGTTTTAGCGTGTTGACAGAAGAACCTGCATGGCAACCAGAATGCACTCAAGGAAATTCGGACGCTTTTGCAAGGTATTTTTTGTTCAATGCAGATTTTGATCTGTTTGCCGAGACAGACGGAATGAGTGGAATACAAATATTACACAAGAACCGGACTTCAGCCAGCCTGACCGCATCCCAGACCTTTTTTAGTTCGAAATATTGAAAGGCATGGAAAAGAGATGATTCTGTCGTGGTTCCAATTTTTTTTGGTAATCAGCGACAACAAAGAATTAAGGCCTGGAAGCATGAACTTGAACATTAAAAACGACACCCTAGAAGAGCATTAATCTGAGCTGTTTCTCCTCCGCCCCCCCACTTTTTTCGGACATTCGTTCACCCATTGCTAATTTTGCTTTTACTGTTGTTCACTAAAGCAAAGCATATATCTGATATCTCTACTGCTTGCTGCGAGGCGTGACAATATTCTTCCTCTTGGACAGTCATCTTCTGACTATAAATGCACTCGGAACACCTGACCATCAGCACTCGGAACACCTGAACACCTGCACTCGGAACACCTGAATGTGCACTGAATCTAGTGAACTGAATGAACTAACTGAACTGCACTGAACCGGAAACCACTGCACAATTCCACCAAGTTGGCGAAAGTGCAACGAAGTTTCATTTCACATTATAGCTCGTATTCACGGCTGAACTGAGTGGGCTATTCCTGCACGGGCACGGCCCACCTTGCGGGGCATCTGGCCGCTTATTTCACGGATCACAAAGCAAGTGCCATATGGGAATCGAACCCACGCTCCTCCGCATGCAGCAGATAGTTCGTCAGACCAGAATCAGGCGGTGGTTTTTTCTCCTTTCTGGTTCATCTTGCCACCTCGGTCAGCACACAAAAACAAACTGAAATCTCCTCGTGGTGCAATTACCAAACCTTATGCAAAACAAACATTTCGGCCCGAATTTTGTCATGCTTCTATTTACTACTACTACTTTGTCACACTGTCATCTTACGAACATGTCTTCGCTTGCGAACCTTTTGAACACGAATTTTGTGTCATACGAACCTTTACTTATGATCCTTTTGCAACACGAACTTTATGTTTTACGAACATTATGTTCACGAACCTTTGTCTCTACGAACCTTCAGCTGGACGAACCTTCCACTATGCGAGCATTATGCATTGCGAACTTTATGCCATGTGAACCTCATGCGATACGAACTTTTCGATACGAAGTTTACGCTATGAAAACCCTTGCATGCGAACATTTGCGTACGCACCTGGTTGGATGCGAAACATCGGCTTGCGAACTTCAGTCCGAGCACCATTTTGGTCTGCATCTGGTTGTATTAAGGGGATAGAAGGGAGGGGTGCCTTTGGTCCGAATCAATGCAGTCGCGTGAGCAAAGGACTCGGGGTTGGTGCCGGTACGTACAGTCATCTACATAGAACATCGGAGACTAATGGCAACGGGCCCATTCGAACTATCTATGAATGGCAGTATCGACAATCCATTCCAGCTACATGGCAAAACGAATAACAAATAAACCAAAACGTCCGGCTATGTGTGCACCGTAGTGGTCTCTGAGATACTCAAACACCATTCTCTCTATGCCGGTTGTGGCGACACGCGACGACAAAATGAGTCGGAAAGCTATGGCGATCGTCAGCGCGAGGAGGCGAACATGGCCCCAAAGCAGCAATCTACCGAAGCGAAAGTTGCCAAACACATCGGCCACTTACTCCCGTTGGAATCCAGCTTATCCGCTTCAGCGTAACAGAGAGTGACGTCAAACACGGCCATGGTCACGTCATACGGCCAAACACATCGGTCACTTACTCCCGTTGGCATCCAGCTTATCCGCTTCCGCGTAAGAGAGTGACGTCACACATCGCTATTGTGACATCACGCGGCACAGCTATGACACGGGTGCTGCCCAGCTACAAGTCGGACAGCACACACCGCACATTTTGTCGATACAATACGCGAAGAACACACTGACGAAAAGAGCGTTGCTGGTGTGAGGTAGGTTTTCTTGTCTGGCGGTAAGTGGTGCGAGATCAGGAAACTATCAGCGACGATCGCAATGTGAACGAATCCCTCGGTGGCCTATGGCAAGACAAGTATGGTCCAGTAGCGCACGACTCGATATTGTGCTCCATGTGCCTCGCTCTTGGCTGCGGCACTTGAAATTGACAGTCGTCGTCCTAACGCTTATGATAAAGTCCCCATCATACATAAAAATACTTTCTAGCAAGCTGTGATGTTTGCACAATGATAATTGCGGCTATCAAATCCATGACTAAAAATCCATCAATATGAACATAATTTCTAGCCATTCGTGTTTTTTTTAATCCCAATGATAATGCCGGTTATTGGGTCTGACCGCAAAGGGATCCATACAAATATCCGAAAACAGCATCTGACAAGAACAGTTCTCAACAAATGATTCGTCATATTGAAAACGGCACCACTGTTTGCATTCAAGTCCAGTTCTATCCAGTCAAGATATTTTTAGCTTTATTAGTATCTCCAGCAAGTGACGTTTTTGGTGACTCGTCGTAAGTAAGACTCGCTGTAAGCCTTCCGGCAGTTTTCACGAGTTGCATACCAGTATAAATAATATAAATATGATAGCTGTGTGAACGGGAGACCTTTGAACATTTCGTCAGTGATTTGAGCGTGAAGCATCCCGAGATTTAATTCACTTTGGAATTGGCAGGGGAGGAAGAGGGTGCAATCTTTATGTTGATGTCCTCATCTGTGTGTCAAGTTGTGACTGGCAGGTATGCCAGCTATGCAACAAACCAGAAAACGCAGCGACAGTATTGCATTATACTGCGGCGCATCCAAAACACACTGAGCGCAGCTTGTTCCGAGAACAACTGAAAAGGTCAGTCAGAGAATCGTCCGATACTCGGACTAGAGACAGGGATATCTGCAAAACAAGGAAATGTTTATCGGGAACGACTATCCAATTGGGGTGATCAATAGGATTACGAGGGAGGCGGAAAGAGACTGAAACAGTATATGGCGGGATGGAGATAGGATAGTGGAATGCAGGTGGAGAGACAAGATGACATGTTCCAACGCAACAAGTCGGGTGCCGAGAGACTAAACGGGGACGGCCTGGGAGGTGGGAGACGGGTGGAGAGGCGAGGCATGGGACGAGAGGAGAAAAATAGCTGTGTGTATCCGGAGAATGGGGATATTTGGGACGACGTTGTATGTGGAAGCGCAGATGAGCACCTGTATTTACAATACGTGGATCAGGTTCTACTCTGCAAAATAATGCACGTTTTGAGAACATACAAAATATCAGGCTCAAGTGACAAACTTCTACTATCTTAAAAAGCGACTTAAACCAATATTCTTATACAATCCCCATACCTAGCTGGGAACAGAACCGGCCATACTTGCTAAGTCATTGCGAGGAGAAGGTGCACCGGCAAGTATATGAAGTATGACGTGAATTATGTGCCGACAGGTATATTCGAGAAAGCAAGCGTCCAGTTACACTGATATTTATTGAACAATTGTAGTCACATCCAAGGTGTTACGGATACGCCACTGGGGGGGGGGGGCCCTTCCCGCCTTACATCCAAGGTGTTGCGGATACCCCACTGGGAGATAATTACCGCCTTACGCCCAAGGTGTTGCCGGTACGTCACTGGGAGACTATTCCCGCCACCACCGTCCGCATGCGTCGATCTTGGGTCAGGTCAAAGGTCACCAACTTATCGGAAAACAAGATTTTTGACTTTTAAACATGGCCGTATGACATGGCCGTGCCAAAGGCGCTTGAAGATCGAGCCAGCGGTTGCCGAGATCGGTCATGTCTGTGATATGGTGTCTGTAGAACGGTGTATGTGGGATGGTGTCTGTTTTTTAGACCCACCCTCGATAAACTGCCTGCTGACGTTGGCGGTTGGCAAATGACGAGGGATCGTGTGGAGGTGAAGCTGTGTGTGTCGATGTGCATCAGGTATGGGAAGCCGCGACTGCACGAAACTGTGTCCTGTATATACGTACCAAACGCCAAAACGAACATCACAGTTAAGTACCTTGCTGCAGACAGTGCTGGAGCTCCTAAGCTGCTATTGCTACTGGTCCCCAATGCTGTAGCTACTGGTGCTTTCATTGCACCTTTGAACGACAGATCGTTCATTGTTATTGATCGTGCAAAACCTTTGTGAATCATATCGTTTCTTCCAGCCCGTGCAGCCCTTTTGGGGCCAGACGAAAAATGAATCCACCGAGACCCGAACCGGGAGCTTCCGCTCCCGGCTTCCAGTAGTCGCCAGTGCGGCTGTCACAGTGTCAGCGGTAGTCAGTTACCTGCTGAGGAATGCATTGCTCACCTGAACTGGATCGTGTTAGCGAGGACAACCGACAACAGCATAAATAAGCGTGAAGGTACATAGAACGAGGAGAAGAAGACAAAACGCATGCAGAAAGTCAAGAAAGTGACAGTGAAGACAGTGACCGTAAAGACAGTGACAGTGAAGAGAATGGCAGTGAAGACAGTGACAGTGAAGGCAGTGATGGTGAAGACAGTGACAGTGAAGACAGTGACCGTAAACAAAGTGACGGTGAAGAAAGTGACAGTGAAGACAGTGACCGTAAAGACAGTGACAGTGAAGACAATGGTAGTGAGGACAGTGACGGTGAAGACAGTGACAGTGAAGGCAGTGTCAGTGAAGACAGTGACAGTGAAGACAGTGAAGACAAGACAGATGCACAGCCAGTGAAATCCGGTCGAAACACATGTAACAGGTTACGTGTCAAACACATAGAATGCGCGGTGCATGATGAAAGCGCGCTCGGATAGTGTTGCCATGGTTACAGTGCATGGCAAGAGGTGCATCGAGAACTACAAGGCCGTTTGCAAAATAGCGCTGTCGAGCACATCGTAACGAGCATAGCAGTCGAGCCACACATCCGGTATCGCCCGGCGCGCCAATATCTGCAACCACAGACGAGCTCAAGAACGAAAACGAGCACGTCCATGTGCAAAAGCGAGACAGAGAGAGAGAGAGAGAATCTCAAACGGCGAGTGGTGAGAGCGTCGTGCTATGCGCGGCGGTGATTCGAGTCCTGCTGCGGTGCGACCAAGTAAGCGAGAGGCACGTCGAGCGGTCAGAGAACGCCGACTGGCGGTGGTGCCGACCCGCACGCGGCCAGCTGAGGGGCCAGCGGGGAAGCGGAGAGGAGCTGCCAGCCCTGGTGGACACGCTCTGATCAAGCTGCGGCGCGAGGTCGGCAACAGCCAGAGAGAGACACAGAGTGACACACTGACTGCGGCCGCATGACCGCCTGACCAGCGCTGGACCGAATCGGCGAAGCGCCGCAGGGGCTGTCGCAGGGTTCGAAGCAGTGCCTCGGAGTGCCCCGGGAAGCGGTGCACGCACTGGAGGGAGTTCGGCTTCAGCAAAGCCAAGTCGAGTTCAGGTTGAAGTGGCTAGTCCACGGTTTCGCATTTGGAGGCTACAGGAGTAGCGCAGTGTGTGTAGGCCAAGTTAGGGTCATCACACTAGTTACTTGTATGCACACTGAATCCAACATCCAAGCAATGAAATCTGGATCAAGATTCAGATAAACGATATACTAAGTGCGTGAGTTCGTGGGCAGATAGCCGCGAGCCGATCCAGATTAAGAAAACGTGAGCAAATCAACAGATGATCTACAAAGGTGAGCACTGAAAGCGCATGCTGCAATTTGCGGCGACACGAACACGAAGTGAGCATACAGATTCGAAAAGCCGCGGCGGCGTCTGCTCGGGGAGCAGCGCCGGAACACTGTGCGGAACCAAGCGAGGTCAGGCGCGTTCGGTCAGGCGGCCATTGCGGCGCGCGCTGCGGACGCCGAGAAAGGACGACAAGCGAGCGACGGAGATACATACTCGCTCGTCCCACCATTTGCACGGCGCGCACTCCTTTACGGAACAGGGCCACTGGGGAGCACAGGTCGTCAGGTCAGGAGGTCGTCAGCGAGGCTAGCGGCAGGGCATCGATTGCCGGCCGAACACGCTGTGCTGTTAACACAGTTAATAACGTGTTTCTGACACGTTGTGTTGCTTACTAGTTATCAACATGTTACTCACACAGTGTGATGCGAATACAGCATGTTAGTAGCACACTGTGTTAGTGACACCCACTGTGTCACTAACACAGTGTGTGTCACTTCACTAACACAACACGGTAGTAACACACTGTGTTATTGACACACACTGTCACTCACACAGTGTGTGTCACTTCACTATCACAGCACGTTAGTAACATACAGTGTTAGTGACCCACACTGTGTCATTAACACAGCACGTTAGCAACACACTGTATCACTAACACAGTGGGTGTCACTTCACTAGCACAGCGTGTTAGTGAAGCAGGTGGACAGGCAACAAGCGCACGTGCGATCACTGGGAGGTGGGATCAGTAGACATCAGTGAACAGCATGATGTCAGTGGAGCCGAAACAGGCGGCAAACAATCGCTGGGATTCGGCAAGTTGATGAAGCCCGAAACAGGAGGTAATTAGTAATCGCTGGAAGATATAATTACGTCAGAGAATCGCGCGTCGGAACACCTGCAATTGCCGATCACATTTTACGGAATCGATTCGGAGAGGAATGCATATTTTAGACACGAGCTTCCTCAGCATTGGGAGGGGCGGGTAATCTCGCTGGGTGGCATGCTCATACATGATCAATGATTTCCTCAGGCACACCATCACCAATCCAGAGCTTACGCAATAGTTGAGAAATCAAATTTCTGGTGCCAGGTAACCGTGGCAGCAATCTGGTCAATCCGAGCTCCAGTTGAGGCTGGGCGTGAAGTTTTTTTTTAGCTGGTGTCACCGTCAAGTTGGGATCGTACGAGCTACAGCATTATGGAAATTAATTTCAAATCGGTACCAAGTTAAGGGCACTTTCACTGAGCTGAAAAGCAACGCTAGATTTCATTTCACTGTTGCACCAAACTGAAAACCTTGAATTTATTTATATATTTGTTTATTTATTACGTTATATGGGTCACAGGTACATGTTCACCGGCATCTCAAGCCAACAACTCAAAAACATCAAGATGCTAATCCACAAGTGAGAACAACGCATGATAATAACTGTATGCCAACGCGAATCCACACACTAAAACCACCGAGAATGCGTTGTAACAAATAAACAAACAAACAAACAAAAATTAAGACTGAGATGAACAGCAATTCGGTTGACCAAATAAAGTGACATAGGGAACTAAGAAGTAAACGCGAAGCTGATTACACGGCTATCGAAGGATGAACAACAATGTGTAAAATTAATTAAAATGAATTAATGCGTATGGTGCAAAACACATTCCGGATAAAACTATATTCAACTATATATTAAACTATATAATAACTAAACTATATTAAGGATATTCCACAAACAGAAACAAAGCCAAGACCCAAAAATGCCTACCGTCTGAAACTTCAACTGATGCGAAGACTGAATACCCTAAAACCCAAATAGTATATTAATACTAAGGTGCCATAGGCAGTTGTCCCGTGACTTATCACGGAACTGAATCCCTCCAAATGGATCACGGAGGATATCGCATGATAGGCGGGAGGAAATGAAAAAGTTCATCTGACGCGGTCGGGGCCAAACAAAAAACTGCGCTTGACAGCTTCCACTCCGGAGACCGGCATCTGCAGAAGAGTCTGGGAGCTTGAGGATCCGGCTGATATGGGGAGGTTTATGGTATTCAGTATGAATGATGCATCTATTTTGCATGCCTGAATTTTGCAAGTGAATAAAATATCGTGCTGGATTCTTCTACGGAGAATGACGTGACTTCACACATTTCAATATTTCTTCGTAACCCAACGAAGTGGTCGAACGCCACGAGTGGGAATAGGAGCGAGCCATATACAAATTATTCTTCTCTACGCGTTCCAAGTTTGATTGAGAAGCCCCTCCCCACGTAACGCACCCGTGTTCTAAAACAGATCGAACGTTTCTGTAGCATGCCGCCAGTGCTAGTGCAACCCGAAGAATGCCACTCTTAGTTCCTGATTGCAATTATCACATTTGAATGCCCATCGTTCTGTCCTCTTTGTTCAACACGAGGTTAATATTCTGCAAAAGTGAGTTCGCTATCCAGCCAGATAGCGAAATCCTGCACACATGAAACACGCTGAAGAGTTTCGTTTCGAGTGTTGCATTCCATCGGAGAAGATGTGCGCTTTGACGTAATGGTGGAAGATTTCCATTTGGCTGTATTTAGATGAAGTTTCACGTTATTTGGCCATTGTGATGAGCAGCTTCAGTCGTTCAGAAGTAGCTCTGCGTCTTCGAAGCAAGAAATTGTGTCGCATAGTTTTGCGTCGTCCACAGAGAGTAAACAATTCGCTTTAATTTCGTTCGCGAAGTCATTTATAAAAAGAGCGGGCGAAAGCAGCCCGCTCGCGCGCGTGCCCGAAATAACTTTCGCCCACGCAGAAAACTTTTCATTTACGACAGGTTGTCTCCTACGATAACTGAGGCAGGACATCAACTATTCTTCAGGGCTCGGCCAGACATCTGAAATGACCGGTTCAATTTGTGGCTGAAAAGCACGCGATTCACACCCTGGGGCTCCGCAGACAAGCCTGTGCAGTGGAGCCGGTGTGTGGTCTATCTCCAATGGAGCCCCACGCAGTTTTCAGCAGAGCGACAGATGGGTTTCGCACGAGCGGCGGCGGACAAAACTGTGCTGCTTGTCTGGCAACACTTTGGTCGTGCGCGAACAGAGCGTCTCTGACACATGTTCCATGAACTTGTGCCAAACATAGTAAGAAGTAAGGAAGACCTAGCAGAATTAGTAAGTAGTAAATACTAAATAGCAAACAGAATGCAAAACAAACTTAGTAGGGAAGACTATATCTGAACGGTAGTACGCCGGCAACTTTTCATTTGCCTTAAAAAATGGTTTGGGTGGGGACTGGACACAACCAATGGCGGACCCAGCCCTAATTTCAAGACGCCCTATTTTCTACCTTATTATCCTAGTTTCAAGGACGCCCCTGACGTTACATCGGATTCATGCAGCTGGGGCGATGCATGCAGGATTTTTGGATTGGCGGTGCAATCGGTCTATGCATATATGATTAGTTTTATTTTATTTTAAAACGGGGCGGGGATGGCCGAGTGGTTAAGGTGCTGAGCTAGGTACCAAAGGTCCCGGGCTCAACACTCGCACTGCTCGGGACATTTGCCAATACCGCGGCCCACGGGCGAAGCAGTGTGGGCGGCGCCATTAGCCGTGATCGTGCATTAGGTGTGTCGTGAACCACCCAATAAACAATATTTTGGAAAACGTGCCGTATTCAGCTTCTTGTAAGTTCTGATGAACTCAAGTTGTCGGATGTGTTACGGTCTATTGTAGCATGTTATGTTGCTAGACTCCTTGTGATCCGCAAATGCATTCTTCTTCTTTTTTGCGAGCAATTTCGCCGATTCCGACCAATTTCTTAATGTTCGTGAATATTTTGTTGCAATTGTCCCAACTAGATGTTTTTTTTTAAACAAAAAATGTGCATCGGCATGTGCCATCAACCAGATTTCTTGAGGTAATTTTACAGTCCCGTTTGAAGGGGTCAAAAGATAGATTGGCCCCATTCCGGCCGTTTTGAGGGGGACATGGCCTCGTGGCCCCCTTAGATCCGCAAGTGAGCACAACGTTGGCTGACTCGAAACTATAACTACAGCCGACCCGGACCGCCATTATAGCTGACTCGAGACCATAACTACAGCGGACCCACCCGGACCGCCATTATAGCTGACTCGAGACCATGACTACAGCCGACCCGGACCGCTATTATAGCTGACTCGAGACCATAACTACAGCCGACCCGGACCGCCATTATAGCTGACTCGAGACCATAACTACAGCGGACCCGGACCGCCATTATAGCTGACTCGAGACCATGACTACAGCCGACCCGGACCGCCATTATAGCTGACTCGAGACCATAACTACAGCCGACCCGGACCGCCATTATAGCTGACTCGAGACCATGACTACAGCCGACCCGGACCGCCATTATAGCTGACTCGAGACCATAACTACAGCGGACCCGGACCGCCATTATAGCTGACTCGAGACCATAACTACAGCCGACCCGGACCGTCATTATAGCTGACTCGAGACCGTAACTACAGCCGACCCGGACCGCCAACATAGCTGACTCGAGACCATAACTACAGCCGACCCGGGCCGCCATTATAGCTGACTCGAGACCATAACTACAGCCGACCCGGACCGCCATTATAGCTGACTCGAGACCATAACTACAGCCGACCCGGACCGTCATCATAGATGACTCGAGACCATAACTACAGCCGACCCGGACCGCCATCATAGCTGACTCGAGACCATAACTACAGCCGACCCGGACCGCCATTATAGCTGACTCGAGACCATAACTACAGTCGACCCGGACCGCCATTATAGCTGACTCGAGACCAGGCCATGACAGCGGCTGACCACGACGCCGATTCCAATTCTGCTGAGTAACAGAGTCGACCAGCTATGCTTCCGTCCATGTCGTCCATGTTTCCGTTTATGTCGTCCATGTTTCCGTTTATGTCATCCGAAGCGTCAATGTTTCCGTCCATGCCGTCCATGTTTCCGTCCATGTCGTCCATGTTTTCGTCCGTGTCGTCCATGGTCCCATCCATGTCGCCCATGTTTCCGTCCATGACGTCCATGACGTCCATGTTTCCGTACATGCTGCCCATATTTCCCTTCATGTCGTCCATGTCGTCCATGTTTCCGTCCATGTCGTCCATGTTTCGATCCATACGATGACGCCATATCTCTCAAGCTCAGGGGTGGTACAGCGGAAATGACCCAGCTTGTTTTCAATTCTAAGTAATTATAGATAAGTATAGGGCCGACCAGCCGACCTAACGCACTTGGTGTAGAGCCGACTAACCGACCTAGACCAATTGGTGTAAGATCGACTAGCCGACCTAGTCCAATTGGTGCAAGGCCGACTAGTCGACCTAGTCCAATTGGTGTAGGGCCGAATAGCCGACCTAGCCCACTTAGTACACTCTAGCGCACTTGGTCTAGGGCAGATTTATCCGACCTAGCCCGCTTGGTATAGGGCAGACGCCGACCTAGTCCAATTCGTCTAGAGCCGACTAGCCGACCTAGATCTCTTGGTGTAGGGCAGAGTTAGCCAGCCTAGTTCAGCCTAGTTCAGGTCTCAGTAGCTCGCTTTAGTTCAGCTGCAGTGAGGACCCCGAATCAACAGGCGTGCGTGGGCACGCGATCACACACGTAATTAAGCAGAACGTTAGGGCCACAATCAAGGTATTACCCTGCCGCAAGAGCACACCGGTGTAACACGAGGAGAACCTTTGTCTTCACGACGCATGCAACCGCGTAGCTAGGTAGCGTATTATCTCTATCTCTCCCTCCTTCTCTCTATCTCTATCTCTCTCTCTACCTCTATTCCTCTCGCTCCCTCTCCCTCTATCCCTGCCTCCCTCCTCCCTCTCTCTTTATGTCTCTATCAATATATCTACATATATATCTATATCTTTATCCCTCCCCTCTCCCTCTCTTTCTCCCTCCCTCCTTTCTCTTGATGTCTCTATCAATATATATATATATCTATATCTTTCTCCCGAATATCTATATCTTCGCCGAGCAGCCGCGGGAGGAACGAAATCCCAAACAGGTAACGAGACGCGATACCTACACTACCAACTCGACTACCGTCTCTCCGCACTTTCGCACGCACATGTATGTACCAATCACGTGAGAGCCGAGGCGCGGGAAGCCGAGCCGAGGCGGGGGAAGCGGGCGAAGTGGCGCGTGCTGCCGGCGGTGCTACATACAGACGAGGCGTTCGGTGTCGGGGGGAGGGGGGCACACAGACACGGCACAACAGGAGAGCTCTGGCTCTCCGAGTGTTAGTCGAGGCGCGTCGCGGCGGGCGGAGCAGGCGCGCTAGCCGGGGGCACGCGGTGGTTAATCGCTGACTGGTAGTTACCGTCGGTTATCCAGGTCCCGTTGTTGTTACTGACCACGAGGCCCGAGCTAAGCAAGGTGGCGACAATATCTGCCGGAGGTGGCGCGCGTCACTTTGGCCGCGTGTCTGCACACACACGCGCGTGCGCGCTCACGACATTCTTTGCAGTGTTATCGGTGGCGCTGCTGAGGTAGGAACAAAGCGGCGACTGTGCCCGCAGTCAGACATGATGCCAGTTTTTCCACCGACAGTTGCCTAATGCGACAGTGTACACCATTCATGACTGGTCGGGCGACACCTAAGGGGGCCTCTCTGCACAAGGAAGCCTCGCTCAAGCCGCGGCCTGAGGGAGGCCGGAGCGTTTGAAGCGCGTGCCGTCTGGCGGTGATGCCGCCAGCGGGTGGGTCCGGCCGGTAGTCGTGTTTCGAGCCGCAGGTCGTTGCGGTCGCCAGGTCGTCGGCAGGTCGCCGCAGGTCAGCTTGTGCTGAAATTTGTCGCTGACGAAAAATCAGGGGACGTTTTGTGGCATACACGAATGTTGTAGGCAGCTGGTATGAAGCCGGCTCTGATGCGGGGTGGTCGGCGTTCGAAAGCTTCATCGTATGCCTGTGGCATTGTGCGGCGACAATTGACCCCAGAACCCCATCGCCATCAATCCAAAATCGGCGGTGTCGCTGTGCCAGCGGGCAACACAGTTACCAACTAGCCCTTCCTCAAGCAGACTAAGTTTGTCGCCTGAGTGGTAACAAATTGTCGCCAACGCCTGATACTACGTGACCGACAAAAATAGATGTCTATTTCAGGCCGTCGAGATTCGGTATTCAGCAGAACACGACGTTGTGAGATGCGGACGAGTGTCCGCACACAGAGCTCTCTGGTGCAGCTGAGTTCTGCTCGCTGCACTCACTGAGACCACCGGCAGACTGAGCTGCCGCCTCTGGATCGCAGTAAGTGATGGAAATAAGACATGCTAAATTGGTCGGATTCCGATGAAGTATAGTGTACGGCTGCTGTACGGAAAATAAGGCATGCAAAATTGGTCGGATTTTGATGAAGTGAGGTGTACGGCTGCTTTACAGTTAGTACTACATGTATGTACATGTGTGAACGTACCCGTCCACATGTAAATGTACACGTGTCCACATGTACACGTGTCCACATGTACACGTGCGTAGATGAGGACGAGAAAGCAGCACACAGTCCTGACTGAGTACCAGGTCTGGGAGTGCAAGGGTTACATATACAAGGGTCTGCGTGCAGCTGAACTCATGCCGATTCCAGCCTGCGCACGTATTGTAAAACGAAAAGCAACATCGTAGGTGGGTGTTTGCCGCAGCCGTAGGAAAACAAATATAACTCGGAAAGCCGACTAGAATAGTCAGCGAAGACAGCTACACCACCGACAGGCTTGGACTCACCGTGGTTGCAGGGGCGCATCCAGAAACCTGGCTTGGGTGGGGGCAAGTTCGACAAGAAAAATTATCCGATTTATAAAATCTCATCATATGTGAACAGATGACACCCGTCGGGGCTGTTTGACCCAATATTCATTGTATGGGTTTTTATATTTAATGGGTTCTCATCTTATATGGGTTCTTAAGTGTTATTATATTTCGAGAAATTACCATTTTAATGCATAATATCGACAAAATGGGCCACTTAGGGGAGAACATGGCCCCATTGCCTCCTGGATCCGCCCCTGCGTGGTTCCACGCTCTCAACAAAAGCTCGGCTGTCAGAGAGGTCACTTTCCATTTGTTGTGCAAGGGCCTCACTCAGAATGGTGTATCGCTACCCTTGGGCGCAGTCCAGAGCTCTATTTATATGGCAGAGGGTTGCTGATGGATGATGGGTCATTGCCGTCGACTGGGAGACCCGACACATCTAGCAGTGTCTTGACAATAAAAGCTTCCTCTTCAAATACCGTGTTCAAGGCACATGGGTTTTGCTTAGATCCATTGGAGTGTACCGTTTTCGTTGTGTCGTCGTTCGGTGCGCTGCCTGGACTTCAGTTCGGCACCTACCCCACACACCAATTCCAGGAGCACGATTTACTAACTATCTACTATTGGCCATTACGCTACTGACCAACCAACACACACGTTGGACATGACTTAAATAAACATAAAAAGAAAATACAACGAAGATAATTTGAGAAGATTGGTTCTACGCTCATCTACATGGAGCGATTGTGATCGCACAGATTCAGATCAGACGTCCGGGTGTCACAGCGATGGGTTTCTCATTGTCACAGCGATGGGCTGTTTCTCATTGTCACAGCGATGGGTTTCTCATTGTCACAGCGATGGGTTTCTCATTGTCACAGCGATGGGCTGTTTCTCATTGTCACAGCGATGGGTTTCTCATTGTCACAGCGATGGGCTGTTTCTCCTGTGCACAATGGATAAGCCTACTATGTTTAAAGTTACTTTGAGTGCAAATGCCAAGAAAGGTCTTCATTAGGCGAACTGTGGTAGAATGATGGCAGAAGTGTTGCAGGAACCTACTGGAAGTCGAGTCGATGTCCAATCGAAGTCATAAGGTAGTCAACAAATAATACACCTTTACGCTATGAATAAGAAGTCGTAAATCATGATCGAAATATGAGTCAACGATTGTCTCTAGAACAAGTCTGCTTAATGCAATCTGCGCTATGAATTCTTCCGACTCTAAATCAATTGCTGCCGAGGAGGACGATTTCGTGAACTAGTTTCCCGCAGTCTGCGCGCAGTTGCGTTCGTTGAACTGCAGGGTTGGCGGGCCGCCGCCCCGTCCGACAAATAACGGCGGGAGCCGAACAACGCACTGCGACGCCGACTATCTCGGCCCGGCCGGAAACGTCGCACGCTCCATCGTGTCCAGCTGGCGCGGCCAGTGCACCTCACTGCATCTCGCTCGGCAGACGACATCAATTACACAGGCTTTCACGCCGGGCAGCCGAGTGTCGCGTTGCCCGGCGGCGATATTTGTCGTCGTGAGGTCGGAAAGGCCAGCTCTGTCGGTTCAATGACTTGCTATCAGTGTTTTGTGAGCTGTGGTTAACTGTGCTAGACGGTGCATAGTTGCACAAGATGGTGCACGTGCTGCACAAAATGGTGTACATGTTGCACAGCTACTGTGCCAACTCACAAATTTGCTTAGATGCAATGCCTTAATTCAGCTTTCATCGCCTATTAAGAAACAAATATATCCGAAATACCGCAAAATACTTCAGTTGGTTAATCTGTTGGTGGGTGGGTTGACGTATTCGTTCTTTGGTTCATTTGTTCAAGAGTTCGTTGACTGGGAAGGACAGTGCAGCACATGTGAGATTTGGAGCTATTGGTGTTTATCCCACGTATGCACGTAATAATTACGTATGCACAACGGCAATTCATATATGAAGAAAAACACTACTCATGTCCCAAACAATTATGTAACGACCGCGATTTCTTTCAGTCCAACTTAAAAGCATGTGATCGAGTACTGCTATATTGTCCTTTCAGAGCGCGTCATTGTTCGCTTTTGTGCTGCATGTTGCAAATATACGTTATATCCAGTCGCATCTAACTTTTCAAAAATAATATGTAGGAAGCTATGAATGAGCTGAGAACGAAACATTATATAGACAGGCTGCTACCAAAAAAAGATATTCATTTCTTTTCCCAACTTTCTACTTTTTTCTTCTAAGAAGTAGTCGGAAATCCGTAGGAATGTCCAGATGGTGCCCACTGAAGGATATCGTAGTCAGCCCCTTCTCGGTGTGTGTAGTTGCAATTAATGCACGGCATGCAACACATTCAGTCGATACATTCAAGTGATGCAATGAATAAAACTTAAATGACACGACGATGCTTCAGACAATGACGGCTGGCAGATACTCACAGTTTTTGCATTTACACTTCTTGATGAGGGTCTCATCCTTAATGTCCTCGTGACACGCTTTGCAGTAGTACCACGCCCTAAGCGAAAGACAAAATTAGCATGAAGTTGGACTGCCACTGCATCTTCAAGTCCCAGATTCAGTGGACACACACCAGCAGAAGGATCCTGACAAGTAATGGTGATTTTCCCCCAAAAAAATTATCGGCCTTCGTTTGTCAGGCAAGTCTTCCCAAAATACATGTCCACCCGGTAATAACAAGTATATATATACATATATATATATAAATATATATATATATATATATATAAATATATATATAAACTATATTCATTTAGTCATCGGATTATGTCATGCGAGTTCTGACACGAATTTTGGGAAATTTTCATTTCAACAAGTACTTTGACGAATAGAAACCGACACTTTCCTTTCCAGACGACTCAATCATGAAATAGAAGGAGATAAACACTGATGAATCCCGCGGTTTGGCTCGGTGTATAACTTCCGTACTGGAAATCGCAACTCGAATTATTTTGCCACTTTACTTAACACCCAACAGGAACCCAGCAAGCAACGAAAATAGGCGACGCATACCGAAGTGTAGGGGACGCCCACATTGCATATATATGTGGGTGTGCATAACGCTCATATCCAGCGGGATCCCTGAAACACCTGGAATCCCATTATCTGCACCCCTGGTGCCGGACCAGCCTCACCGTTCTCGGCTCTGACATCCGGTGTCGGACCGCACCGCTGGACCGCCCGACTTCGTCTCACCGTTTGACCTCGTCGGCCGACTGCGCGATGAAGAAGCCCTGCGTGTTGGGCTGCAGCTTGATGTGTCGTGGGTTGATGGCGATCTTGTTGTCCGCACCGTCGTCGCCGCGCGCCTCGATGGCCAGCAGCAACAGCTTCAGCTTAGTGAAGCACAGCCTGCAGCACGGCCGGCGGTGATGACGGCGCTCGCAAGGAAGTGTCCTCGGTGATTTTATTTGCGTACAAGGAACAGTGAGTTCGCAAGGTGTCTAAGGTGCACTTTCATTACAGACAAGAAACAAATGAGTTCGCAAGGAAGTGTCCTCGGTGAGGTCTAATTACATACAAGAGACAGTGAGTTCCAAGAAACCGGGAAGCACGGTCGACGTTTTCCAATGACATGGCGAAACAATCAGGTTGCTCCCATTGAATGCTCGTTATCGTCGAATCACATGAAAACTGTTCGGATAGAAATCCCCGATGGCGTGGTCTGATCCTCCGTAAACGCGGGGAAAACTCGTTGACATATGCTCTCTGGTTCACTGATGCGTTACATAGCATGCTAGACTGAGCCAACCGGTAGCTGGGCTACAGCCTAACATAGTTTACGGTTTAGCAAAGCCATAGACGAGCCCTGAACCTGGCAGTCCGAAGGGTCCAAATGTAGCGGTGGTGAGAAGCCATGACGTCATCTCTGAAATATAATGACTTCAAATGAGATACAAGTAGATACACACTGATGAATTCCACCGTTTGGCCCGGTGAATATCGGTGAATATACGCTCAAATGCTCGGAATCGCATGGAAACCTCGCTGGCTTTCTTAAAGATCAGTACAAAAAAAATGTCACGGTGATGCAGATTGTCGCTGTGATGTAGGCAAAACGCATGCATTACCAATAACCACACACCGTATTCGCATGCACGTGCACTTCCATGCTGAAAATCATCATTCACGGTCTAGTCTCTAGAGTCGCACGGTCTAGTCTCCTGAGAAAAAGTCCGCAACTCTTGTTTTACCCACGCGCCACTAGGTGTAACAGCCGAATACGCCCCACTGGGGAGGGGAATGGGAGGAGGGGTACAGGCTCTAACCCACCTTCTTCACTTGAAAATTCGTGCCGATTTCGCTGTTTTGCCGGCAAACGACAGAGCTCAGCAAGATGAACTCAGACAAGTCAAGTATATTGACCTAAGTGTTGCATGTGATGTCACAGCTCAGTATAAAGCCTAAACGTTGACCTACTTAGCGACGGTTCGATTTCAGTCAAGCGTCATATGGCTAAACAGCGTCGAGACCGAATCTGGGGGTCATGCGCCGCAAATTATAAGATAACGACGAACGACATCCACGAGTACAAATACGATCGAGGTCATGGTGGGCACGTGGCATTCTCAGGCCAAATATTGAATCCGGTCGGAGTCCATGCGGTGCATGTTTCTACGACAGGATGTGGCCAGGAATCCAACAGACACATTGACGCGCTACTTAGTTTGTTTTCAATTGTGAATTTGCTATATTTATATGAGGACTAAATGAGGGAATATTACCTATGTAGCAGACGACAAATTTAAGAGCAGCTCCAAACCACCTTCCAGCCACATACCAAAAGCTGCTGAGGTTCAACTCTTTTTCTTGCTTGCGCATTTCCAGTTATTACTAGGCGTCACGCCCATCACCTATCCCTTGCTCTGCCTTGACAGCGTGTCATCGTCAGTGGTGTTCCTCTCACCATGCTGGATCCTTGCCTTCAGCGTCGCGCCTGTGGTCGGCACTCGGTTTCACGCTGCTTCACTCGGCTTCGGGACTTCGCCGACACCAGTCGAAGCAACATTACAGCCGGCGACAATGGCTACAGACAATAGGCGGCTTCACGCGTGCTCAAGCGGGAAGTAATCGTCATGACATCCCAATGGCGGGGTCAGGCCATACTAATTACGTTGATCTGAGAGCCTTTAAACCGGAGATTGGACCATTTTATTATATGAATAAACGAACAGAATCGGTTGTTACCTAATACAAGTTTTTGGACTAGTGACAGCTTGTTTATGCAAAAACCCTGAAAATGTACACCTACATCCGCGCCTGGGACGTCATCTAGTTGGAAATCTAGTAGTCGGACAAAGCGAGCCTGACTTTGGAAGTAAACTCGATGACAACAGCTGTTTGTCGAATTCAGCGGTCTTAAAATGCCAAATTTTCCAAGCACTCGACCACTCTGATCAATATCGCCAGCCAGCTTCAACCGCGGTAAGTGATTGGCCCTTTATGGTAGCTATGACGAATTATAATCCACGATTTAAAAAATTACGTCATCATGTGTGCTCTGATTGCATCATTTACGGCTGAAATATGTCAGGCAAGCCAACAAACAAGTTTGTCTCCGATGCTTATATTTTGGACGTCTTTGGAGTGATGTAAACATTCATTCTTTGTCTTTCTTGCGAGTGTGAGATTCAAAGACAATGATCATTTGCCTCCCTCCCGGTAGGGGTTATTCTGGTAGGAGTACAGCAACATTTAAAAACGGAGCCTCGTATGGTGCGGAACAGTGGACGTCATTACAATTGTAAACAACCCGCTTGTAAAGTGGAGATAATTTAATATTTTCGGGAGCGTCTAGATGGAATCGTAGCATCTGGAAATGATGTATTTCCATATTTATTCATCATACAGGTACTTCACAGCCATAAAATGAAACGTAAAAGGAAAAATATTCATCCGCAGGATACATACTACCACTTCCTCCCCAATATTGTATATTTGCTGGTAATACAAAGGCAAATTAATGTTCTATCCGATAACTCCTACCTCCCGGCCATGGTGCCAAATGCGGCCAGATTAGCTAGTTGTTTCTGTGAATTGAGCGTTTTTTTTTCAAACAGTGCCACAATTTGAATATGTTGGCTGAATTTTATATTTAATTTATTACTTTATGGTTAAAACTTCTGAAACATTTCATGTCTACAGATAAAGTACATATATTTCAATGATATGCCCTTCATACTAGACGAAGTCATCGACATTGCATCCCGGTGCTTATTTGCCGTCGTGAAACGGGCTAATGAACGTGGAAACGGGCTATTGAACGGGGAAACGGGCTAATGAACGGGAAAACGGGCTAATGAACGTGGAAACGGGCTAATGAACGGGGAAACGGACTAATGAACGGGGAAACGGGCTAATGAACGGGGAAACGGGCTAATGAACGAGGAAACGGGCAATGGCTGCACCGTCGGCCTCGCTCCGCTTTGATTTGTTTGTGCCGCAATAGCATGGCCCAGTCCCGGTATGACAATCGCTCCATTCCAGGAACACCACTCGTTCCCTCGTGATGCAAAACAGCCCATCTTATGACAAATCACCGCTGAAACGGTCCAGTGCATCAATGCAAATGCACAATTGGAGACTGTGCGCTCCGTTCAGATAGCAATTACATTGGAATGACAACAACCTCACTCAGCAGGCGTATCACCATGCACTTGCAGAGCGACGGTCCGCAAACGCATACGAACATACACCACGACACACGCGTCACGAGACAACAAATGGTTGACAATACCACTATCACCGCCAGATCACTCGAGCCGAGCCGCCTTCACATACAAGAGGCCATATTCATACGCGAAAGAGACCCGGCTATAAACCGGCAGGTCAATGCGCGAGATACTCTGTCGCTGTATGACGGATCACCCCAAGATGATCGATTGCGACCGTAAAGCCAAAATAGGGAGTGTTTTTGGCGTGGCCTTGTGAATAGCGCCCAACATTGTGGTTATTTTTGTTCTGCTGTGTGATGTCACCCAAATATTCTTCTCACGCGCATTTCTCAGTGTGTTGGAAAATGAACTGACCGATATGTACTGTGGTAACCTAATTATTGCGAGTGAACGCTTACGCATACTAAACGATACTCGCATTCGATTTCTATATACGCGACTTCGACTCTTGTACCTTCACTATGATTACTGTAACTTAAACGTATTACCTGTGTGATTTTGTTAACAATCTGCGCTTGTCCTGATGATGTCATGTGAAATGACGGAACGTCGACATGTAGGACATAAACTATGCGTTCTTTAAGCCATATATCTTTACTGATTATGAGCTTCGCCACCATTTTGAGTCAGCACGAATGCGAACACAAAACCATTATCAGAAGAATCGAAGCCACATCAAAGAAGCTAATCAACAGCAAAGCCGCAGTGACCTTTAACCAGCAATGCATGTTAAACAATCTGCTTCCAAACTACACGAATATATATATATATATATATATATATATATATATATGCATATATATATATATATATATATATATATATATATATATATATATATATATATATATATATATATATATACACATATATATATATATATATATATATATATATATATATATATATATATATATATATATATATATATATATATATATATATATATATATATATCTTGGGTTTCGTATTCGTTGCGTGATCTACAGAGGGTTGCAGGATGGTCTGGGGGAGGTTTCAAACACGGATAGAGGAACACACGTCGCGTGAACGGATGATTGAAGCAGGTGTAGTAAATATAACCAATACATACTGCTGTGCTGCATGGTAATGCGAGACCATGCATCAGTACTTGGGTGCATAGCTAAGTAAGTGCAATAACATTGCTGGGCTTCGATACAATCAACTGGCGATTACCTATTAACGCAATTAACTATTGATGCAAATTAACTAACACGACTACAGCACGTCGGCCATAACTGTCTTCGTGTTTGGGTAGGGTACGGTGGACATTTGGCATGCGGTTAGCTACAGGTGTCAGGCAACAAAACTGTGTGCCATTTGATGTCATGTCACCACTGAGCGACCTCCTATCCGTGAAAAGACTTACCGTCAATTTAACGCCGTCTACCGCATGGTGGACGCACACTAGCCGCGCTCATCGGTGGCCACATTCGCCACCAAAAGCGGTAGCATCTACAGGGAGCAGAACGCACTGCACTGGTGACATCTATCGGCGGAACACTGTGCACCACCTGCCGGCGACCGGACGAAGCGTGCGCCGGCCAATCTTACCGGCCGGCGAGCGTGACGTCACCGGCGGTCGGCCGCCGCCCACTTACTCGGACGCCGCGGGGAACGCCATGCCCACAAACGAGGGGCTGAGCGTCTCCGTGTACATTTCGCAGCCCGTGCCCTGCAGGTAGTCGTTCTGCCAGACCTGCATGTCGGGCGACTGCGGAACGGGCCACCTCAGCCGTCACGTGTCGATACGGGCGTCTCCGCCGGGGCGGAGTAGGGGTGGCCGAGTGGTCAAGGTGTTGAGCTCTGGACACGGAGGTCTCGGGTTCGACACCAGCACCACTCGGGACACTTTCCAGCCCCGTGGCCCGCCGGCGAAACAGTGCGGGCGGAGCCATTGACAGTGATTGTGCATAAAGTGCGCCCAAAACCACCCAACAAACAGACGTCTCCGCAGTTGCTGTCAATTATCTGTGGTAATTTAGTTACGAATAAATGGATTTAGTGCGAAATTTGCGCTGAACATGCATCCAGCGAAAAAGTGCAGATGTATTGAAAATGTCAGGAAGTGAAACTTCTTAAAATCTAAATTTATGCATAATAAATTATTCGGTGAGAAACTATTCGCTTGTGGATGCCCCATCAGTCAAGACAAAAGATGACAATGCTTTTGCTGGTCAATTCCTCGAACAAAATGGTTTTCAACGTTCTGTTGAACGCTTAGGAGACGTCGGCGACGCTAGCCAGCTCTGTTCGAAGCCATGCTTCAAATATAGCAATTTTTCCGCATCGAAGAATTAGCTGAGTTGCAAAGTGTTTCTTCCTGCACCGTGCAAAAAGGCGGCCTCGGTAGTCTGAAGAAGCATTACTCAGTTCTTGAATCCATTAGTTGAGCCAAAATGATGCAGACAATGATAATATCAAGTACGTTCACATACCTGTATGAACTGATGTACACAGCACTCGAGTTTTACAATAATAAAAGCTTCGAGCAAGACCAGTCTTCTCACAAGTGCATTCGTTATCTTCAAAGGAGCCGCAACTCCATCACGAATATATCACGAACGGTCCATCTTCCGTATTCCAATGTAAAGCCATGCTTTTAATTACTGTAGAATGTATGAGCCTCAATCAGAAGATCTGATTGGGAGTTTGAACTTCTCCCATTCCCAGTCCCAGCAATGCCAGCCTATACCGCATGTACAGACCAACCTGGATCGCCGCTTAGACCTAGGCTGGCTTTGCAAACACAATTTGAGGATAAATAACACGTTAGTTTCATAGAGAATCCCGTTGGCTTCAAACACTTGTGAGAAAAGTATCCTACGTGCTGCTCTTTTAAGGTGGTCTTCTTGCACTCCACAAGCCCTTCCTAGGTAGCGCGATCTAAATATCATTTGCGGAGCAATGGAATCCACTTGCAAAATATCAGTGCCACCTGAAAGGGAGATAGATCATTTCTGATGTTTCTGAGGTATTTTTTGCGAATCGAAGGCGTTCAAGCTTACCTCTAAGATTGTGAGATGCAAGATAACATGGACAGATCATGGCAGAAGTATTTGGGGGTGGAGCCGGACTAAACAGCTGAGCCCCTGAAAACATGATGCAGCCTATTGCGCCATGATATGCGTGATTTTTTATGTGTAGATTATGGGAAGAGAGTCAGCTGCCCTATATAGCCTCGTCCCCTGCCACGAGTCCATTGTTTCTCGCCGTTTCAGGCACCCTAGATACGTGCCCATCGTACAGCCTGGAGGGCAGTAAACAGCTTAGCGCGAGCGAGAAATGCTGTGCTGTTAATGCATTCGACGAAACCGCACGCACTTCCACTTACTAAGTCCACAACAGCTACAATTGCAAGTGCCCCACGCACAAAAGCACACACACACAGTGAACAAGACAATAAATACAGTGCGCAAAACACCACACCACGTCTATCGAAACACTTGCCAATAACAACAACAAAGAGAGCCGCGCACTGAAAATTCAACCCGGCAAGCATCTTCAGCCCACTACGATGTGGCATGTTCCCGAGTTGCTCACCACCAGCAGGACGGCATGGACGGCATGGAAATGGCACGGGTGCTGGAGAAGCACTGGCGCACGGCCGCAGCGGTGGCTTACTCTGTCTAGGCGGGGGCGGGGGGGAGGGTCAGGGTAAGCACGAAGCACCCAAAGCGAGGCTTGCAAGCTTGTCTTCCGGTCTCCGCCTTCTCGCATCAGCCTGATTTGTGGGACGCACTCGCATCTAAAGCTGCGGAGGACAGCGCCCTCGGTGGCCACGACCACCCCAGTTCAGCCAGTCTCCCAACAGACACATTGGATCACCATAGGCAGATGAGATCGCTCGATTGCGAACACTGCGGCGCTCGGTGACCCAGCCAGATTTTGACCAGCTCATCGAGAACCAGGCAACGCCACGCAGCCGTCCCCCAGACGCACTGAAGTCAATTTACACACAAACCACCTCCGCATGCCCAGAATCTACGTCCATACCCTCACATCTTAAGTGCAGCAAACGTGAGGGCGCAAAAATAAGGGATGGAGTATGTGGACGTTCGGAGCAGAGGAGCCCATTCAATGCAAGCACCAGTGAAACTCTCTTGATGGGATGGTAGCTGCATGATATAGGGCTTGCACCGTTGGCATTGTGCGAATGCACATTATCGCATCCACTCCAGTGGTGAAAGTGGTGGGTGCACATACTGACAAATTAGACCAAATGCGACAAACATTTCGTGTTTTCTCCCGGATTCAGCGTGTCAGGGACTTTAAAAGGCACGAGAGGGGAATGACCCAATAGCATCCTCGATAAGCTAGTGATACTCATAATATAACCGTCGTGACAATGCAAGCTGACGAAATTTTCCACCCGACAGTGGGCACAAGTGCCGCAAGTTCAGTGAATGTGACGCGCCCAAACTGAAACTGAAGTTGAGCCGCGAGGTGTGCCCACCCTTACCCCGTCAACACCAACGATGCGCTTTGTGACGGCTTGGGTTACTGGCCACCCCAGCTCCGCGTGCCTACCACCTGGGCTACCATCAGATGCGCTCAACACCTGCTGACGATGATTCAAGATCACGCAGGTGTGCTGTGTCTGCTGAACAGCGGCCGTTCTCTCGGGTATGTCCGGTAGAAAACATTCATCTCTGATGCGGTGATTCAGACTGATGCAAGAACACCGTTGGCGGAGAAGAGGAATCAAGCACGCGCAGCCTTTCAGTTGAATCATAGCGAGACACGAAATTAAATATAACAGTCCAATGCACCAAACCAACATTTCGACAGTACTCACCACTATAGGTATGCTCAGATACAAATGATGGCGAAAAAGTTGGTGTGGGACACTGAAGTGCTTTGTAATTACAATTGCGTGTCTCGTTATCATTTAGCTACTAAATATGCAACAAAGAAGATAGCAAACGTCGGCTTACTCCGCTGCCTCCTGAAAGTTCATGTCGTAAAAGGTGGGCCCCAGAGGACCCAGGTGGATGTTGAAATCGACGCCCAGGTGGTACGTTTTCCTCCATGGCTTCTCGGCGTCCTCTTCCTCCTCCTCTTCCCCGTACCGCTGCACCAGCCACACGACGGTGAGGAAGAGGACGGATGGTGGCCTTCACTCGGTGCGATCATCGAGCAGGTGCACGCCACGTCTATTTGGGCGCGCTCGACTGTGTAGGTCTTTGCTTCGGGCCAAATGGGGCGTGCCAGCACGTTTATCATGCGAGTGATGGCAAGCGAATGTGTTGGACAGGTTCACTATACACCGTTAGTCTTACGACTAACTGCCGGGTGGGATACTTCATAGAGGATGAAGGGATAGATGTCATATTTTAACGTCTTTGATGCACTAACTGGAGGGAAACTGAAACTGAAGGACAAACTAGGCACAAATGCTTGATATTTTGCGCATCTTGTGTGGACTGATACACTGCTATGATACTCCGAGGGACATATTTCTTCAGACTCGATGCACTCTTGCGTGAACAATCGTTGCTTTGTTGCTGCTTTGATTTGCATCTACGATGTTTTACACCTTGTCATTACTGCGAGATTCCCCAGTATTCTGACCCCCTAATGGCCATCTATTCACTGTTGATCGTCCGAGCATACTGAATGAATGCATTCATGAATAAATTGCCGATTCAAAATCAGTTGACGATGTGTATATGCTGAATCCATGTCATGCTAAAGTCAAGGTATGGAATAGACCTACAGGAGGGGCAAACCATGGTGAAGACTGGGTCAGTAAAATATATACGTCATATTTAACATTGTCGGAAAATTCGTATCATAATGTGCAGTATCGCAACCAATGGAGAGATACTGGTTCGACCTCGCGCTAGGATGTCTAGATTTTGAAACAATTGCATATTTGTGCGATTTTTTGCCCACAAATTTGGAGAAAAAATCAGCCCTGCTCAGCGCACTAGCAGGAAATAAACATTGTCGCAACGCATCTGATAGCGCAAACCTGATCCGTCCAAAATTAGTCTCCGCCCGAAGCTAGTAGAGTGCCATTGATGGTCTGCTTACCACATGCTTCCATAGTTTGAACGAACGAACCATGGACTGTCTTACGACGCATTCGACAGCTAGTCCACGCAGAGTCGCCAGCCTCTCACGCGGGTGGACTCGGTAATCCCGCCTGTTGTGGGATTCGAACCCACGACCTAACGACCAAGAGTCCAACGCCCCACCGGTTGAGCTACCGCAATTATCAATTTCATAGTTTATAATGGAATGTAGTCGGATGGACTGCGGCTTTCTGTATACGGACCGGGTGACAACAAGGCAAACGCATTGAAATCTGCACATGAGATAATACAATGAGTTGGGATTAAATCTAACAGCGACAATAATTCAAGGAGAGACCACCCAGCTCGGTGCCTTTGTGGACGCTCCGTTGTTTCTGACGCAATCGCTGCGTGGGCGGGTGCTGTTGACATTGTTTTGTTATCTGCTGGCGTTCTGTGTCGTAAAGGCGCCATTTTACAACTGGGGCCTTGTCGCGCTCTCCAGCTCACAATAACAAACTCTGCTCTGCTCTTTGAACCACGACCGGGACTCCTGGAAGTGCACCACTGCACGGGTGAAACTGCAGGGCATCTGTATTTTTCCAGCTGTGCGCCCGCCAGATTCCGTGCATCCAGCGATTCCGTGCTTCGCCAGACGCAATGTGCTCATTACTCGCAAAATACCTGGATTTTGCATGCGAGGGCGGGGATGGCATTGCATGAAAATCGGCTTATTGAGAGGACTAACATGTCTGACTGCATTGTTGGTCATTAGGCAAGGCACCGCGCCGTTTCTTATTTGGCATTCCAGATGGCCTCCTGCCGGAAGTTACCAGTGTACTGCTGTGTACCACCTGTTGGCCGTGTAAGCCGCCTATTCACTCGTTACCTCTAAAGTCATAGAGTCGTGAAGCGATCAGACTTAATAAGAGCCACAAGGTTCCATCCAGGTTAAGTCTGTAAAGGGAAGATACCATAACCCTGGCAAAAAGACACTCATCGCCCCAACTAACACCACATCCCTAATTCCAAGGAATCCATCCACCAACGTCCGACACTCACCAATGTCTATCTACCTTACCTATCCAGCCCTATTCATTGGATCCCATGTAACACATGTGGCTTGAGTACACTACCAATAATTTTCAGACTCCATCCATGCCTGCTTAAAGGGGCCTGTACAGTACACACCTACTTAGCATAAATATCACCCCATCCACCACTACTTAGAACTCAAAAACAAGATTTTTCAAACTAAAAACACTGTCCAACATATTTTTTAATACATTCAATGAGGGTCCAGATACCTCTGGACGCTGAGTTATCGAGTTTGACCCGCAACACACTGCTTTCTTCTTTTTTACTTTTGAACTATCTGTTTTTCCTTAGCAGCGCTTCTTTATCAACCTGAACAATTTGTTCTCTGTTCGTCTCTGCGCAGCCTGTTTTGCTGCGTAACTGTGAACATGTTCATTGTTCACCTGTAAGCTGTTTTCTCTATCGTCTATGATTGATCACCGTTCTTTGTCTTGCGTGCACACTCTATTTTCTGTTCAACCCTGAACAGTTGGTCCCTGAACAGTATCTTTTCTGTTTGTCCCCGAATCGTCTGTTGTCTGTCCACCTGTGAGCACCATTTTTATTTCGTCCCTGGACAATTTTGTTTTCTACTCGTCGTGTGCCGCGGCACATGTTCAAGGACAGAAAAAGTACCTGAAAACGCATCGCCAATGATCTGGAACCGGTCACCAGATACTCTCATGTCTCACTATCCGATCAGCAGACATTCTCATTCTCACTAACCGATCACCGCAAACATTTCCTACACCTCAGCGCTGAAGGGCTGATTCAGCGAATGAAGCAGTCCACACACTGCAGGCACCCACACCCCACACCTCGCCAGGAGGCACCCACACCCCGCACCTCACCAGGAGGCACCCACACCCCACACCTCACAGTCAGGCACCTACACCCCACACCTCACCAGGAGGCGCCCACATACCGCTCACACTCCACACCTCACCAGGGGGCACCCACACCCCGCACCTCACCAGGAGGCATCCAACTCGAACGCCCAGCGACTGCATGCCACCGCCGCACCCAATTCCCAAGTCACGCCACTCACGACCGCCGCCTGCCGACCTCACCCAGCCGGCACGTGCCGGTCGGCGGGACGCCGGCGTCACCCACCCGTCACCCTCCCGACCTCACCCAGCCGGCACGTGCCGGTCGGCGGGACGCCGGCGTCACCCACCCGTCACCCTCCCGACCTCACCCAGCCGGCACGTGCCGGTCGGCGGGACGCCGGCGTCACCCCTCCCGACCTCACCCAGCCGGCACGTGCCGGTCGGCGCGGCGTCACCCACCCGTCACCCTCCCCCTTCACCCAGCACGTCCGGTCGGCGGGACGCCGGCGTCACCCACCCGTCACCCTCCCGACCTCACCCAGCCGGCACGTGCCGGTCGGCGGGACGCCGGCGTCACCCACCCGTCACCCTCCCGACCTCACCCAGCCGGCACGTGCCGGTCGGCGGGACGCCGGCGTCACCCACCCGTCACCCTCCCGACCTCATCCAGCCCGCACGTGCCGGTCGGCGGGACGCCGGCGTCAGGGCGACAACAACTCACTCGGACGCCTCGATAAACGTGAGGCCGCTGAAGGAGGCACTGAGTCGCTCGTCATAGATCTCGGTGGCGGCTCCGCGCAGGTAGTGGTGCGCCCAGTCGCCCTGCTCGGACCGCTGAGAGCCGAGTCGCCCGGCGTTACGTCGTGACAGTTTGTCTCCAGGAGCGGAGCGGGGACACTGTCCGGGGCGCTGCTCAGAGCGCTGGGAGCCGAGTCATGCGGCGTTATGACATTTTATTTTATGTTTTCAAAGGAAATGTAATCCGAATTCTTGCTGGGGTGGCATTATGGACTACGATTATATTGCGAAGCAGAGCTTGTTGCGTGAACCCTGGCCCCACCACCCGAACCATGAATTCCAGTTCAACGGCAGAATTTTGACCGAAGTTATAACGTGCTGTCAATGCACGTTACAACAAGGCCACCCCAGTAGCTCGTCCCCGACCTTACCGGGCCAGTTGCCAACTGACCCTGCCAGTCGGGGACTAAACACGAGCGCGTGAAGCGACTCGAACCCTGTGTTGCCAGGACAGGGAGACCAGTGCAGGCCAGCGCTCTAGCTAACTGAGCTTCCGGGGCGGCGAGCGTCTCCGTGAGCGGAGCGGGAAGGCCGTCCGGGGCGAGTCAGAGTCCTCGGGTGACGCCAGTGGAAGGATGTGACCTGTTGACCTGGGCCTGTTGACCTGTGAGCCGACGCTGGTCGCCAGTCACATCACGCGACAAAGTGGGCTCAACTTGTCAGGCAGTTGCCAGGGAGACTCTGGGGTCAGACTCTGGGTTCAGACTCTGGGGTCAGACTCTGGGGTCAGACTCTGGGGTCAGACTCTGGGGTCTCCTACCACGTGCTTTCGGTTTAATTCAATTCGACCAGAAAGGTCTCGAAATTGTTTGCATTCACAAAGCACAGTAAAAAGCATGGGTGAATATCAACTGTCAGCTTGTATCGGGAAGCACTCGCAACCGAAGCTGCGCTGAATAGATGCATTGCGCTGCCTCGAATCGGGAGACGACCGACACAAGCGGAAGAAACATTCTCGGCGCATTTCGTTCCTTTTAATTTAGCTTTGCTTACATGGAACTAATTTTACCGTCCATAACCTTACCCTCCATAAAAATGACCTTGTGCACAATACACATCGCCCCTTTTGTGGATGGTAGTCACAAAAGATTACAGAAGAAATATGTTGAAATATTGCAACAAACAATACATATGGCATGCGAGGATGCCACACAGGCATTCCAAACCACGTCCATACCCTCTTATTTACTTCATGTAAATTAAACTTCATCATGGTAAGACTCACTCAAGTTTACTTCATCTCCAATTAACAACACTTACAGTAATGGGGTCTGTAAATTGCAAAAGCTATTTCACAGCTCATCGTTGAACCGAACCATTTGAAGACCAAACATTGGGACTATCTACCAAGCAACAGACCATACCACTGATGAATGGTTCGTGCTATAATTTCTACCACCAATAATAATTTTGTCACAGGCACAACCACACTGGCACCCAATGGAATTGCTACCGCATCCATCTCACTAACGGTGCATCCATCTCATTAACGGTGTATCAATCTCCCTAACGGTAAGATCAGCTTGGTCGTACAGCTGAGAGGCCACGAAGCGGACCATCCTTTTGAGACGCCACCATTAATTTCAATCAGAGACGACCAGTTGGACCATCGCACCCGGTCACGGTCCGCCAAACCACGCCACAGGGGACCACCCGGTCAACTGTCGGACCACAGTCACGCACGCCCCGGGCGACGACGAAGGTCAGGTCAGCCCGGAAGCAGGCCGCCGAGCTGATGCTTGACGAGCGTGTCATCTGCAGTCGCACCACCAACAGAGGCAGTGTGTTGTACTGAAGCAGAACTGAAGCAAAACGGGTGACAGGGACGCAAACTCAGAAATAGCAATCAAAAGCCGTCCGCCGGGCACGCAAACAAGGCCGCCAACAAACAACAGACAAATTAAAAACGGAAGCGTCACCGCACAGAAAACACACTGCGGATGCAAAAGAACGAAGCATGAAAATAAACGGCAAGTCGGAATGCCAACTGAGTGATTGAATGACCTCAGAAAACCGTCGTATAATGCGAAGCCATGCAGCCTTTCATGTTACGAGAACTGGGGAAATAAATGCAAACATATTGTGGACGTGGCAAGAGTGAACGTGGCATTCCATGGAACAAGCCCACGTCGCGGGGATCCAGCTAAGCAATCACACTTAAATAAACGTAACACAGCAGGGGTAAGCACAAGGTAGATGCCATTCACAAAAAACAACATTACGAAATCAAAGGACTCACAAATCAGCGATAGCATACGTATCGAGGGAAAAACTGAAGGAAAAAAAAGCAGAGAATCACAAAATATATTGTCCTATCTAAATGTATGTAAGAGCATAATGACTGTTATCCAAAGCTATCATCAGATACGAGGGACCCGAGTTTCAAATGGTTGGCATGTAGAAATAAACTTAGAAGATGGTCATGTGTAGAGAATGCTGTTTCTTGGCCCATAAACAGAGTATCATCCTCGTGCTTGATATGTGTATATATATATATATATATATATATATATATATATATATATATATATATATATATATATAAAAAATTATAAAAAATTAAAATATCCACTTAACTAGTACAAATATATATATATATATATGCATATATATATATATATATATATATATATATATATATATATATATATATATATATATATATATATATATATATATATATATATATATATATATATATATATATATATATATATATATATATATATATATATATACATATATACACACACATATATATATATATATATATATATATATATATATATATATATATATATATATATATATATATATATATATATATATGCATAGACATACATCTCTCTTTCTTCGGTTCCCATGCTTCTAAGAGTTAAGGAGTTGAACGTTGCGAAGAAGGAGAACGTAAAAAATTAATGGAAATTATCACGAAGAAAGCAACACAAATCTGAATGAACGAAGTGGCGACTTCCTCGCTTCGTTTTGTCACTATTCTTTGTCTTGAGCTTTACGATTAGTAAGCGAGTGCACATCAAACACTAAGTTGGGTCATGAGTGGATTGTTGTTTTCTTTTAAGGGTGCCTGCCACCGAGCCTTGACCCGAAGTTGAGATTCGACCCTTGATACATGCCGAGCACCCGTGAAACTTAGCATAAACCTCCCTGTGAGAGAGAGATAGAGATAGAGATAGAGATAGAGAGAAAGGAGAGAGGAGAGAGGAGAGAGGAGAGAGGAGAGAGGAGAGAGGGGAGAGGAGAGAGGGGAGAGGGGAGAGGGGAGGGGAGGGGGAGAGAGGAGAGGGGAGAGAGAGAGAGAGAGAGAGAGAGAGAGAGAGAGAGAGAGAGAGAGAGAGAGAGAGAGAGAGAGAGAGAGAGAGAGAGAGAGAGAGAGAGAGAGAGAGAGAGAGAGCACCCTGCACGCTGTCAGCGCCTGTTGTAATCAATGTAAACCACCCCTGAAGATAAAATGTGTACAATTCTCTACCAATGCGCTAGGTTTGTCTCACGCCAGGCCGCCGGCCCGTTCCGTCCGTCAACCTCCTGCAGCGTTGCCCGGAGGCCAGCGGTCGCGTCAGGTCCGTCAGGTCCGTCAGGTCCGGGGGCGTGCCCCGAGTCCGCCGGGACTGGCGGCGCAGCGTCAGACCGTGCCCCGCCCTCCTCCCGCCCGTGGTCCCACTCGGAGCTCTCGCCCCAGAGGCCAGCTGACGAACAGGCAGCGGGACAGGTGGTCCCTCGCTCTCCCCCCGCCCCTGCTGCTGGTAAAACTATGTGGTGACTTCGTTCCATGTGACGATTACTGACCACCTATTAACATGCACCTTGCGATAATTCGCTAATCTTCACCAACAAATGCATCAAGTGTTTTATCCAGCAGTGCGCTGGCACAATGGCAACGCGCCTGCGTGGCATTTGCCACAGCGTGGCTCTTTGCAAATATGCTGCGCTCTGTTTTTCATGTCTGCTATTGTTTGATCCCACTGGGAACTCTCGCTCCCCAGTGGCCAACTGACAAACAAGTGGCAAACGCCCGGCCACGCAGCCGACCGGTCTCGTGCAGAGCCAGCAAACGCGGCGGCCCGTGCAGGGTGCGGTGTGATGATGGTGTTCGAAAGGCCGGACGTGTTTCAGCTGCAACTCCCCGACCGCGTTGTTCCCGTGCGGGCCACCTGGACATCGCCGCAGACCTGGGAAGACGCCCTGTGGCGACGTTTGCGGAGCATCGGTCACGACAGCAGACTTCGTTCTGAACGAACTTTTGACTTTGAACTTTGAACTTTTGATGCAATGCATGAGTATAAATTTGGTGTAATCCAGCGTGCGAAATGGGTCCGAATATTGGGTGGAAAAGAGTCGATGTGGTGCTATTTTGTGCCACAGTTCAATCCTTGGTGAATAATTGCATGCATTTTTAGGGGTGCCTTCACATTGATTGCAGCAGGTCCGGAAAACTATCCTGGTTGCTTCCCCGTATTGTTCTGTTGAACTTCAAGGGTGCTGGACAGGCTTAAAGGGTGTAAAAGCACCCAAAAAGAACACCATTCTCCACCCAATAATTCCACATGCTACCATAGTCGCGTTGAAGTTTCGTGTAAACAGAAGACTTGCCCAGGAGACTTTAAACATGCCCGGTGCACCACGGGCAGAATGAGCTGAACATGTAGACTGTGCCGCAGTACACCACTGATTGCGGGTCAGACTACCAGTCAGGCAATCTGTGCCGAAATCGTCGCCGAGGAGATATTTCGAATGATTGCAGTATATGGGTTCTCAGCAGGGACAGGGCAGAGCAGAAATGGTAACTAGGCTAGCTAATAAGCATGCCCCATCTCAATTCGACCTTTTAGTGCAAAACCACCTGGTCAAAACCAACAGCATATCATCAGTTAAGTTAACACGCGCACTGGAGGGGGGGGGGGGGCGAAATCCGCCTACCCCTCCGGTTTTTCGTACATAACTCCAGATTTTACCGGTCGATATACGCCATTTTTTGCGTACCTGCTTAGAAATGTCTGGCGCGTCTTTTAAAGTAGGAAAAGCGGAAATCGGCCGATTTTTCTTCTTTCGAGTTAGGGGCCGTTAAATTCAAAACATTTCGTAGCGCCAGACCACAAAAATCGGCGCTGATGCACTTCCCGTATAATGGCAAAAGGGAAGCGTTCTTGGCAACACTAGCGACTTGTTTGATGTATATTGTTATGCTATATAGTTTCAAGGTCATGTTAGGTAACCGAGGTCAAGTCAGGTCAAGTACATGACAGGTTAATTGAACCAAACTTGATCAACTGGAATGTTGTCATAAATGCAAATGACTGTCATGCGGTTGATGTCGCTTTGCATGTTACTCCCTACACATCCTGAAAACTACTGTTTGTCCTTGTGTACCTAAGCGTTTCCATACTTTATTCATGTACTTCACTTCTTTCTTCGCGAAGCCAATTGCGCCGAGCTTCCCGACGGAGCAGTCGGGCGGGCGGCCCGGTTCCGGTAACTGGAACAGGTAACTGACCTGATAAAGTGCTGCTATATAGGTGACCTGAGGTCAAATTCCGGGTCTAGCATCTGTATTGCATCATTAGTAATGTTCAAAACATCATTGATGCCCATTTTGGAGCACTTAAACACAATCACAGCGATCCATAACAATGACAAGCCAGCCACGCAAAACAAGAAAAATATGTGACCTCATTTGACCTTGAAAATATCGACCTAAAGTCATGCCAATTGCACACAATAGAGTTCACTACAGTATCCATCCACCCTGCGAATTTCGTTACTCCAGCTTTCATAGGAGCCGAGATCTTAGGGGTGGGGGGTGGTGGCGGAATCCGCCCCCCCCCTCCAGTGCGCGTAGTTTTCAGAGGCCCTCCAGGGCGCGTGTTAATCAAAGTGGGGGGATATGGAGTGACTGCCAAATAAATATCAAACTGCAGCATATAAAAAATATCCACTAGACGTCTTCAAGAAAATTGGAGTGAACCCAAACTCTCCTTTGTGTCTCATCGGGAATAGCCCACATTCTAGGTATGCACTGTTAGTGGGAGAAAATGTGGTATCATAGTCAGATGTTTTCCAACCATGCTTTTTTCTCACCGACCATGGCTGCTTTTCAGTCTAGTCCATGAAGCCGACTTGAATTTTCATTCACAATAGACATACTGTTGGGTATTTCCTTACGTAAGTTGGCGGCGAGCCAGCGTGAGCCCAGCCAATAAACAGGCAGTCGACCCCGACCCGCGAATGTTCCCCCCGCCGCATTTTTACATGTCGGAGGACACGAACCAGCTCCCAAAGGGAGTCTGCTAATTTCCTAGACCTTTTTCAATTTCCACGCTCACATTTCACCGTTAAAAAGTACATTTTTTAGTACATTTTTGTTCATCCACTTGATAATCTGTTTGATACCCACAAACCAAGTTACACAAAAAGACACCAATCAATGAAGAGTGAGGATCCGGGAGTACTTCGAACCGATGAATTCCACGGTGGCAATATAGGATTGCATTATAGAACCTCGGAAAATAAGCCCACATCACCACGCTGATTAAGAACGAATGAAAATCGCCATATGTTGCCGGATCAAATAGAACCCTGTCACTTCGCAGCACAATATTATCGCCGCTCTAATCTGTTTTTCATATATCAGAAACGTATCATGAAGAAGATAGTCATGTCAGTGCTAAGCATGGTATGGTCAGTGCTAAACATAGTATGGTAAATTATAAGTCAGTGGATAGTATGATCAGTGTTAGGCGTAGTATGGTCAGTGCCAAGTACTGGCCGTCTTCATGAAGTTTTAATACACATTCGTGAATACTGAGGTATTTTTTAGCACATTTATCGATGGATGGTTTTCTTTGAATATCAAATCACATAGTTGAGAATGATATTGGCGTGCTCTACAGATGTCGTGTTTTAATTGTACACTATGAAGGACACGAACGCTTTACATTTTGCGAATTTGGTCACCGAACAACGAAGACGATTCCCGAACCAATTCAGTTAGACTTTAAATATCAGGGTCACATGATGGCAATTTGTGCTTCAAAGGTAGGAAGCAAGGGTCAATCCTCGATCGCGTATGGGATTTTGTCACCTTTAGCACTGCAGGGGAGGGTGGTGGTGATGGGGTAGGGAGGTATTGGTGGGGGTGAAGTTCTGGTGTTCCCAAAGGAAGAGTGGCAGCGAATTGGAACAAGATCCAGTGTGTTGAACGTGACGAAGTATCACGATTGTTACACTCCATTGACTTATTGACCCCATGATTAGTTGAATGGTCAATAATTGCCACTAAAAATCGAGAATTATCGTGCTTTGCTAACAACCACGATAAGAGATACTTGCTTGAAATGTCGAGCGTGGTATCATGCATTGTTTTGAGATACTGCGATGTGCGACGTTACGTTTCTGCATATAGATCAAAGGTCGGATGATGTTGAAGTGCTTGCGTCATTTTGAAAAGTCACAAAATAGTGTCTGAAAGCACTATTCTTCTACATCCAGAGATGTAAATGGTTGCCAAATTCACCTTCAGTATCCAGCATACATCCAACCAGTGCGAGTTCCAACCAGTGCGAATATTCCACTCAACGATTCAGCGTCGCGCTAGATCTGGACCGGGCGCCACACAGTCGCCCCAGAATGACGTCACCCCACGACAGGCGGACACCCCTGCCAAACGTCACCACCACACAGCTGCCCCAGACTGACATCACCCCACGACAGGCGGACACCCGTGTCAAACGTCACCACCACACAGCCGCCCCAGACTGACATCACCCCACGACAGGCGGACACCCCTGCCAAACGTCACCACCACACAGCCGCCCCAGACTGACGTCACCACCACACCACGTTCCACTCGGTCGTCACGCGCTCACAAGCGGCGGTCACCGATGACGTCATCGTCACACGCCGTACCGTTTTGAAGGAGCGCATGGCGAACAGGTTGGCCATCATGGTGGAGAAGCCGGGCGCCAGGCAGCTCTGCGCGATGAAGCCCAACTTCAGCTCGGCCAGGCAGATGACGTCGTCGCCGCGCTTCCAGTCCCAGCTGGGGATGTTGAGCAGGTACGCCTGCCGGGCGGCGAGTGACGTCATCAGTCACGTCGGCGGCGGCTCTCAGGTGACGTCATCAGCCATCCAGACTGATGGCTGGATCAGTCAGATCCAGCCATCGTCTGGATGGCTGTGGAAGCGGGGGTGTCAGGTGGCGGTGGCAGACATTGTCTTTGGGTGTCTGGTGGCAGTGGCAGACAATGCCTTTGGGTGTCAGGTGGCAGTGGCAGACAATGCCTTTGCGTCAGGTGGCAGTAGCAGACAATGCCTTTGTGTGTCCGGTGGCAGTGGCGGACAATGTCTTTGGGTGTCAGGTGGCGGTGGCAGACAATGCCTTTGGGTGTCTGGTGGCAGTGGCAGACAGTGCCTTTGGGTGTCTGGTGGCAGTGGCAGACAATGCCTTTGTGTGTCAGGTGGCAGTGGCGGACAATGTCTTTGGGTGTCAGGTGGCAGTGGCAGACAGTGCCTTTGGGTGTCAGGTGGCAGTGGCAGACAATGCCTTTGCGTCAGGTGGCAGTAGCAGACAATGCCTTTGGGTGTCAGGTGGCAGTGGCAGACAATGCCTTTGGGTGTCAGGTGGCAGTGGCAGACAATGCCTTTGTGTGTCAGGTGGCACCGGCAGACAAGGCCTTTTGGTGTCAGGTGGCACCGGCAGACAAGGCCTTTTGGTGTCAGGTGGCACCGGCAGACAAGGCCTTTTGGTGTCAGGTGGCAGTGGCAGACAATGCCTTTGGGTGTCAGGTGGCAGTGACAGACAATGCCTTTGGGTGTCAGCTGACCGGTGACGTAGCGTGGTGTTCGGTGGCGGCTGATCGATAGCGTGTGTTGGACGCATCAGGCGGTGGGACAGTTGCGCGCTCGCCAAGGTCGCCGTCTCGTTGCCCTTATTGGTCGTCAAGGGTCAACAGGGGGCAGTCGGATACGACGGCTGGTGCTGTGAAAACCCGCTGGGGAGCGTGACACGAGCCCTGGACACAGCGGCCTATCGTGGCAGTTGGGATGATCCGGATCGATCGGATGCGCCAATCTCGTCCACCAACAACGTCAGAGCGCCTTGTGGCCACAACGTCGCCCGTGCGGTGTGTGACGCTGCGTCACGAGCCGTGGCGGCGCCCAATGGGGACCTTTCCCAGCACGGGCGGGGGGGTGCATTCTTGTTCGGCTGTGTGTGCACCTTTGAAAACTGCCCAGCACCCCTGAAGTTTAACACACAACCCTATGGGAAAGTGCACATGTACGTTTTCACGACCTGTTGTAATCAATGGAAAAGCACTATTAAAAATGAAAATGTACCCAATTCTCCACCAAAGTTCCCCAGCCCAGTGGCTCTGTGATTGGATGAAAAACTGGTTCGGAAATGAGATGCAGTGATCGTTAGACGCGGCTGAGATTTCATCATTTTGTAATAAATTCATCGTATGCCGGCAATTTGGGGTCTTCGCTGGCACACACGAGGCGTGACATTAAAAGAAAAAAACACATATCCCAAAGAGCCCACACTAATTGCATATCCAATATACTTGGAATGGATAGCTGGGGATCAGGGTGGGTCGGGGGTCAGGACCCTCCTGGTGTGGCGTCCTGCATTCTGGCATCCTGTTGATTTGTTCCTGACCTTGTTCATTCTGATAAGCTTTGAGCCCATCCTCCATGGTTTATTGTGAGATAGCTTTGTTGAAGCTGTGAGACAGCTTTGTTGAAATGCATACGTGTAATCGATTGCGCTTATGTGCATATTCAGACTCCTGAACTTCATTTTACCCTTCAGGTGTTTTTCCTTCATACGATTCTGTTGCCATTTGGCACAGTATATGTAGCATTGTGAGGCACACACGCATTACCCACCCACACATCTTCATCATCGACGTGACAGAGAAAACAGATGGTGCGCCTACTGGAATTTGCGCCAAAGAAAAAACTATCAAGTGTATGTAGCTAAGCGGCCTTGTGGAATCAGAGTGGCGTGGTATCGGTGCTCTCAACAGTTCAGAGGCGGATCCAGGAATTTTCATGTGAAGGCATTCGTAATTTCGCCACTGCGAAAGTTCCTGGAGGGGCGCATTCGGCCGAAAATTCGTTGGCCGAGGGAGATGCCTGGGGTGCATTCAAGAGGTGTCTTTTTCTCCCAGGAGGGCATCTTATCCTTTCAGGAGGAGGGGGAGGGGCTTTTCCTCTGATAGGTGCGTTGGCTGAAAAATCCGTTGAATGGGATGAAGAGTGCACTCAAGCTTACCCGGAGAGGCGCCTTTTCCCGATAAGAGGGGCCCCACCTTTCCATTGGTGGAGGAGGGGAACATTCCCTAGCGCCCCCTCCCCTGTGTCCGCCTCTGCAGCAGTTCACTGTCCACAAATGAGACTTTACAACTGTACCGGCGTCGAAAGAGTGCCTTACCTTGTTGTGGTACTGCATCAGCTGAATGATGATCCGGATGTCGTCGCTGTAATTCTTGATGGATATCACGCGCATAATGTTGGCGGCGTCCTCGGCGTCGGGATCCTGACAGTATTTATTAGCCAGCACCAAACAGGCGTCGGCATCGTGAATCTGCAGGTCACCGTCGCGGTAAGCATCAGCATCAGCATCGGCATCAGCATCAGCTGGTAGTGCAAGGTGCGTACGGAGCAAAGTGGTGATCGCTGAGAGAGATGATCGTGTCACGATTACCATTCTTACGTTCAAGGATTAAACATAGCTGAATCGTACCGAGGTTAAATTCAGCAAGCGAAGCATAAGAACAAACGAAACTCGCTGTATACAGTTCAGTGAGACAGATGAATGTTAGAGAAGCAGAAAGTGCTTCAAGCTAGAAGGGATTGTATGCAGGCATCTCAAAGTCTTCAAGACAATAAAAGGCATGAAAATCAGAGCGCAGCATATTTGCAAAGAGCCATGCTGTGGCAAGTCCCACGCAGACGCATTGCCATTGTGCCATCGCACTGCCGAATAAAACACTTGATGCATTTGTCAGTGAAGATTAGCGAATTATCATACAGTGCATGTTAAAGGGTGGTTAGTGGCCATCACATGCATGCAACGAACTTTTATTGGCTACCGATAAAACTCCGTGGAGTTTTCTCGGTAAACATTATCAGAATGTACGCCCTCATTTGGACTATAAAGGTGTGCATGGCTATGCACAAGACGGTCTGAGCGATCACCATTCTTGTGGGCAGTTTTGATTCAAATAACGCCGTCAAATCAGTAGTAGCAATCGACGGAAAGATACAATTGAATGACGCATTTACAATGAATTAATGTATGAATAGTTACGACACAAATGTACAGGTCTCAATGTGCGACATGTATTGTACAATTATAACAATATACTCGGAGGTGGCAGGCTAATCAACTGCGCGAGGTCACGCTGAACATAACCAACCGTACATATACAACCGGATGTCGGTGTAATTTCTGAACATTATATAAAAACAGAAGCAAACTTTAAATCTCAAGCACAAGTTTTCGCAAGCTTCTACGATCTACCACTATCTACTATCACAAACTTATATCAATCTCCTTCGAATTGCTTAGAGCTAGCAGCACGTCAAGGAAAACAAAATGCTTACGCTAGCAAAGCCTAGTTTCTAGTAGCCGGATTAAAAAAAGCCTAAATTATAGATGATGCTCATTGAAACTTGAATGAAAGTAACTGACACCGTGGAACATAGACCAGAACACGAGAATAAGTGTTCTGTGAATTGTAATTTGATACAATACGCATGATGGCAAACGTGAATATTTTTTAACGTGATAAAATTGCAAGCCGTAATAATGCACAGACACAACAATATTAAGCGTCACATATATACAAATGTGTCTTAATATTGCTTAAGACTCAACAAATGTGTGGACAATGAGTCCATCAGCCGGTATGTAAATTATCACGAATTTGCCTTCCACTGTGCTACTTTACATCAATGCTGATTGTGTTGCAACTGCTGTACGTTGGCGTTTGTTGTACAGCATTCTCAGCGCGCACGTCGGCTGATGTCAGGTCATACTTGGGTGAACCGAAAGCGTTAATATTAAATATTAATTTCATGAGCACGATATGTACACACCGTTCATGTTCCACGGAAAAAGCACGCCTTTATCCGTACCGCACAAGTTGATGACATTGACAAAACACTGACGGCGACTGACCTTTACCACCTGGAGATCAATTGGGTTCACTATGCTGCTACCGACTTTCACCTGACCGCGACTGACCTTGACCCTCTGGAGATCAATAGGGTTCATTATGCTGCCTTGAAAGAACTCCACGGTCGTGAAGTGCCGCTTGAACAGGCCCTCTAATTCCAAATCGGGCGGCTTTCTGTGCGGGTCAGTGGAAATGTCACCGTTAGGGCGGCGCCACCGTCGCAAAGACCACCGCTAGGGCGGCGCCACGGTCGCGCGTGGCGTCGGCAGGCAGGCAGGCAGGCAGGGCGTGACAGAGAAAAGCCAACGGTGGCAGGCGTGGAGAAACGCAAGCGGCAGATCGACCGGTCATTTTACGAGGAAGTATAAATTAAAGGTGCCATTATATGACTTGTTGATGGGCCATGTTGACTTGTTGATATCCGCCAGAACGCTGAAATAAATACAAATATTTTCCCATTTCGAGGAAACGTAAAGCAACCTCCCAATAGGTTGCGTGGTTCCATCTGTGATAACTGTGCCTATTCAGGATGCCTACCACTTATGAAAGCGTTCATACTGCAGCAATGGTGAACTGGCAGGTAACTGAGACAAAATATTACATCGTGTGTGACAAGCAGGGCAACAAGAGAAGACGCACCAAAACAGGCGTGGATTGTGCTGACGCAGTGAGGCTGGGCGGCTAAGCGCCAAGTGTCGAGCTTAGTACCAGCTTTAACCAGAACACTGCCTCTTTGCACTTGCGTTTCCCCACATGCATGCTGACAGCGTATTGAAAGCTTGAGCAGAATCAAATCCGTATCTGCCACCGTCCCACCATACGTTCTATTCGTCTCAGAACGAAGACGTGACAGATAGTCACGATAATATAATTGTGAGAAGAAGTGGCCCTGATTAAAAGTAAAATGAGATAAAACGCATCGGCTGGAAATACTGCATTTTAGCGTCAATATTAATTATATTACAAACTAAAAAAGTTCGGTGATAGATCATGTTCAAGACCCTAGAAAATCATCGATGATGGGAAAGCTTGAATATCCAACAAACTTAGTATTTACGCAAGAATACAATGTTCCTTGCCAATGTGGACCAGATCACAGGAGCCAGGTCACTGTCCTACAGAGTGTCAAAATGAGTCGCATGTAGCCATGTGACTGGAAAAAACCGTGCACGGCTTCGGAGCTCGGGACAACCGATTGGATAGGTCGTGCCACGACGTACTGGTGTGCCGTTTTAAAAAAGAAATTCAGAAGATAGAGCGAGTATTCGACGAGTTGCTTCTTCCGCTGAGTGTGGTCGAATTCCAGTGGCGTCGTAATTGAGATGAAAAACTAATAAAACACGATGCTGCATTCGGCGACGATTCAAAGCAAAAGCTATAAGCCAATCCGAAACGTTTAAGAATTTGCTACGCTACTGGGCACGCACCAGCATCTCGTCCCAACACAACCTATCCACCATAGTATCACAAGGAACACCCATAACCAGAGCAAATATAACTCGACCCGATCATTGCCGTTCATGACATACCTGACACAAGAGTTAACGTGAACGGACAAGGACCGTCAGCGGATGGTTCACCTTCAAATCAGGCCCAGTGCTATAATATAATGAACGAAGCGAAAGTGAAAACAAAGCAAAAAAATGTGTTCCCTACCAGTTAAAAACAAATGGAATCGAACACGAAAAGTGGCACATAAACAGCACAAAATGGATACTATTCATTTTGCTTTATGCTTTATGCTTGCTTTATGCATCTATTTATACTTCCTTAGTGACTAGGGAAGCATAAACTGATTGCTAGAAAAGGTGGGGAATTGACCAGAATGACACGTAGCTGCTGCTAAACGGAAACAACTACAAATATCATGTAGATAAATGCTCGAAATCGATGCGCGAAATAGAATAAAATTGAACCTGAACATGACAGTGAAATATGTAGACGAAATACAAGCGGAGCTTTCTCCGGAAAAACATGCTACACATGCTTTACATCTATAGTAAAGGGCAGACTTGAGCAAATGTCGGCGATAGACATACGCACAGCATTTGATAATCCTGCCCTCCTGTCACAGGCTCGGTTACAGTCACCCGCCTGTTGCGCACCGAAAGATAATGGAGGTGGATCAATGGAGGTGGATCAATGGAGGTGGAGCGGCGCATCAATTTCGCCTGATATTAGTCTCGACAACCCACGACTAGTTCTAGTTTTCCTGACGTCCAATTTATCTCGTTCCGAACACAACCTTCTTGTCAGCCCTCCCCCACCCCAGCTACGAATTATCTTGCGGAAGAGGAAAGCAAACTGAAACTATTAATATCCGGGAGACATTTCTCGCCCAATCCCCGCCTTCAGCACCTTAACGTCACGTGCATTATAACGTAAGACTCCTTTAATGTAAATGTGCACTTGCTTTAGAGTTGCTAACAAATTCCAGTCACTTTAAAGGCGGCGCAAGTGACCTATGGTCCGGAACGCCCCTAAGCTCACTCTCTCCCCACCCTCCCTCAGTCCACGTCCGGATTGCCCGCACGAATCATCATGGACATTGGAGGCGCGATTGAACCGATTTGCGATCCGTGTGCCTCGAAGTTTCCTAGGAGTTTTCTCGAGGTCGCGAAGATGAGCAATCAAAAAATGATCGCGTATCATCAGTCCGAAAGCACACAAGCATTCATCGCCAGCAATGCGGGGGGGGACACAACTACGCAGTAGGCGGCAAATGTGATGCAAAATTCATCTCAAAGCCGGCGGAGCGAAGCATAACTGGCGATCGGAGATGCAGATTGGAGGTGCACTTCAAACGATAGCGCGTGCGGAAATGAGTGAACGTGGGATCATGCAGAGACGAGCCTCGGGCGAGGGGGTGGGCGGGGTGGTCGTTACCTTGACCCGAGCCAGGTCAATTGCCGACATTATTGAGCCCTGGTAAAACTGAACGGCAGTGAAATGCCGCTTTAAAAGGCCCTCCAACTCCAGATCCGGCTCATCTCTGAAAGACGATGACGTCATGTGGTGACGTCATGTGGACTGCTCCAGGACCATAGATTAGATGAGCAGGCAACGCGTGTGTGTACCTTCATCATGAATTCGCATGTGATAACTAATAACTTTTTTTTTATTGTTAAACGATAATATTTTGACAATAGATTCTTGTACCTTCGGACCAAATAAGAAATTTATAAGATCAATAAATATTATTCGCGTCATGATTTTTTTTCTAAGTCACACATCGCAATTAGGTTCCACAAAAGCAGACCCACAGACAAAGGCGAACAATGAGCACCACTCAGCACAAAGAAAAGCGGACACTTCACATACAGGCAGAGTGGCGTTTCATATACTGGTCATCACCGCACACCGTCTATTTCAACTCGAGGAAGGATGTGACAGGCAGGGAGCAACTGAGACGCACGTGCTCAAACAATTCGGGCGCCTCTGAAACCGTCGTCAGAGAGCAGTGCCTCCGCGGCGTTCGGCCAGCGTGAAAGCAAACACGACTCGGGACACGTGGCACGATTATAGTTTTGGTGAGGCACACGGTTGTTGCATTCGCGGTGAACGACAGAAAATTAGCTGGAGAGGGCTCGCGGCAAAGCTGAAGATCTAACACAGTGTGGTGAACAGCAGCAGCGCCCAGCGCACAGCACACAGCACACACAGCAATGGAAAATAGACAACTCTATCGGCATACAACATGGAGCGAATGAAGCCGCTGGTGCCGCAATACAGGTAGAGTGTGCTACAAGCACCATGTTCAGCACCAGCTTAGATTCAACCATTACAGACCAGGACGTCTGGGAGGATGCCGTGTTCTGCTGCTGCAGCCTTATTTATCTAACCGCTGAAGAATCATCTGGTAGCCCTGGTAATACTCGAGATTATGACAACTGTGGCAACCGCTTGGGAGGTGATGACGTGTGGTATCATGCCAAAATGTGTGATGTTTCTTCTCTGTGCATAGGATGCATGAGCAGTGGCTCTGGTTATTGCCCCACCCAGCGCACTGCACCACTTGCTCCAGAGCAACGACGTGACACGCTAACATACACACCGCCAGACACACTCATAGTTGATAGGTCTAATGATAAAACTAAGTTGCTTAATCTCACAGGTCAAGCTATTCCGAATGATGTGTTTGAAATTCTGAGCAAAGGGCCTAATTTCGCTCTGACACGTGTCATTAATCGGCATGTAATAAGCCAGGTAGAAATAGGCTTGGAAAGGGGAGCTTTTGCACTACGTTGGAAGGAGGAACTGAACAATAAGCGTGGTCAACAACAGCACCAACAGTCCAACACTGACACTACACAGACAGCCAACCACAACGTACCACATTTAGCGCCCAGATTCAGTGATACCACTACTAGCTGGTATTGTTATTGAATCAGTACTTAGAGCATTACAACGGAAAGCCATCAATATTTTGAAAAACCATCGTACCCAATGTCCGCCAAACCACTCACAGGACGAACTAACGGCTCTCAAAAAGTTGCGCAAAGATCCTAACGTCATCGTAAAACGCTCGGATAAATACAAAGGTTTTGTTCTCATGCCACGGGAATCTTATATAGAAAAGGCTTAAAAATCACCTCACAATATGAACCCATAGGGAAGAACCCGACTAAGCGTTTGGAAGCGACTATCAAGAAAATGATTATCGAAACTATGGCAGGAAAGATCCCAGACAAAATTGTCAAAGCCATCAAACCAAATTCCTACCGCACAGCATAACTATATGGCCTCCCTAAAACCCACAAACCTGACGTGCCCCTTAGACCTATAGTTTCGGCATGTGGCGACCCTTTGGATAAGCTGACTTGGTTCCCAGAGCAAATCATTTCCCAGCTTCTCATCTTTGTGCCAGCACATCTAAAAGACACTTAGATTATCTTACTCAACTTCGCGAACAGTTCCCAAACGTACTACCGCCATGGGCTATTGCGTTCACAATAGATGTAGTGAATTTTTACGGGAACATACCAACAGCAGAAGCTATTTCTGCTGCCATGAATCTTTTCAGCACCCACCTTGCGAAGATTGAAACGTTCGGACTAAATATCGATGATATTGAAAAATTGTTGACTAATTGCCTTCACAAGAACTTCGTTCGATTTGGACAAAAATATTACCGGCAACAAAATGGCATAGCTTTGGGTAGCCGTATCGCGCCATCTTTAGCAGTGATCTTCATGAACGCCATCGAAACATTGCTACTGATCTCAACACCGCATCGACCAGCCATATACCTGAGATATATAGATGACATTTTCGGCATATGGACTCATGGCTCAGGCTCTTTAAACACATGTTTTGCAGACATGAACCGCTTCCATTCCAGGCTAAAATTTACCATAGAGAGAAGCGATCAGTCTACTAACGGCCAAATTTCCTTCCTCGACACACTTCTAACGGTCAACAGTGACCTGACCTATACAACGGAACTTTTCATTAAACCGATGGCAGCTCCTATTGTCCTCCCATACAGATCGGCTCACCCTATCCAAACGAAACGTTTCGTTCTGTAAGCTCAATTGCTGAGCGCAATGCGGCTCAGTTATGACAAGGCCGCCCAAAAAAGAGGTATCAAAAAAATCGAAAGTCTTTTCCTATCCAATGGCTATCCTCATAGCATGGTACAGAAAACAAACTTTCGAGTATTGACACGCAATGCCTAATGCAGACGGCTCGCGATAAGTCAACACACACACGATACAAACGCTTCCAGCTCACATAGATCCGTAGACACCACATACATCAGTTTACCATTTATCGATGATTCTCTGACCAAAAAGGTAGCCACAGCCATCACTAGGTCCACACGCCCAATGCGCGTAGCCTGGAAAGGCGGCAATACACTTCCTGAAACCATGACTAAATCTGCCCTCGACCCTCCACCATGCCCTGCAGGCACTAGAGCGTGCCAATGCTGTCTGGCCGGTCTTAAAGATAGATGTCACGCCAAAAATGTGGTATACAAAATTACGTGCGAGCTTTGCACCTTAAGGACCGCACCCATAACCTATATTGGGGAAACCACACGCATGGTTAGGGACAGATACATGGAACATATCAGAGACGCAAAGAACAAAACGAAAAACACCCCTTTTGGAGAGCATTTCGCCACAAATCACCCAGAAAGCACTATCACTCCAACAACGCTCAGCATCACAATCTTACGGACTTGTAAATACTTGGCAGAACTAAAAATTGCAGAATCCATTGAAATCAGGAACCAAAATTCCGCCCTAAACACAATGGTAGCATCATGGACACTTATAAAGCCAGATCCCTACAGAGCATGACACTGTACAGACGTCACCTGCACTCGCCGACTTCACCATGTACGCACCCACGTGTTCACTCACTCACTTACACACTCGTTCATCCACACACGCGAACACTTCGAGAGCATTGACGTATCATGGATATGTGTATATAGAGAGGCATAGGGTCGGTGTATACAGAGGGTGTCTAGGGAAGCGACGAACATTTTGGCTCTGTTAGTGTCGCATCACATGTAATTGTTACAATGCCCTTTGTTATGTTGGAATTTAAATACTTGGACTCAGATGATGATTTCGTCAATATGGTAGACGGCTTAATATATATCGCATGTGCGTGAAATCCTGTGCGTAAAATGTCCCTGTATGTTTATGTTGTCTCCGAAGAAGGGTCACGCCCGAAACATATTATACCGATTTTTGATCCTAGTTTACTTAATAATATGAGCATTTTGTTACTTTTTATAATCATCTTTACTTCAATCTTCATAATTTTATTTCGTTTCCTCCCTTAAAATCCCTTGTGTACCTTTAACGCTAAAATAGGAATGTAGTTCGGAAGGCTGGATGGCTGGTAATAATACACTATGAAAAGAAGTATTTAAGCGATTAATTCCAATGCTGGCAAAGGACAATGCAAACGGTTTTTACTCGCTTGGATAATATGCTGACACATTTTCAGGTAAAAATGTGACTTCTTTGTCGAGGAAATCTTCCAGATGCCTTCACTATATATGTATATATATGTATGTATATATATATATATATATATATATATGTATATATATATATATATATATATATATATATATATATATATATATATATATATATATATATATATATATATATATATATTGTATATATATATATATATATAGATATATAAATATATGTATATATATATATATATATATATATATATATATATATATATATATATATATATATATATATATATATATATATATATATATATATATATATATATATATATATATATATATATATATATATATATATATATATATATATATATATATATATATATATATATATATATATATATATATCAATATATGTATACATATATATATATATATATATATATATATATATATATATATATATATATATATATAGTATACATATATATATATATATATATATATATATGTATATAAATATATATATACATATATATATATATATATATATATATATATATATATATATACATATATATATATATATATATATATATATATATATATATATAAATATATATATACATATATATATATATATATATATATATATATATATATATATATATATATATTCCGCTCATGTTTCGTGAACGGAAATGCGTCGTTCCGTGCCCAGGTGGAACACGACTGGTGAAGAACAAGAAACGCCGCGTGTGGTGACAGCAAGTGAGCGCGGAACTGTGCAGCGGTGAGGTGGCCGTGCGGAGCGGTGAGGTCATCAGCGACGTCATCCCAGCTGGTGAGGTCATCAGCGACGTCATCCCAGCTGGTGAGCCGCTCCCGCCACAGTGTCCGGCGGCGCTCCGACCACCCCAGGCGCCTCATTGGCGTCCGGGGTGGTCTCACGACCTCACCGGTGGCCGCTAATCGCCACCGGTTCACCACCTCTCGAGTCGCTGCACGCGGTTACCGCGGGGGCGACCACGTTCGACATTGCTCCAAGCACACGTGCGGTTGCGCCAATTGAAACCAAACACGGCACGTCTAGAAAACCCCGCGACCCCGCGAGCCATTCGGTCACGGCAGGACGCCGACCTGACCTGAACCCGTTCCAGGTCATACGCCAGCATCACGCTACCGCGAAAGAAGCGAACGTCGGTGACGTTGCGTTTCAGTACGCCTTGCAGTTCCAGGTCGGGCTCCTGTCTGCGAGTTGGGAGCACGCGCAGGTCACCACCAGAGGTCGCCAGGACGGGTCACTAGAGTAGGTCACCAATGGTAACCATCAGAGTAGGTCATTGGACAATGTCATCGGAGAAGGTCACTATATCGGGTTCACCATGGCAGATCACTAAGATTAGTCACCAGAGTGCAACAGTCAGCATGTCACTATGGTAGGTACAGCCAGGACAGGACAGGACAGGACACGCACAGGACAGGACAGTACAGGTACAGGACAGGACATGTACAGGACAGGACACGCACATGACAGGACACGTACATGACAGGATACGTACATGACAGGACAGGACAGGACAGGACACGCACAGGACAGGACACATACAGGACAGGGCACGTACAGGACAGGACACGTACATGACAGGACAGGACAGGACATGACAGGACACGTACATGACAGGACACGTACATGACAGGACAGGACACGTACGGGACAGGGCACGTACAGGACAGGACACGTACATGACAGGACACATACAGGACAGGGCACGTACAGGACAGGACACGTACAGGACAGGACACATACAGGACAGGGCACGCACAGGACAGGATAGGACAGGACAGGACAGGAAATGTACAGGACAGGGCACGTACAGGACAGGACACGTACAGGACAGGGCAGGACAGGACAGGACAGGACAGGACATGTACAGGACAGGACACGCACAGGACAGCACAGGACAGAGCACGTACAGGACAGGACACGTACATGACAGGACAGGACAGGGCAGGACAGGACATGACAGGACAGGGCACGTACAGGACAGGACACGTACAGGACAGGGCACGTACAGTACAGGACACATACAGGACAGGGCACGTACAGGACAGGATAGGACAGGACAGGACATGACAGGACATGTACAGGACAGGACACGCACAGGACAGGGCACGTACACGACAGGATACGTACATGACAGGACAGGACAGGACAGGACAGGACAGGACATGTACAGGACAGGACACGCACAGGACAGCACAGGACGGGGCACGTACAGGACAGGACAGGACAGGACAGGACAGGACATGTACATGACAGGACAGGACAGGACACGTACAGGACAGGGAACGTACAGGACAGGATAGGATACAGGACAGGACAGGACAGGACATGTACAGGACAGGACACGCACAGGACAGGGCACGTACAGGACAGGACAGGACAACAGGACAGGACAGGACACGTACATGACATGACAGGACAGGACATGACATGTACGGGACAGGACAGGACAGTACAGAACATGTACAGGAGGGGACAGGTACAGGACCGGACAGTTACAAGACAGGACAGGTACAGGACAGGACAGGGCAGATACAGGACAGGACAGGACAGGACAGGACAGGTACAGGACAGAACAGGTACAGGACAGAACAGGTACAGGACAAGACAGGTACAGGAAAAGACAGGTACAGGACAAGACATGTTCAGGACAGGTACAGGACAGCCAACTTGTTACCAGTCCTGATCATTCGAGGCCGTCGGCGGAACAGGCTGCCAGGCGCACCTTCACTAGCTATCAGAGGCACAAATATTACTGGCAAAATTGACAACTTATGGAGGCGACGTGTTCACGGGATTACCTTACGCTGTGGACTGTGAAGGGTATATAGGATTACCTTACGATGTGGACTGTGAAGGGTATATAGGATTACCTTACGCTGTGGACTGTGAAGGGTGTATAGGATTACCTTACGCTGTGGACTTTTAGGCCTGCAATTATCGAATTGCATATTGTGGGCAGCATAATTGAGTTCGCATTTTGACCTTAGTATTGAAAATATATAGGCTCTGTTGTATTTTCTCTAAGCAGGGCAATCAAAGACCAATAACATTGCGTAAAATAACACGATATATATATATATATATATATATATATATATATATATATATATATATATATATATATATACATATATATATATTGGCTCACTAAAACATGACATACATGCGAAGTAACATGATAGTCAGTTTTTTCACCAAACAGCTCAGGAAAAACTCCTTCGGGTGATTCTTTTGAGGCTGTGTAACTAAGACGATCCATAACTTATTTAATACACATACACACACACCCACACACACATACACATACACGCACGGCAGTAGCAACGGTAACAGTTGACATGTATGTACACACTCGTGACGCATACCAAGCGAGACACACGCGCGACCTGCACTGCGAACACAGCTGGCTATATCAGAACAACTCACGCTGCGTCTCAAAACAGTGTCGGCCGTCTGACGGCTCCGACGGAGGCGAGCCTCTCCTGGAGGGAGACGCTGAGACCGTTAGAGCACGAGCGACACCACCAACACCAGATGTCAATAAATGCTGAGTTTTAACGGTCTGGACAAATCAAAGGGCAAATTTCGCCGCATAAATGAATGTTGTAAGCAGATAAAATGCAGTCTCTTCACAGAAATGCATTGAATTTCGGAAATGTCATAGTACCTCTATCGCATTGCACGAAAAATCGATCTGAAGCACTCTTGCCCCTCACCCGATACAAAATTCGTGGTGTGGCTTTGCTGTCGGGCATCGCACTTCCCACGTGACATTCCTCGAGAAAACTAAGTTTTGTCATATAAGTGACAACAATTATTCGCCAACGTCAGCTCCTACGCTGCCGAGAAATAGATATCTGACCGGCTGGGGTAGCCATAGTCGAATTGTTCGGATCACTCGGATTGGCCGCCTGAGCAGTGCAGAGCAGTGTTCAGATCGGCCAGAGCAGTGCCTGCACCTCTGCTCTGAGCGCGTCGTGTCGGTGAAGATGCGAGAGAGTTGTGCGAATGGGAGGAGAAGTGTAGGAGAGGACAGGATACTGTTAAGCACCTGGAAGCAATATGGAGGGCGAGCAGTGATATGTGTAAGCCCCGATCTGCACCAGTTTTGTGCGCATCAGCTTTTCAGACTATCGCTTTTGCATCACATCTCTCCAGCTCTGTCTTTAGAGGCGGAGAGCCTTCTTCGCTGTATGGATTTACCCACTTTAGTACCCTACGTAAAGTGCCAGTATGTTGGAGGAACTGATGCCTTTCTAAAGAGACAGGAGCGCATCCATCAGTTATATTGGCTTGAAGCGCATCATGAAATGATGTTCGTTTCGTCGGTTCGAGGTTTCTGACGCCGATTCACATGTGGCCACAATGTTGATATATATATATATATATATATTATATATATATATATATATATATATATATATATATATATATATATATATATATATATATATAACACTGGTATACACAAGAGCAGCTCAGGATAAATTATGAGGGTCGATATACTCCGGTTCATTCACATCGCACCCTTACGTACATCTGCTTTACTGACAAGTATATTGAGAATATCTGATGAGCAAGCAAGGGCATGAGCGTCAGCACCTTCGGGCGATAAACAGAATATTGCCAAAGCCAATGATTTCTGCGCAGACTGCATTCGCCTGATGTTTACTTTTCGCCAAATATGATGACGCCCGTTGGAGTGTTGTCGTTCGCAATCTCACTTTGCCAACACCGTTAACTTTTTTTTTCAGTCGGTAGCAAATGTCAGACTCTTTCCACTTGTGCGCGGGGGGGGGGCGGCGCGGTACTCACCTGTGTAAGAACACCACCTCCACATCCACGTCCTCTCGGTCTTCGTGCAAGAAGTCCTTCAGGAAATGGGACACTGACTCGTAAGTGATGTGCCCGCACACCACAATGTGCCTGCGGGCGTCCCAAGGTCGGGTCAGAGGGCGGAGCCAGCTGGCGCCGACCAATCAGAGTTGCGCGATTTGCTGCCTTCTCTCCAGCCAATCGAGACTCGCACGACAGATAACACGTGGCTTCGCACACCAATCATCGTACGCCAATCATCGCACACCACGTACACAAATGAATGCTGTCTGGGATTGGGGGAGACAAGGCATTCACAACGTTTACACAATGGCTAGTGGCAGCTAGGGCGAAAGAGTTCGCTGAAGAAAAGCAGTTCAACGGCAACAACTTGAAGAAGAAAACGAATACGTGAAGACTGACGCATGGAGACGTTGTAAGTACATGGTTCAAGCTGAGGGTTTTGGCCGGTTTCAGTGTTATCCGGTGAGCCACATTCACCAACATGACACGCACAATCACCAAATATCTCAGCCGAGCACCGACACAGACACTTGTCTTTTCCTGCGCCCAATTTTGCACCGACTCCAGCTGGTAGCTGGTGAGAGGGTTCAAAACAGAAATGCGTGTTCACATAGAGTACTCTGTGCTGAGTGCTTGGCTTAAACGTCGGATCCTTTATGAAGCACACGCAGAGTACAGTTGGCGCTGGCAAATCATACGCTTCAGAGCCTGATGGAGCAGTCATGAACACGTGTTGATGCGCCATCCGCCGGTTGGCTTAGCCTCCCGCGACAGGCCGGCCAATTTTACGAGGGATGGAGCTCCATGGAAACTGCTGAAGGGACTCGCTAACCATTGGCTGATTCATTCAAACCACATTGCAAGACTGGCCGATAAGGTACCATGTTAAAATTTATGGTTTTTGTAGGGGCTCACATGAGCACCAGGGAAAGCTGAGCACATCTGAAAACATACGAAATCCCAAGTTATGGAGCTAAGTTCTTCGCTATCTCAGTTACCACCATATTGAAGATTGAATTTCTATGAATAGTCCAGGACGAGGTGAAGGTCAGACACGAGGCCTGCGGTCACCAATTTCATCCCAAGGGAACGAAAAAATGAGATGATCCTCCGATGAACGAAAAATCAACACTTCTGCTATGCCTGCTAAATGGGTATATAAATGCATGTCGGACATTTGGAGAAAATTTGTTGATGGTCCGGTGGTTCTATTTAGGCACGAGGACACCGTGTGCACCGTGCCATACCAGGATGTTCAGAAAAAAGCAAAAAGAGAGCGAAACGTCATCAGCCTGTCACGGGCAGGGCACTCCCAGGATGAAGTGTGACATACATTGTTGAAAACAAATCACAAAATCGTATATGCGCAGGGCGCACAGCGCATCCAGGCCAAGCCGGACACCACTGCAGACACCAGAGACCGGACACCGTCCTTTGCGGATGTTGGGAGACTCTTACTGAGGCTTCCCTCACTCTCCTCCGCCCGCACACCTGATGTGGCAATCCTGAACACAGACCGAAGGGTTAGCACACGCAAGACCAGAGGCGTGCTGGCGGTAAAGCGCCCGACGACGTTTACCGAAGGACAATGCACAATGTAAAACGGTGATTTCCATGCTTAGGTGGACGGAACGATGCAGGTCACGGTAGTTCACGCGCTGCCGCATGCGACGAATGTCGGGGTGAATCATCACACCGCTTTGTTGCGCAATTGTGAAGGTACGGGTGCTTAAAATGCGGCTCAGTCGAGTTTGATCGGAGTTGTTTGTCGTCAAAGCCCTTAAAACTGTTTACCCACAAGAGAAGCATCGGAACCTTAGCAGTTGCAATGCTATTGGTCGTAGAGCCTACCGGTATGTATGTGGTTTTGAAATGGTGGAATTCCCTATCGGATGCCTTTGCAATGACAAAAATGCAAGAAGCATGCAATTTTTCAGTTGATGGGGTACATGTAACATATTGCCAATTTGCTGCACACCTGATAAAGCCGTTGATAATTATGTCGCAATATTATTATGTTTTTCAGTGAGCCTGCGATGCCCTGTCGGCACCGTAGGGCAGATAAATTGGAGAGAAAATAGTGCCTATGAAGCCAACAGTTGGGAGTAAGCTAGACTCACGGATTTTGTTCGCACTTGCAATGTCAGTAATTTCACGGTTTTCGAGCAGACGCACAATTATTTAATGATGGCAGCCGACCTCTGATCCCATGACCTGTGATCTGGAACTCTGGTCTTCGCTGTTTCGCAAGCACACAGTTCCGATGCATAGCTCACCAGCATGCCAAGTTTGCACCATGTAGATGCATGCAAATAATCATGCTCCATATACGTAGCGCGTGCAACGCTTCTGGAAGCATTAAAAACAAAATGGCGCCGAGCGTGTCAGTTGGCCACACGTTTTCAAACTCAAAGTTAATGAATTGAACAGCCGATATTCTGCTGTGTTCTGTTAGGCCGTACCCAGACAGCGTTCTATTCGTTCGCAAGTGCTTCTTTGCCTCACGTGATCATTACGACGTGCAAAACACTGAAGATGGTGATGGCTATTTCGAGTCCAGAAACGTTGGAGCTGCACACATCACCATAACTGTGCCGGCGTGAATGATTAGAATGTTTTTTTTTCAATCACAATCAATGGGCGATTGGCAGAATAAAACGTGTTATTTCAAATTTTACAACTATTTGTTATTAGTCATCCATGATGCGCAATGAGCAACGAAAACGGCTGTAATAGAATACGCGGCCAGCATTAAAGCCGTACAGTACAGCTGGCTGCAAACCAATACTCAGGCGCCATTTTATTGTCACTTCTGACCTACCTGCGTCCACGCTCGTTCTTCAAGGTGCCGGCGTATTTTGACCGGCTTCCGATCAGGTCTATAATTTCGGGAATACAGCTCGCGAATATCGCCTAGAGTGCCGCGAAAAAAGATCAGACCAACGGTAAGTAAGAAAAACGCATCCCAGGCACTAGGCTAGTCGGGCATTAATGACCTTGGACATCACTAAAGGTCACCGACTGAGAGCGGACAGCGATCCTGGGTGGCGAGCGTCGGCGATGCTCGCCCCACTCGTCACACGGCATCACTGTCTCCTCTCGCGACCTGTCATGCTGGCGGGCGACCTTCAGGGCACTAGAGGGCAACTCGCTATGCACGCCATCTATGGAGTGTTTCAGGTACCTCTTGCCGGATTGTCGTGTTCCGCCGTATTTGGGTCTATTGCCCACAATCTCTGTGATTTCGGGAATCCAAGAAGCAAACACCGCCTGCAGACACAGAGAACCCGGTGTGGATGTATGTGGTGAAGAGGCAGGGAACCAGTCGGAAACGGTGCGAGCGTTCCCCACCAGCCAGCTGACACAGCGACAAGCAACATCCCAGTCAGGTGACAAATCAGAGAGAAAGATGCAGGAGCGCACAGAAGCCCGACATTTGAGCATGCCCATCCAACCGACGACGACGGCCCGCCTGCGGCGGGCGCCCACCGCATGCACGCGCTGATAGTGAGCAGGTGGCACGGCGACACGAACCTCGGCGGTGCCTGCCCGCAGGCTGCGACGGTGCGTCGGCGAGTGAGGACCCGCGGCGGGATCGAGGGCGCGGGGGAGGTCAGCGCCTGACCCGACTCCCCACGCCGGGTGCACGGGCATGGGGCGCGCTGGCTCGGTGCGACACACATCGGTGCTTGCCCACGTCTAGCGCAGAGTGGCGGTCCCACACAGAAGAAGCGCACACAGCGAGCTCACCGGCCGCCACGGGAACTTTTAGTTCGTGCGGCGCGAGACAGGTGACGTTACCTCTTTCCATGCTCCCTCTTGTAACAGCCGGCGTACTTAGACCGGCGGCCGAGGATTTCGATCATTTCCGGGATGCTCGAGGCAAAAAGGGCCTGGTAGGGACACAAGCACAACCATCAACAGCGAACGGATTTTCCCGGAACAGGCCAGTGAACAGGCGTGGGAAGGGTCACGTCCGGCAGGCTCGTTGGTTGCCTTCTTGCTCATTCATTCTCTCTACCAATGCTTGTCTGATTGTGTCGGTTTGGTACCATAGAATGCTTCCGGGTTATGTTCAGGACCATCAGGTATTAGCACTCCGTATGCCATGAAAGAGCACACAGAGTAAGACATATGAGAACACATTTTTACCCCCATCAGTCATCAATGAGTATTGGGGAAGTACCGCAATGGATCGCCCATCTGTCTTTTCCCTCCTGCTTGCATCACTCATACACCCAATTTAGACGTCAATTTAGACGTATTCGATCCGACATCGAACCCCGCATCGAGCGTTAGGACCGGTGCCACTCCGAACATGCCACTGTAGACTTACTTTTAGAAGACTGACACCTCAAAATTCGAAATAAGCAGACCAATGTTGAATAATTGGTACGGAAACGATATCTGGTCGGCTGGAAGATCGGGCAGTTAGGGCTAAGATACGGGTTGGTCCAGTATCCTAAGTATGGTGGTGATGCGGCTTCAGTGATGCGGCTACTCGCCTTCCGATTGGCTGACAACAGATTCCTATTGGCTGACAGCATATCCCTATTGGCTAACAACCAATTCCTATTGGCTGACAACAGATTCCGATTGGCTGACAACATATTCCGATTGGCTGCCGTGGTCACTCTGACATGACGTGGTCACTCTGACATGGCGAGGTCACTCTGACATGACGTGGTCACTCTGACATGACGTGGTCACTCTGACATGGCGTGGTCACTCTGACATGGCGTAGTCACTCTGACATGACGTGGTCACTCTGACATGGCGTGGTCACTCTGACATGGCGTGGTCACTCTGACATGACGTGGTCACTCTGACATGGCGTGGTCACTCTGACATGACGTGGTCACTCTGACATGGCGTGGTCACTCTGACATGACGTGGTCACTCTGACATGGCGTGGTCACTCTGACATGGCGTGGTCACCCTGACATGGCGTGGTCACTCTGACATGACGTGGTCACTCTGACATGGCGTGGTCACTCTGACATGACGTGGTCACTCTGACATGACGTGGTCACTCTGACATGGCGTGGTCACTCTGACATGACGTGGTCACTCTGACATGGCGTGGTCACTCTGACATGACGTGGTCACTCTGACATGGCGTGGTCACTCTGACATGACGTGGTCACTCTGACATGGCGTGGTCACTCTGACATGACGTGGTCACTCTGACATGGCGTGGTCACTCTGACATGACGTGGTCACTCTGACATGACGTGGTCACTCTGACATGGCGTGGTCACTCTGACATGACGTGGTCACTCTGACATGGCGTGGTCACTCTGACATGACGTGGTCACTCTGACATGACGTGGTCACTCTGACATGACGTGGTCACTCTGACATGACGTGGTCACTCTGACATGGCGTGGTCACTCTGACATGACGTGGTCACTCTGACATGACGTGGTCACTCTGACATGGCGTGGTCACTCTGACATGGCGTGGTCACTCTGACATGACGTGGTCACTCTTGACATGACGTGGTCACTCTGACATGGCGTGGTCACTCTGACATGACGTGGTCACTCTGACATGGCGTGGTCACTCTGACATGACGTGGTCACTCTGACATGACGTGGTCACTCTGACATGGCGTGGTCACTCTGACATGACGTGGTCACTCTGACATGACGTGGTCACTCTGACATGGCGCCAGTTCGGCCGGCCATCTCGTGCTAGGCATGGCGGTCACGTGCCGTCCAGCCCCCACCCCACAGCGCAGAAGCGCTTGACCGCGAGCGCCTCAGGCTACGTGGCCACCAGTCGCGGTGAAGTAGCAAAGCCGAAATGACCGTGACATGATTGGCTGTGAGGCGGAGCAATGCTGTCAGCGATGGGGGCCGTTCGGCCAATCATGACCTGAATAGTGACATCCCGGTTCGGGTCGACGCCCCGCTGAGCGAATTTGAAAACAACGGGCTGGTTTTGTGGACACGTGCTGGATCACGGACAGGCTCGGGTCGGGTCGCAAACATCTGTGGAGGCATACTGACCCTGCGGAACCTGGGCTGACACAAGTTTTTGGCCTTCAGGTAAAGCCCATGAGCGGGGATCCAATCAAAGAACAGCTGGACCATGAATCAGACTCAATTTGTCAGTGCTCGCCAAGAGAGGAAATGACATATTTATCGCTGCGTTTCTTCTCAACGGCCTGTTTACCACAGTTCGCTTTGGACTACCACATAAGGTTGTGATGCACCATTTTGTGTACATTGTTTAAGTCCCAAACCAATAACCAAACTGTAACATTAGCATACCAATAGACTCCAGATGGGCTTTATGCTCTTGAACACGGACAGGATATAGCTTTGGCTTTTATGCCATCGAAATGAACAGGACACGGCTTGGCCTGGCCCTGCCCTCATGGGCCTGGGCTGATCAAGGTTTGGGTACAATCGAGAAGCTGGAGATCCTCCAACGAGATATGTTTGCGTTGTATTTCTGGTTACCGTATTATAACAAACGGCGCTGAATCCATTTAAGCGGCAAGTGGCATATCTAAGCGGAATTAGTGCATTGTGCGGACCTTGATCTCATCCGATCAAGCAAACATATGTTGTCGAAGTAGCTAGACGCTTATATAATTTGATCCGTTGATATCGGTACATATTCCTGCGCTTACCACCGGGATAAAACGAACCATTTATCACATTGTTTGGCAAGAACGTTATATTTCCAGAACGTGCGAGACAACATGTAGCTCCTCGTACTTTATCAATGCAGGCTTCTTCAGTCAAGCCGTTGAAGTGCGTTGACCCACATTGCGTGCTTTGATGGCACTGGTCAGTGATGGACATTGCCGGGTATTTTAGCATCTGTGTTCCAGCCTAGTTAGCATGCTTTGACTTCCGGGGCTGGACGGAGCTCCCGAGCGGGCGAGTGGCAGATGTTGGGACGAAATCAGCCGGTCAGGCACTGCGGCTACAGGAGGGGCGAACAGCGCCTGGCACGGCATCACAGCACGGCTGAATTAAACAGGTCAGCTCTCTTACCGGAAGCATCCCTGGGTTTTTACGACGCATTCAACTGCTAGGTCACATCGCGTCGCCAATCTCTCACGCCGATTGGTCGCGGGTGGACCCGGTAATCCCGTTGGTTGCGGGGTTTGAACCCACACTCTTGCGATCAAGAGTCCAACACCCTACCGACTGAGCCGCCGCGGACTCTTCTCTCACTGGGAGGAAACGCACGGAACCCACGGATAACTCCCGTGGCACACGGATGGAGGCTTACCCACAGGTTTGACAAAGACCAGAAGTGCAACAAGCGTTTCCCCATAGAGATAATATCCATAAAGACAAGTCCTGTCGGGCATGCCCATCGTTCCGCGAGCGTGAAGACGTGCGTGCGTACGTAAGTGCTTGCGTGCGCTTTGGCCCGGTTGTCCGACAGTGCTGGTCCTAGTGGTCCGACAGTGCTGGTCCTAGTGGTCCGACAGTGATGGTCCTAGTGGTCAGATAATGTTGGTCCTAGTGGTCCGATAGTGTTGGTCCTAATGATTCGATGGTGTTGGTCCTAGTGATTCGATAGTATTGATCCTAGTTATTCGATAGTATTGGTCCTAGTCATTCGATAGTGTTGGTCCTAGTGGTCCGATAGCGTTTGTCCTAATGATTCGATAGTGTTGGTCCTAGTGATTCGATAGTGTTGGTCCTAGTGATTCGATAGTATTGGTCCTAGTTATTCGATAGTGTTGGTCCTAGTGTTCCGATAGCGTTGATCCTAGTGGTCCGATAGTGTTGGTCCTAGTTATTCGAGTGTTGGTCCTAGTGGTTCGATAGTATTGGTCCTAGTATTCGAGTGGGTCCAAGTGTTCAACGATCCTATGGTCCGTAGTGTTGGTCCGAGTTATTCGAGTGTTGGCCTTAGTGGTTCGATAGTGCTGCCCTGGTGGTCCTAGTCGTATTGGCCCGATGGTGTTGGTCATGGTGTTCCGATAGTGTTGGCCCCAGTTATTCGGGTGTTGGTCCTAGTTATTTGGCAGTGTTGATTCTGTTGGCCCGATAGTGTTCATCCCACGAGCACGTGGGCTCCATTGATCCCAGAGTATTAACACACGCGCCGGATGGGGCGGATTCGGCCCCCCTAAGATCTCCGAGACTACTGAAGCTAGAAACACAAAATTTGGAGAGTACATTACGACTATAGTGAACTCGTTTCAGCATAACTTTCATGACCCTAGGTCAATACCTTTAGGGTTATATGAGGTCGAGACCAGCTGCTACACCTCACTGACGTGCTGCCGTACCGACGACCTTTTGTGACCTTGAATGGCCGGCGGCCGGGTGGCCGGCCGCTCGGTCGACATTGCATCCCCTGTAGTTACTATGTCTCCCAACGGATTTCGAATTTGTTTTGCATTGGATGTGTTATCAATTTTTTTTTAACAAAGTCACAAGATTTCACCACAATACTCTCGCCCGTTTATGAGACATCGTCAAAAAACAGGAGGGGTGGGCGGATTCGCACCCCCCCCCCCGTTGTGTGTGCAACCCAGAGTGATGAGGGTAATCGTGGCTACTTTGTTCTACCTGACTGACAGCCTATAGATTATTCACAAGCCAATCATGGACAGTTGAGCATGTTTATAGTCGCATCACTTTTCACCCCAAGAAGTGAAAAGAAAAGAATAAGGAGAAAAATAAAGAAGATGAAAAAAGTTCACCTCGCATTAACCTGGTGCACAGACTTCACAAAACTTACGTCGCTTACCAAGTATGTATCTACCTGCCTACCTCAGACAAAGGCATGCAAAAAAATGCGTGAGTGCTACTTGGACTAGCATCCTTCCAACCTTAGCATTGTATAGGGCCTGCGTAAGGAATCATGGGTTGTATGCATGGCATACACACATACCGTTAAACGTACAGCATCCGCGAAACGTATTCGTAAAAAGCATGTTCTGGTCATATACAACCACTTTACGTATCTCTCTGTCTGTCTGTCTATGCCTGTTGTTTTCTTGTCTGTTCGTGTGTCTGTCTATTTCTCTGTCTGTTGGCTTGCTTGGTGGCGTATCAGTTCTTCCTGCCCCTCCCCCAGCACTTTATGTTGGGCGCGAGCAGCTACGTGACCCGTGATCGTGACCGTGACCCGTGAGCGTGACCCAAGACCGTGACCCGTGAGCGTGCCGTGCGCCAGTTCAGCGTGCCCTTCAGCGTGACCGTCCGGCAAGAGGTGCTGGCACAAGCGGAAACACAGAGCGTGACAGCATGGCCAGGGTCACCGGACGACCCTCAGCGATGTCAAGGTCATGCGAAATGCCGCAACACCGTTCACGTGATGACACAAGCCAGCGCGAGTTGAGCAGCGATCGATGGCGTACAGTGGACTGGCAATGATTCGATGGGCATGATAAGATACTCCGATGGCCGAACGGGCTCGGGGCTTCACAACACGCAGTTAGTGCTAAGACTAGAGACACGCCGACGCGTTAGGACAGTTCACGCAGGCACTAACACTGGCGTACTGGGCACACGCGTGAGTGCGGTGTGAGGGTGTGAGCGCGCCTTTCCCAAGCTCACGTGCACGCTATGGCAGACAGTACGCAGTGACGTCACTGTCCATGTGACGTTTACAGTGACGAAGGCAATTCACTGGCCGTGGAACCGATCGGCGGACAAGCTATCCGTTATGGAGATGAACTGCACCTACGGGGTTTACACTGGTGGGAAATAAAACCGCCAGCGGAGAAAATACGACCGCTTCAAGACGATGAGGGTGAATCATTGAGTTTCGATGTGCCTTTCCCGATAAGGATGTTGCCCAAGCTCGTACTAACGCACGCCCTTGGCGCACCCCAGAAGACGTATATTGCAGGGTACATTGGAGCACCTACTTCCGCACGTGACAACAAGTAAAACGGTCTTTCTGGCGAATTTGAAATGATGAATAGTGCAAGTCACGCCACCCGTAAAATTTTGTGATTGGTGTTTTTTTGGTTTTACGACGCTTCGACCGTTGAGTCATGTTGCGTTGCCAATCTCTCACGCGATTGGCCGCGGGTGAAGAGTAGCGACAGGTGAGACTCGAGCCCACAATCTCTAGATTGTGAGACGGGCTTACCCCTAGACTACTCGCTCCCAATTTTGTGGTTCGTTCATCCGCGAACCTACTCCGCGAATCTCACCACCGGCACGGTGATGTGGATGAGGTTGTGCGGTGGCGCAGCCAGGATTTTTCTTACGGGGGGGGACGAACAAAATGTGATGAAACAGAGAAAGCACCGGCACGCAAAGCGAGCCGAAAATTTAGGGTTTTGCGTGGTGAAAATATCAAAATGTCCCGTTTGGTCGTGTAGTGCTAGGTGGTAGTGCTATTTTTGGGTGCTAGGGGAGATTGGATTGGATTGGATTGGATTGTGACTTTACGACGCACTCAGCAGCTGGGGCCATGTGACGTCGCCTGCCTCTCACTCTGACAGGAAGGCGGGCATCGCGGGGAATCGAACCCCGTACCTCTGGCGCGTGCCAGACGCTCGGCTTAACCACTGAGCTACCGACGTCCCTGGGTGATGGGGGGGAGCTTGGCTGCGTCCCTAAGTTTTGGCATCGTAGAGGTTAACACATGCTAATACTGGTCGCTCACGAAAAACAGGGGGCAAATTTTGTCGCATTAATGAATGTTGAAAGCCGCGAAAATGTGGCTTCCTTTCAAGCGGAAAGTGGTCGGATTTGGGATATTGCACAGCACACCTATTGCCTTGCACAAAAATCGACCTGGAACTGCCTCGCCACCCGATCCCAAATCCGTGCCGTCGCCGTGCCTCCGGACACCACAACTCCGAGCAAACCGTTCCTCGATAAAGCTAAATCTATCGACTAAGTGACTAAGTGACTCGACTAAGTGACAGCAAATTATCGCCAACGCCAGCTACTAATACATGTCTGTATAATACTCCGAGATAATAAATAATATAATAAAATAAAATAATACATAAATAAATTTTTTTTTTCCTTACCGAAACAAATAGATGTCTGGGAAATCGCCGGGTCATACCGCCGCTTGTGCCGCTCGCGCCGCTGTCTCCCGGCACCATCTAGCTCTCCGCAACGGAGCTTGTCGGGATGTGCGCGGTCGGGCTCATCTCCCAAAGCTATCGCTTTGAAGATGCGGAGATGTTCGGCCACAACAACTAACCGTGACGTCATTACAGCATGGCGTCATTTTCGCGTGGCAACCTTAAATCGGCAGGAAGTAGAAACGAAACGTTTTGACATCCGGCCTTTTTGACCTTGCTCTACAGTACTGTGGAGGTAGGTATTATAAGTAAGCATTATATCGGAGTAATATTCCTCACCCACTATCCACAACTGCGAGACGGTCGACACAACTGTCGGGACAACGCTCACAAGAACGGTGCGCTGGACTTGGCAGATTCAAGCAAATACGCTGCAGCCAACACACGTGGACTGGCTGATTTTAAAAGCTACGAGTTTGCCATTTAAAGACTCATCGTGATAAATTAGCAGCACATTACATTGTTCCGGCTGCCCGTTGTTCGAAACTTCCAGAAGAAGCTGGAAGCTGGAGAGACTCGGCTCGTGTTCCGATTTTACAAAACCGGGCGGGCACTGGCTCGCGCAAAAACGCGGCCGGGTTTGGACCGACGCGACGCCAGATCACAATTCAACTGACGCCGCGTCGGGCGACGGTTGGCCCACTTTGTGCGACGGCTGGGATGAGGTGTGGGTGGGTGGGTGTGGGTGGGGGGGTTGGCACGCAGACCACTCCGCGCCTGTGACAAGTGGTAGCCCCCACCCCCGCACCCCTTTAACCGAGCGGGAGATGCAGATGAGACGCCGACAGCAGCGCTACCAATGGACGTTCTCGTACTGCGGCCGGACTGCGGACTCAGTGATGTGCCTCGGAAGTGGGCACCGTGCGAGCCTGACCAGGGGACAGGGCGCCCGCGGGAAATGATGCGTCTCCCGGCAATCCTGACAGAGGACGTAGCTTTGTCAAACTGTCACGTGCCCTGGTTAACTGCCTCCTACCTGTTGCGGCATATTTTTGGAGCTAATGATTTTTGTTTAACCTGTACTTGCGCAATCCGTTGAATGACACGATGGCACTGGCATTGACAAGCATGGCCTGGTGGTTTCCTCTGGTTTTAAGGACGTGTTTGTGACATTCTAAAGACTGTCGCACGTGTCACACCAGCCACCGGCCAGCTCTTCAAACTCCTATGGAACGGTTAGAACAGGCCTGTGATAGAGTTCGCACTATTTTGCTGCGGGGCGTACTGATGCAATACAGGCGGCGATCGATACGGTAGCGTAGTAGATGTCGTGAACGAGTGACATGAACTAATTCTATGCAGCCTACCGTTTTACCTCTGTCACATACACTGGATGGTGAGCTGGCTGGTTTTTCTGATAATCTACTTCACTCGCACCGCACAGGTTCATATCTACGCCGCAACATACGGAAAGTACGTTGGAGACTGCAACCAATGCCATAGCCGCTCCGTCAAGCAAAGTAACTGAGCAGGCCGGACAGCGATCGGCTTGACCTGGGGTATCAGTGGTCAGCCAGCCTCACTGACCCGACGACCAGATGACCTTAAATTAAAGGGTTAAATAATTAAATATTAAAGGGTTGTTGATCAGTGGAATGGGCTGCCTGCTGATGTTGTGGGGAGTTCCTCATTGAATGTATTTAAAAGTAGGGTGGACACATTTTTTAGACAGGAAAATCTTGTTTTTGAGTTCTAATTTGTGATGGATGGGGTGAGATTTATGTTAAGTAAGTGTGCACGGCACAGACCACTTTAAGCAGGCATGGATGCAGTTTGAAAATTATTGAGAAGGCATTCAATCCACATGTGTAAAGAGAGATCAGGGGAATAGGGCTGGAAACTAGGGTAGATAGGCATTGACAGGTGTGTGGGATATTGGAGGACTGGTTCTTTAGGATGTGGGATGGTTGGGAAGGGTCTTTTTACCAGGCTTATATTATCTTCCATTTGCAGACTTGACTGGATGGGCCCTTGGGTCTCTTATTAAGTCTGAACGCTTTATAACTTTATATAGGGTGTACCTAGCAGTGGATTCAGCACCTTCCTTCGGGATGTGATCCTGATGAGATTGGCTATGGTAGAACAATGGGTATGTTGGGAGGAGTTTGTAATTGTTGAGTGTGTTATGCAATAGCAAGTGAATTGGTGCTAGATGGGCTGGGATATATAGCTTCCTAGGAACTTGAGATAAGGGGTGATAAGGGGTGATAAGGGGTGAAGGGGTGAAATTGGTAGATGTACATTTTTAATACCTTTTCCAGATAGGCTTAACCCGGATGGGCCTCTGTGGCTCTTATTAAGCCTTAACACTTTATGACTTGATGACTTTATGACCTCAGGGTCACCGTAAAGAACACGATCTATGGGTGTCAGTAGTTGGCTAGCCTCAGGGACGTGGCGGCCATATAACCCCTGGGACTGAACAGAGTGGATCTTCGGAGCTCGGTGCCGGATGCCTGAACCAGCCCCCGCTCCCTTGAACCTCGCATCGCCTTTGGCTCTGGCTTTGGCTTCGGCTTCAACGCATGTCGGCGTGTGCAACAGCGCTGGAGAAATTCGTACTTGGACGGAGGTATCACGGGGTAATACGCCACGTGCTGGTGGCATTCGCCTGACAAAATTCACGCCAGTTATCTGCATTCCAAGGGTATATCCAGGAATTTTGATCGGGAGGAGACACTTGCCTGGAGGAGTGCCATTTCTCCTGAGGAGCACCATTGGCTTCGAGCATTTTTTTTGTGGAGTTCACTTGAGCGCTCTGCAGGGACGTATTTTGAACCCAGAGGGGTGCCTTTTCTGCTCAGAGGCACAGTCGCCCGAAAAAAAATCCTTCCCCAGGGGGTGTACTTGAGCGTCCTGGAGAGGCACCTTTTTTTCCAGTCAATTGAGCGTTGTATCTCCATCGGAAGGGAGGGGAGGGCACATGTCCTGTGCCTCCTGGATCCGCCAGTACTGCATTCGCAGTATTTTTTGTTGTTGTTGTCATTTTGTCTGAATTCTTGCTGGGGTGGCTTTATGGACCAGGATCCTATTGCAAAGCAAAGCTTGTTGCTTGAATCCTGGCCCCACCAGTTCCATAAGTTCTAGTTCAACAACATAATTTTTACCGAGAGTTTAACGTGCCGTCAATGCACCGACACGAGCTCGGTAGCTCGTCCCCGGCCTGATCGGGCCAGCTGCCAACTGACCCTCTTAGCCGGGGGCTAAATGCGAGCGCGTGAAGCGACGCGAACCCTGCTTTGCCAGGAAGCGGCAGACCAACGCGGGCCAGCTATCTAATCAACTGAGCTACCGAGGCGGCTACTGAGCTACTGAGGCGGCTAGTTTGCTAGTTTGCTAGTTGGCGGGATATGAGGGTTAGTCGGCACAGAAGTAGTCTGACAGTATGGTCTAAGATAAGACTAACGGCACATGCATGCAATCAAGACAATTTCCCACCTTCAATGCAGTGCAAATCCATATTGCTAGGTACATCGGATTCTAGGCCTGTTTGTTATATTAGTAGATGTAACTATCTAATCGTTATAAGCGTCATTTGCATGGCCTAGTCTACAATCCATCTAGTCTTAGCAATACCGGGTGGTTTATCCAGATTCACGTATGTTTATAAAGGTCCCTAAACACGAACAAACGTAAAGCCAGCGAAGGGTGACATCCAGGCATAAGTTGAACTCGCACTCTTCAAGTTCGTGATCACTACCGATGGCATAAACTGATATCAAGATGAGTTTATAAGACCGCTAAGCCCTAACAGGTAAAGAAGAAGACTATTGACCTTGATGAGATAGATGTAGATCATGCCGGACCAGTATATGCAGACTAAAATGCAGAGGTAGAAGGTGATGAAGAAAACTTGGACACGTTTTCGGCATTCGCCATCTTAGGGTCGGGTCAGGGTAAAAAGGGGTAAGCGGGGTAAGAAGAGGAGAGTGACAACTGACTTGCTGGATGGTCACTCCTGAAGAAAACTTGTCCAAGTGTTCTTCTTATATCAATTATTTAGCGCTCTGACGAGAAACATTTCATTTTATCAGAGTTATTAGAAAATGCAGTCGAAAAAGTTACTTTGCTCTTGGTAGAAGAGCAAAGTAACTTTCGACTGTATTTTGTAATCATCAAGGAAAGGTCATCGCATAATTTTGATGAAGTCTTCTTCTTCATTATCTTCTTCCTCCGCATCTTCGTCTGCGTCTACTGGCCCGCCACAATCTATATCTATCTCACCAAGGTCAGTATTCATCTGCTATGCCTGTTAGGGCTTAGCGGTCATACAAACGCATGTTAATCGTGCCCCACATCATCATCATCATGCCCCACATCATCATCATGCACCACCACCATCATCATGTCCCGCATTGACGCGTCCATCCGCTGGCTTCGTGAACTGGTGTTGTCTAAATTTCGATATAATGTCGTTCGACGGCAAGTTCGAAATGTCAAGATCAGCGTGAATCTGGGGTCAGGGCCGTGTAGCCGCAGAGCCACCGGCGGCGGCGGCCGCGGCGGCGGCACTCACCAGTCCGACCAGAAGAAAGAAGACCAGGAAGGTCCTGCCCAGCACCGTCTTGCAGAACACGTCACCGTATCCGACCGTCGACATGGTGACGATCAAGAAGTAGACGCACGTCCAGTAGCTGAGCTTCTGCGGGTTGTTGAAGTCGAGAGGATCGCCCGAGTTCTCCAGCTGCGGAAAACCGTGACGTCGTGTTGGGCTGGAAATGGTCGGCGGCGGATCGCGCGTTTGACCAAAGCGGAGTCATCAGCTGTATTGATGCGTCTCATTGGGTGGAATTACGCGTTCTGTATGACATGGTGGAGCATAAATGGTGACCTCTCGATATGCCAGGGAAGAGATTAGTGGCAATAATTGCGCACTCACATGCAAAAGTCCAACCTGGAATGAAAAAGACACCGGTTTCGGAGTTTGATCGGTCCCTCACATTGACTGCATCGCGTGCAGCCATATTTTCTTCCAAAGTAAAACGTTCGAGGTGAGATCCAGGGAGAGTCCAACGAACCGAGGGAGGATGCTGACACCCACCAAAACCCGTGGTGTCCGCCCATGCCCACGAGGGTTCCCGAATGAGATGCCATTGTCTCCTTCTCGCCGCAGGCCACGCAACCCACTGCCGATTTCAGTTATGATTCCACTTTAATAAACCGGCTAAGGGCACTCTTATAATCATGGAGGATCGCCGCCTTGAGCTCAGGGCTTCGGTGTGGCTCCAGTACTGGGTGGCGACCTTCACAGATCGATGTGACGAAGACCACTTCCTATCGCTCTCAGCTCCGGATGGGTTCTACTCCACAGATAATTGTGAATAATGGAAGCAACCCGGGAGCCCGATGGCCGTCCTCAATCTCTTATCCTACCTCGTCCCATCCTATCCATCTCTTTCTTTGTCCCGTTCGCTTTTTTTCCTGTATGCTGCTTCTTTCCGATAATGAGTGATGCAGACCAGTCAGGCGGGCGTCCATATAATACCAAGCTTGTCGGCAAGTCGTCAGATATATAAACATGAACCAGATTATGACTAAACTGCGAACCTGAAACTGAACCTGAATCACTCCGTCACCAGATGCATGAGCCTGAATAAACACTTATCAGATGCACGAACCAAAACCATTCTCACCGGACACATCAGCCCGGACCCCATTCTCACCGGACACATCAGCCCGGACCCCATTCTCACCGGACACATCAGCCCGGACCCCATTCTCACCGGACACACCAGCCCGGACCCCATTCTCACCGGACACACCTGCCTGGACTGGTCATCACCACACGCATGAACTGGAATCAACTCAAGCCACCAGGTGCATCAACCAGAGTCGACACCACTGGATCATGCACCTGAACCAGTCGGCATTGGACACATGAATCTGAGCAACCCATCACCAGATGCGTGAACCTCGAACCAGCTCACCATAAAAAAAATCCCTGAAGCACCGGCTCGTCACCAGATTCACGAACCCGAGCCGCATCGTCACCAGACACATGAGCCTGAACCGGCCTCACCAGACACATGATCCTAAACCGGCCTCACCAGACACATGAGCCTGAAACGGTCTCACCAGACACATGAGCCTGAACCGGTTCGTTACCGGTCGCATGAACCTGAAACGTGAACTTGAACCGGCCTCACCAGATGCATGACACCGACTCACGAGAGGCATGACTTCGACTCACCAGATGCATGACTCCGAATCACAAGATACATGACTCCGAATCACCAGATACATGACTCCAACTCACCAGATGTATGGTGCCGGCGCCGGTCAGCCAGACGGCGATGAAGATGGAGCAGAGCTGCGCCAACCGGATGGAGCTGGACGTCTTGAGGATGTTGAGGTACTGCAGGATGTCCGGCATCGTCATCAGCCGCAGGGCCCGCAGGAACCGCAGTCCTGCCGGCGGGTCACGTCCAGTCACTGAGGTGGCGCGTCTGTGTCCGACTTTATTCGCAAGCGTTCCACCCGGACCATTTGTGTGCTTATTTTACTTGTTTATTGGGTGATTCGCGACTCACGTTATGCACATTCACGGCTAATGGCGCCGCCCACACTGTTTCGTCGGTGGGCCGCGGGATTGGGAAATGTTCCGAGCGGCGCGAGTGTCAGACTCGGGACCTTGGTGCCCAGAGCCCGACACCTTAACCACTCGGCCATGTCCGCCCCGGACCATTTTTGTGTAAGTACTTGTGCGCATATAACAGCTTGAGTCCGGCTGTAGGTTAGTTTAATTTTCTCTCACATTTGCCATTCGCGGGCCAGAGGCAATTATCCGATCTGGATCTTTACTTAGCAGTGGCGAATCGAGACGGCTAACGTAAAAGTGATTCGAGAAAAGGTATATGAAGACGGGGGATTAGTTTTAATTCAGGGGTTTAAAGTCAGAGCCAGAATCATGTCTTCCAGAGCGTGAATGAGCTCCTCAGTCTCCTTGCCTCTGCTGGCTGGCATCTTGATGGGCATGGTGATCATTGAGCCGGACTGGATGGGTTGAACACAAAAGGAGGATGAAATTGGCACCCATTATCTACGACTTCAACCAGGTTTCAAGGGGAGATCTTCTTCAGATCTGGACCTATCCAGTATTGTGGCGATGAACATGGTTGGATAATGGGAGGCAGGTTGCTGAGATTTAACATGAGGGCTATCTGCATTTAACCGAAAGAACGGCGTACAAAAACGGTATCTGCCACACGAACTTGCACTGCGACCCTCAACTCATGCTGATGAATATGCTCAACTGTTAATTATATATATATATATATATATATATATATATATATATATATATATATATATATATATATACAGACATAACTAACTCATGAGTAACTAAAATCATAGCTGGAATACTATTTTCGTAATCCTAAAAGCGAAGAGCATCAAGAAGAACAAGTGCGTAACACCACGCAACACAGAAAGTCACAGCACAGCGATTGATTCTTCAGAAACAGCAACCATATCGAACCACGGCAGCCAGTCATGATGATATTACATCGGAAGCACCCCGCCTCGGAAATGTGAACAAAAGCGTCCTTTGCTGGCATCACGGAAGAGAAGCGACTGTTATCGGAAGGAAGTTTGCCAGATGACGAAAAACAGTCGCAAGTCTGAGCCTGCGGAGCGACAACATGTCTCAGTCTGCGGCCGGACGCCGCCGCCGCCAACTCTGATGCGGAAAAATGTGCACCGCATTTGAGGGCGTCGCCACCCCCTTCGCTGTGATCCCTGGGGTCCGGGCCCCAATTGGGATAGGTGACATCCACGGTCTCACTCCTCTGACATAGCAATCGTTCCGGGGTCTTTGGGTTTGATCCCACCTGGAAGGTGAAGACGGCGATGCTCCTGGGAGCAACCGGACAAGTATAATGGAAGCGAAATTGGGCAGCTTGTATGGAAGCACGTCTGTTATCGTCGTTCGTTATGGCTGTCGTTCGTATAGTATACGTTATATACGTTCGTATATTATCGAGGTTCATTGTGGCTGTCAGCGTTATGGAGCGAAACGTTTATATGTTTCTATACTTTAGGGGTGACGTCACTCCGCATAGCTCAAAAACAAGAATGTCATAAGAAACAGGAAGAATGTGTGAAAGGTAGGTTTCAGAGGCCTGCAAAAAGCGAGGTGCATGCACTGATGCAATTATGTACCAAAGATGACCAGCAATGACGAAAGATATCCCAGATGAATAGGGCTAGGTAATCCACACACCAAACATTATCAGTTGGGACGCAACTTCATCCGACTTGAACTGGCTTAGCCAGCGATAATGCAAACCGATTCAAAGCGTTCCTGGCATCACAAGGCCCACTTGAACGTCGATGCGCCCCGAGGCCTGAATAACAACTAACTAACTAGGACTACTTCACTTGAATTCACTTCACTTCACTTCACCTCACTTCACTTCACTTCACTTCACATCACTGCAAATGCAGGGTTCGTGTCACCGTAGACACAGGTGCGGATACGGGAGGGGGCACTGGGAGAATGTATCTCCACTCCATGGAAAGTGGCGCCTCTCTGGTCGGGAAAAGCCACTCATATGGGAAGGCTCGAGTGTAACCATTCCCATCGAAATTTTTGGTCAAAGGTGCTCCTCTGGGAGGAAAAGGCGTCCCTTCAGTGTGCTCGAGAGCACCCCCTCGAACTTTTCAGCCAGAGGCGCCCCTCCAGGTATTTTCGCAGTGGCACCCTTCCGAGGAAATGGCGCCACTCGAGATATGTGCCCCTCCATGACAATTCCTCGATCCGCCCCTGCGTAAACCAAGAACCAAGGACACCGCAAACATTTCAACGTTGATCGGATTCGAACTATGGACCTTAATTTTCGGACAAGCCAAGGCCCGCTGGTCAGCAAGCAACCCAAATGTCGCACCTCATACGACACGAAAACCTTCCCTGACCAGAGAACTGGAAGGAGCTGAAGATTCCACTGTTTTGCATCCTCCGTAATCAGACTGACACGTATTCAAATTCGCTTCATTTGTCAAGGTGCTAAATAGATAATGATTCCACCGCTCAAACATCCAGTCTCGCAGCCGGGCCAAACCAGAGCCGGTCTTCCGCAGAAAGCGTCCGATGCGGCGGAGAAAAAGTAATTGTAGTCAGTAGCAGTTGGGATACTGGTTCATATCGATCTCTTCTGTCATCACATATCGTGGCGCAGTTTTGCAACAATTGGATTCGCGGCAAAACATCGGCGAGAACTCGGTCCACCTCGGTGCACGATGCAGTTACCAGTCAACTGACGTGTGTCTATAGCGCACTGACATGGTTTAATCAGTCAACTCACCCGGTCAAGCAATCAACTCACCAGGTTCAAGCAGTCAACTCACCTGTCCGGCGCGGTTCAGAGTTTGGGTTCAACCGACCGGTCGATTCATGATCCACACGCTGCCCACTCACCTATCCAGGTGCGGTTCAGGTAGATGGAGACAAACGACGGTGGGATTGTGAAGTAATCCACGAAGGAGTACATCTCCAGCATGAACCACAGCTTGTCGCTGGCTGCGATAAACTGAAACGGTGGACGCCGGGTCACCAGAGCACGTGGAAACACAGCTGAAGTAAACAACTATCGGCGTGGCGGGTGAATACAGATTCCCAGGTGGGTGGGGGTGGGATGGGTGGGGGAGACTACATTGTCGCCAAAACTGACTGCCAACAACACCGTATTCAGAGCTGGTTGGACGGTTAATTAGTTGGTTATTTGGGCTTTAGGGCGCATCGACTGCACTGGTCATATGGATGGATGGATGGATCAGATGGTTGGACGGATTGGCGTAAAAAGTTCACCAATCGAATTATCGTTCGCTACATCTGTGCACTTTCCAACATCCAAACGGTGCAATCAATTTAATAGATTCACCCCTCTCGGCGAAATTTGGACGCTCCTTAAAACATTTCAACACCGACAAAGACCCCCAATCAAAGCCATAATACTCCGACACAACAGCACAGCATTACAGACCCACAAACAACAGCTAACATCTTCGCACACAATTACCAACTTAGATCATCCACTCACCCGCGCAACCCCCCTCAGACATACACGTCCACATCTTTACAACACTAGGTTCACGCTCACAGAACTACAACTGGCAATTGTACAAAAAGGAAACACAAGCGTAGGACCAGACAATATACACTATTCATTCTTCAAACACCTACCAACACAAGCATTACACGCACTACTCAACACCTACAACACCGCTTGGACAACACATACATACCCACAATCCTGGCTACACGCTTTGCTCATTCCTATCCCTAAACCAAACACTGACTCAACCCTATGCGACTCCTACCGTCCTATCGCCCTAACCAGCTGTTTTCACAAACTATTCGAACGCCTTTTCAAAAAACGTCTTCGATACATTATTTAAACACAAAAACTAATTAATCTCCCCTATACAATCAGGCATTCTCCCTAACCGCTCATGTCTTGACAACCTCACCTATCTCATCACTCACATCCAGGAAGCGGCGGCCAAGAAGCGCCCCACGGTCGCCGTCTTCCTGGACCTCAAACAAGCCTATGACACCATCAACATAACAGCACTCTTACAACACTTATACAACTTAGACATACAGGGCAGACTCTTACACTACCTACATTTCTACCTACTAAACCGATCATTTCAAGTCAAAATTGGACCTCACACTTCAGACACTAAATTCCCTACAACCGGCCTAATGCAAGGATCGTTTCTTAGCCCTCTTCTCTTTATTTTAGGCCTAAATTCAGTCATCACCGACAACTTTCCGGCAAAAATAGCAATATATGCAGACGATATAGTAATTTGGACATCTCAAGAAAAACCAAATCACGCACTAACAGTACTACAAAAAGCACTAACAGAACTACACAACAAACTCGCCTTACTAAATTTATACATCGCACCACACGAATCCAAATGTATGATTTTCGGTTACCACAAACACACAGATGTGCAACCACTAAAAATAGACCAAACACCCATACCATTCGTTACCAGAGCAAAATTCCTCGGCATCACATTAGACCCAGGACTCACCTTTCGGCCACATATCTTAGACATTCAAAAACGTGCATCGAAAAGAGTAAACATCCTCCGAGCACTTTCCGGCACAAACTGGGGATCCGATCGAAACACACTACTAACGCTATACAAATCACTCATTCGGCCAATTTTGGAATACGGATCCCCACTCTTCGAAAACGCTGCTAAATCGAACCTCAAAATTCTAGACACACTGCAATATCAATGTCTAAAAATAGCCACAGGAGCATACATCACCTCACCTTACCTCGCTCTCCACATATACAACCACATACCAGAACTACAACACAGACGCACAGAAGCACTATTAAGATATCACTACAAAACGCAACTCATGAGACAACACCCATGCACACAGGCACTAAAACTCCGCACCACACGTGTACACCAACTCATGTCAACAATACCACTCAAAACTACAATAGGATGTCGCATCCACCAACACGCAACTAGACTACATATTACACTACCCACAGCCAAACCACTACCACCACCCAATGCCTGGTGGAAACACGAAACACCCACGACACACCTCCTTATAGACAATCGAAAGCACACATACACAGACGCAGAAATACATCAACTCTTCTTCCAGCTCACATCACAATATGCAAATTACAGCATCATCTACACAGACGGCTCCAAAACACATACACAGCAGACGGGCACAGCGGCGGTGCTGTACTCCAATGCAGCACCGCCGCAGGTCATCCTTCGTGCCGGTCTGCACGACACAGCATCCACCTACACCGCAAAACTATACGCAATCTTCTCGGCTTACTCCACCATCCACAACACTAAAATTGAACACAACATCATAGCCACTGACGCAAAATCAGCACTACAAAGCATCACACCCTACACCAAACATAAACACCCCCTCATCCCCAAAATACTCCACCTACATAAACAACTCAATGCACGACAAAGACCATTACTTCTATGGATTCCAAGCCACACAAACATACACGGCAACGAACACGCAGACACTGAAGCAAACATAGCCACAACATTACAACAAACCACACCATGCCCACTTTCACAATCTGACTACTATCCCACAATACATCAGGCACTCAACAAACACATCCAACAAACATGGGACACAGCAATAACGCAACTCCACGAAATTCACCCCAAACATGAACACTGGCACACTATCAATCAACACACCAGATTTAAAGAACGAACACTAACACGACTACGTCTCGGACACACAGCACTTACACACTCCTACCTCATACTACAACGCCCACGACCACAATGCACAACATGCCAACATGCCATCAAACACATACTCATCCACTGCACTAAATACAACAACCAAAGACAACACATCACAAATTACTGCAACACACACAACATCCCGCTAAGCCTCACTACACTCCTCAACGACGACCATCCAGCACTACACGAACTTCTCTTCCACTTTTTCGCTATCACACGCCTAATTGATCAATTGTGAAAAAAAAGTCCGGAAAAAAACAAGCAAACGAACAAACAAAAAGACAATGAGATACGCTAGAAAAGGAAGGAAAAAAACTAATAATACTACGGAAAAAAAACAACTACAACAAAACAAAGTCGAACCATGATACCCAAAACAAGATTTTCTTGAAATGTTCACAATATGGCGATGACCCGACCCCCAACCCACCCACTACACCCCACACCCCAAACTGGCACCGTCCGGACTGACAGCTTTCTCGACTACTTCATCTCTCCAACAACTCTTCTCTGCCATCTCTTCATCTTCAAGCTATCAGGACCAACTCAACTCTTCAAGATGACTACGACCCTACTTCAACATCGCTCAACAAAACAAGTAATCTATCAACCCCCGTCTAACCTACCATTTTCTACTCACACCCACACTCCGGAAACAGCCGATATCACCTACAGGTGGCAGGCTGGCCAAACACAGCAACACATACACATCCAAACGGGAACTATGATCTGAAGTCATTCAATACGCCAATGGAAATATTCCTTAAATGTTGATTCATGTTGTTTTAAGAACAAAATTTACGCCAAACCTAGCAGCCTGAGTATATGGTATGCATCGTCAGATGGCTGGACCGTTTCACATGAATCTGCAAATCGATTCACTGTGGAATTTCTGTGACACTTCAATATGCATACTTAAAATGAGCAGGAACAATCTTCAACCATTCAAATCTAACACTTCCATATTGCCGCCAAAGTCGCGCAACGGGATATCTGAAACAATTAGCATGGAAAATTCACTACTTGATTTAATCCGTACCGATTCTGTTCGAACTTCGAATATGCACACCACAAATGTGTTTCCATAATCTTAAGCCGGCCAAATGTAGGACTTCCTGATTGCACCGGAATCGCGGTCCCAAATGGCTGGACTAATCTGCACCAACGGAGTGCCGTTTTGGCGATAAGAAGGAAGTCTCATAATTAGCTGGTTTTAAATTGTAACAACTCATATCAGGACATCATTTTCATAGTTGTCGAGCACGCGCTAAATTGATTGGTGAATATTCTAGACAGATCGGTTCCGCCATGTCGAAGTGCAGTTTTGACAGGTAGTTCTGAAGGAAATGTAAACCATCCCGTTCTCTGCAGCTTGTGTATGCTAAGTTAAAAATAATCGCCCAGAATTCCACAATATCAAGCTAGCCTAAAGGCCTCTTTGCACGCGGCAGAAACCCGGCAGACTCCCGGCAGACTCCCGGTAGAATCCTGGCGTCGGCAGGACTGGGCAGAATCCGGCAGAGCCGAGCAGAATCGAGCAGAGCCCTACGTCAACGACGTTCGCAGCCTTTGACGTCACGACATAAATGGATGCCGTCACGCAATGTACTTGCCATAGCGATTATGATTTAGTAGCTTTGTTCGACATCGGCGACGTTCGTGGCAACAACTTCAAATTTCAAGTTCTCTGCCACGTTGCTTTCCGTCGGACGCGAGCTTCGGACGGTCTCTGTGGTTGCTGGTTGGCCTTTGGGTAGCTACTACATTAAACAAATATAATACCGTGAGTGTCATGGATGGAGGCGAGATGAGTAAATTGTGCTTTCAGTTGTTCTTTGTAATATACCCTGCACTGCAATCCAAACAAATGCAATAGATGGTATACATCACGTGCTTTTTTTCAGGAAGCTCATGCCACCAATTGAAGTCTGCTCATTGGTGGAACTTTGTGTACTTTTCGTGTTGTCAATGCAGCACCAATTACCAAGTTTTAACATTAGACCTTTGTTGGTGCATGGGAGGAATGAAGTCAAAAGTGGGCTTGGTTGCATAAATCATTTTGGAAGTCGATTATTTCTATGTAACGCTCATGCAGTTAATGATCAACTTGTTCAACGTTTGGGTGGCAACCCCTCTCACCCCCACTCCCTGCTCGATTTCCGCGCCCTTGTTCCTCATCCTCGTTGGGATGAGGAACAGTTTTCGACACTCCAGTTTTCGGTACCCTTTTCAGCACTTTAACAGGAAGATATTTTCCTCTGATTCCCTATGATCGTAACTTCACTGCCATATCATCAATAACAACAATAAAACAATATTTGACAACCAATAACCGTTAACGTGGAATAGCCCTTCTTGTAGTGAGCTATGTAGTACCAAATACTTAGGAATTAATGCTATCTGGATACTACCATGAGTGGCACCGATAGGAGTCAATTATTACTGCAGTGGAGGATTTATGGCGCCGTAAACAAGCAACCGAAACGCTTCATAGCGCAATGTATAGATGACGTCATCCTGCTAGTATGATGTTGGCCAAATCAAACGTGACGTCAGAGTCTGCCGCCGCCTGCTACTTTCTGCCACCGACGTCACGAACGACGTCGACGTCGGGTCTGCCGACGCCAAGATTCTGCCGGAATTTTGCCACGTGTAAACTGGCCTTATATGATCTAACATAGCCTATCCAAACCTTACTCAACTACCTTATGTTCATCTCCAACTTCAAGCTCAATCCTCAGCTTAAGCGCTCTGATTGTTGATTGCTAGTACCGCAGGAACTAGCGTTACTGACGCAGGAAATAGAAGTTTTTGTTTGGACGAACTGTGGGAGAAATGAGATATGGATGCAATGTATGTTCTCCGGTCGTTCTGTGGGTGCGATGGTGGCGTGCTGGTATGTGAAGATTCCAACGAGGCCGGAATATTCATGCTTACCGCGCAAATTGTCCCCAATACTGAATAAGTTCTTTCGGTCAAGCTGACGTGTCTAAAAAATTTACAATTCAAGAATTGAAACCTGACCGGATATTTCATTATGGCTTTACTCGAAATTCTGAAACTTTTACTAGAAATCTTGAAACTTTAGTTTTGTGAAAGGCTGCATCGCCCTCGAGAACAGTTTATTTTTCGAAACACCACGGGAAAGAGAGAGAGGGAATCACATTGCGCAGGTGAAGACACATGCCAGACACATGTCCAAAAATCCCATATATCTGCAAATCATACACAATCCTGCATTTAGCTACTCATCATGACATATAATAATTGTGCGTCGTGAATCTGTAAAAGACTGCACCCATCTCACACACCTCTCATTATCCAGCCAAAAACGCTTCAAATGATCTGGCCCGAGATGTGGGCCAGAATTTGCTGCGCCAAATGTGAACGAATGACGCGCCGCCAAATATGACTGCAAAATTAAGCTTCATTAGCGACAGACCCCTGCTGTGAAGAGCGCTTTTAGTTAGATAAGCACTATTAGTGGTTGAGGGGGTGACTATCCATGCCAAGCATTCGTATGTAAATAAACGTGCTTTGAAAAAAGATTCTAGAACGCTGGAGCTGATCATTTCGAGCGATTGGCAGAACGTACCTCCGGTGATTACATAAATGCCGGGAAGAATTGGAAATTAACCCCATGTGGACGCCTGAAGCGAGTCGACAACTTCTGCAATTGCCCTATGCGAGTCCTTGTTATCGGAAGGAAATATTTATATGGGATAACTCAAAATCCGTGGGATTCAGAAAATCGTGTGTATGATGTGACTTACAACACCGAAAAATCGAAACTGTAACGTTTCTGGCCACCAAGTAATGGCCTCCTGGCTGTAGCGTTTCTGGCCACCACGTTGTAACCTCTGGCTGCGAAATATTTGTCACCCGTGCCCAGCTATCAAGAGAAATTCCCCGCTCATGCATTCCACCACTTCAGACCAGCCTATGCTGTCCACGGACGCTCATAGCGAGGGAAGAGGCTGTAAGTTGCACGGCCCGGTGACAACATGATCAATTTGATCAATATGATCCCGAGAAAGCGTACTCCAGCTGACCATGCCACCTCCGACGTGACAATGTGACAAATGCATGCTGCCCTCCCGTCCGTTATTTTGCTCGGGGCGAAACACATTTTGCCGGCAACAAAACACACCGTCGCGTCCGTACAATCATTGCCGCCGAATTTACAGCACGATATTGCAATCACAAACGTCATCGCTAAAACTATAACATGAAATTAATCAATTACAATTGCAACTATTTCCTCCTAAATTACAATACGGAAGTAACAAATCACAATTACAAATATTTTCAGCGAAAGTTCAACTCGAAAATGCAAGATTGAACAATTACACTTACAATTTTAAGCCAAAATTACAACACGAAGTTAATCAATTGCAATTTCAAATATTTTCGCCGAAATTATCACACGAAATTATTCGTCACGCCTGGTGGAGGTGGCTGACGGCTAGGGTGTTGCAAACTTCGACGGCGGCGACATCTACCGAGAATCATCAACAACTCGGTACGTCACCATCAAAGCCACTGCAACAATAATTGGAGGTGTCGTGCTTGCTGCCTGCATGATTGACATCACACGCGCACGGAAATTAGCGGCTCGGCACGCATGACCGCTCGTTGGCGGGGACACCGGCGCTGGCGGCGAAAACCATGCGTCACCGGGCCTCCCATCAACGCCTCGATTTAAAGTTAACCACACGAGATGTGGACTGTACAGAAGCGATTTATCATGTGTCTGCTTCCCTCACTTAAAATTGCATTTTAAATCATCATAAATTCAGTTCCTACTGGAGATAAGAGCGGCAAGCGAGGACAGGTGACTAGATAGATCAGGGGCGCAGCCAGTATTTTCTTGAGGGTTCCGACAGGAAAAGCATATCAAGAGAGACTGCTCTCGGCGAGCTTCGAGCAACGACAATTTCTGGTTTTGCGTTGTGCAAATCTCTAAATTTCTTGTTTTATCTCGTGCATTTGTATTTGCTACGGGTGACCCGTCCACTCCACTTGGCTCTACTTGGCCGCGCCTCTGAGATACATCAATGGTGGTGACATGCAAACGACGAGTGGCGATCACCAAGCGCAACTAATCCATGCGGTGGAGAACTCGGGGTGGGGCTTGGCTGCGCCTCTGGCCTACGGTCACAATGACGAATACTCACGCGAATAAAAAAGTACACCATGAAAAATATGTTGAAGGCGAGATCGATCTGCTGCGTGGCGTTGCTGCTCCAGCGGATGCACTGCTCGACGCCCTGACTGTGAACACAGAGAGAGAACACCAGTTAGACGGGTCGCCTGCACAGTGGCACACTGCATCTGCTGCAGACGCGCCCACCAACCACGACGCCTCACGGTGACTACTCTCGTGCTCGTCGAAAGGCGACAAGGCGCCCCTCGTCGACGCATGCAGGTCGTTTGTCCATATTCGCGATTTTAGGTGTCGTGGCAAGGCAGTGCAATTTCAAATTGAGATGTTCAAGTTGAGATTCAAATTGAGATTGAGTGGCGGGTGCAGGGGGTAACCGGTGGCATGTGTCCATCCCCCTGCCCCAGAGAGAGATGTGGTACCCCTTCAGGAGGCTCCAGTGCACCTCCGTTCAACGAGTCTTTCAGCCGATGGCGTCGCTCTCTCCCTCCGGAACAAGTGCCTCTCCCGCACGATCAGAATTCCCGGATCTGCACCTGGCTGGACGTAGGCACGAAGGATCCGTCATCATGCACCCGCTGCGGCCTAGGTGCCCACTATGATCCGTCATCATTCACCCGCTGCGGCCTAGGTGCCCACTATGATCCGTCATCATGCACCCGCTGCGGCCTAGGTGCCCACTATGATCCGTCATCATGCACCCGCTGCGGCCTAGGTGCCCACTATGATCCGTCATCATTCACCCGCTGCGGCCTAGGTGCCCACTATGATCCGTCATCATGCACCCGCTGCGGCCTAGGTGCCCACTATGATCCGTCATCATGCACCCGCTGCGGCCTAGGTGCCCACTATGCGTCCTGTCACCTTCGGCAGAACACCGATATCTACATATATGGTTCAACGACAAGCCGCCCGTGCAAGTCGTGTGTATGACCAGGCGGGCATTATTTGACCTGCTCTCGGGCGCATACCTGACCTGCCTTCGGACGCAGATGCGTCGGGGTCGTGAGTTCGGAGCCACGATGTCTCCAAGACAATTTGCGGTAGACACACATTATCAGAACTCGGATAGGCATTGCTTTGGTGGTGAAATGCCAAACAGGTCACAAGTCTCATATAATAAGTCGAGTCTTATATAATAAGTCTTTCTCAACTTCGGCCGGATGAGGTGCAATATTTATAAAATAAAAATAAAAACGAAGAAGTGTTCTCAATTCACACAAACACCATCGCAGGTCGTCGCTATTCGCGCCTCACCATGACGGAACAGCCCGCAATCGCCTGCGACGGAGGAGCCTCGGCCAAACAAAACAACAGCGCCGCCGGGGGGCACGCGCGGCCACTGCGGCGCCACACCCCGGCAGCGCCCACGCGGAGAGAAATACTGGCCACTACCAGCCGGCAAAAATACCGCCTGGCAGTGGCCCGGCACGTTGGTGATATATACGGGAGGTACACTGCAACCGAATTGCCCGAGAGAGAGATAGAGAGAGAGAGAGAGAGAGAGAGATATAGAGAGATATAGAGAGAGAGAGAGAGAGAGAGAGAGAAAGAAAAAAAAAAGAGAATAGATATATAGAGAGAGAGATATATATATATATATATATATATATATATATATATATATATATATATATATATATATATATATATATATATATATATATATATATATATATATATATATATATATATATATATATATATATATATATATATATATATATATATATATATATATATATATATATATATATATATAAAAAAAAAAAAAAAAAAAAAGGAGGAGGGAGAGAGGAGAGGAGAGAGAGAGAAAGAAAAAAAAAAAAAAAAAAAAAAAAAAAAAAAAAAAAAAAAAAAAAAAAAAAAAAAAAAAAAAAAAAAAAAAAAAAAAAAAAAAAAAAAAAAAAAAAAAAAAAAAAAAAAAAAAATAATAAATAAATAATAAATAATAATATATAATATATAATAAAGAGAGAGAGAAGAGAGAGAGAGAGAGAGAGAGAGAGAGAGAGAGAGAGAGAGAGAGAGAGAGAGAGATGGATGGATGGATGGATGGATGGATGGATGGATGGATGGATGGATGGATGGATGGATGGATGGATGGATGGATGGATGGATGGATGGATGGATGGATGGATGGATGGATAGATAGATAGATAGATATATAGAGATAGAGAGAGATAGAGAGAGATAGAGAGAGAGAGAGACGCACGCCCTCCTGACCAGCACAGTAATGGAGGCGGAAACTGCACAGCACTATCATGTCGCAGCAGCTACATTAGCGTGACGTCATGCGTATTCCAGAGACACGAAGTTGCCGATAGTTATGGATGCGCTAGTTTAAATGTTGGTCCACTCGGGACAGCAAGGTCACGGTTTGAGGCTCGGCCACTCAGGAACTCTCCGGCCAGTGATCGATCGGTAAATCGATGGGCCGCACAACGTAACCCTGCACCTTGAATTCGCAGGACCTGGCTCGATCAAGCACTGCTTTTTGTCTCCGAAATGGCATCCCCACGTGTAGCTGATAAATATTTCCTGTTCTGTGCAAACTGGCTCTTCTTTTCCTTTCAGCGGCGCCGTTCTCCATTGCTCTCTTCCGTCGCATCGCTGCTCTCTCCCTGTGCCACGTTGGCTGACAATGGGATCCAATTTCCTGTGCCTCCTCTACTCCTCCCCCCCCAGCCACACGCCTACCCTCCTGGCCTGGACTATCAGCAGATGGAAGTGCAGGGAGAACGAGGTAGCACGGACGCCACCAAGTGTATTGGCACCGTTCCCGGCGTCATTTCCCGGCTGGCACTGTGCTTGCGCATTTGGCACTGTGCCTGCGCCCACTTTCATCACGGCCGGAGACAAGACAAACACCGCCGTGTGTGACACCGGTCCGTCACCAGGAAATGAATTGTGCAGCCTTTTCGTCCCGGGTGTGTTAGGTGCCAACAAAAGCATGCCTGGGTGTTTGGCAGGCAGGGCCAAGCGTTGCTTTCCAGGTTGGAAGCGTTGGAATGGTTATCAAGTAGGCAGTCACACACACACACACACGCACGCACGCACGCACGCACGCACGCACGCACGCACGCACGCACGCACGCACGCACAACACACACACACACACACACACACACATACACACACAGACACGCACGAACGCACGCAAACACGCACGCATGCACGCACAAACACACTCACACACACATTTCTGCAGTTATATCAGTAGAATTGAAGGCTGTCTATTCCGCATATTTCGATCATCAAACTCAGCCTGTGCAGCGCGAGTTCGACCCGAAGCTGGACGCTGTTTTTCCATGATATACCGCTGTCCGCAAACCAGAGGGCTTAGATCGCTGGAGCGATCACTGCACGGACTTCGCGATTAGGTTTCGTCGATAATTTTCTGAGATAATTGAGAATTATTAGGAGAATCGTCGCTTCGTGTTCAGGGCCGTGGTGGTATCCCAACATCACCTAACCCAGGTGATGTTGAGTTCGGCTAGGATGCTGGATTAGGTTAGTTTAAATTAATGTTGGTGGAGTACGTCAATTTACACCTAACCTCACCTACAGCGATCTGCGCTAACCAACACTTGCACTCAAATGCATCTGCATTACGGACGCCGGACAAGCGAGGCCAAGAGGCGGCCCAAGAGGCTCTCATGTTGCAGGCACAGGACTGGGCGCCGCACGGCGGTCGGCAGGGAACTGGCCGACCGACTACTACTGCCATCTCGTGGCAACTCTTTGTAACATGTGCAGCACGATATCAACGATACTTCCGACGGCGGGGCGGAACGTGGGACGCAGCCAGACCCTGAACGACATGCCGGTGCTGATAGCTGATTGGAGGAGGGGAGGGATGGCGCCAAAGGTGGCGGGGATGGTGGCTTGCTAGTTTGTGTCGGTTTTGTTTCCATGGAAATAGTATCCAATGAAGTTAGGGATCTGTCATATCCTGCAATACCAGATGTAGATATGGATACGGGTATGGATGCGAATATCGATACGGATGCGGATGTGGATACGGATATAGATACGGATATGGATATAGATATATATGGATAAACACCAGACGCAGGATAAGTACATGGAGTATTCGGTACTATGTGTTCACACATAGCCAGAGCCCGCTGATTACTCCGCTGTGCCATTTTTGTTGGCGTGAGTGACGGCTTGTTTCCGCAGTTCTTTATTTTTCATTTTTATGGGGCGACACCAGTCGCTCTTTTCTCAGTTCGTTTTCTAGTGGGGTAACACTCGTCACCCCACGAAGTTTTCGTCGTCGTCGTATTTACGTTCCCTGAGTTTCTGCGTGTCCTTTTTTCTTTATTTAAATTACATTAGGTATAATTGTTCTCCGCGATGGGGAAAAAGCGTAAAAAGGACACGGACCCATGCTCGCCAACGGACTCAGACTAGGAATTTCCTCCTCTGACCACACCCGAAGACTATCGTACGAACACGGACTTGGCCCCTGATGCTCCCTCCATTGATGCAAACGTTGATGACCCGCGCCGAGCTATTCCCCTCGATGACGCCATGGAAGCCCTCTGCGCCTCGCCGACCCCTGCTCGTCCCAAGACCACGACCTCGCCTCACGATCCGGACCGTACCATCACTTTTCACGCCGCGGACCCACGCTCGAACCAGGTCACGCCCTCCCAACCTGAACCAATCCAATCCATCGAACATTACCTCGACAGTGCTGGCTCGTACGTAGTCGTTAAGCCTGTCGAGGAATCCGTTTCCTTTCGTCGTGTCAACGTTTTCTGGCCGACTAAACAACTCCTAGCCATCTACTCCCTAGTCAATCCCGACATTGAAGCCCTTGCCAATGGAAGGGGCTGCTCCTCCACACCACCACATTGTGTGGGAAATCCGTCACCGTCACTCTACATTCAAACCGTAACACCACCAAGGGCATCGTCTTCGCGCCTGAGCTCCGCTTCATGTCTGAAGCAGATTTTCAGGCAGAGCTCAGGCCGGAAGGGATGACCCACGTCCGCCGCATCACTTCCTTTAAAGACGGCCAGAAACGTGACACGAGCCTCCTTGTCCTTACCTTCAATTCTACCACTCTTCCCAACACCCTCCTCGCCGGATACCTACGCTACCAAGTCCGAGTCTTTATTCAAAATCATCTCCGCTGTTTTAACTGCCAGCGCTTTGGCCATGGCAGCAAAACATGCCGCCAACCAGCCCGATGCCCCAAGTGCGGCCATACACCTCATCCAGAAACCACCTGCTCCAAACCAGTCCACTGCCAGAACTGTCACACTTCCGATCACCTGACCACATTACCCCTCTGTCCAGTTTGGCACAAGGAGAAGGAGGTCTGCGCTGTCAAGGCCACGACCGGAGTTTTGTACCCCCAGGCCGGACGGTCTGTCGAGGCCACCTCCCCGTCAACAAAGACTTATGCCCAGGCGGCCACCGTTGCTTGCCCCACACGTCTCGTCAACGCTATTTCTACCTCGATTCAAACTGACATGATTCCCGTTTAGCTCTACTAAAAAAACTCACGCCATTGACCACACCGACACAAACCACCCCGGCTCCAAACACACCGACCACTCAGACTCCACACACTCAGGTAAATTCCACAAGGAATGTCAGACCCCGCAGCCATTCAGCTGCAGGGGAAATGTGTGCCACTTTGGTGGGGCGCCGACCAAGCCCGGCGCGTCCAGTGCCGGCCGGCGGCCACGTGACCCGACCAGCTTCCAGCCGGCGGGCATCCCTCGCGGCAGTGGCCGGCCGCCAGTAGCGCAACCAGGGGGATGCCCCCCCCCGAAATTTTTTGGGGGCCCGCTCCGAGCCAGGGGCCCGCGAAGCGGGCCCCTGGCTCGGAGTGGGCCACCCTACTCAGAGCCCTGGCTAGGGGCCCGCGAAGCGGATCTGTGGCTCGAATCAGGGGCCCTTTGAACCAACTGAAAATCTGGGGGCCCGTTTTAACCAGGGCCCGCCTCGAACCGGGGCCCATTTTGATTCAGGGGCCCGCATTGAACCAATAGCCCGCTTAGAACCAGGGGCCCGCTTCAACCTGGGGCCCTGTCTTGAACCAGGGACTCTCTGGAACCAGGGGCCCGCTTCGAACCGGGCCCACTTTGATCCAGGGGCCCGCATTGAACCAATAGGAAGGGGAACGTAAAGGAAAAGTGCTTTTATTTCTGCGAAGTTTTACAAACATAGGGCCCGCTCAAAAGTAAGTGCATGTTTTCCGCAGACTTTTTAAAAACATGAGGGGGGCCCGCTTGCGAAGGGGCCCGCTCTCCAACCCTGGCCCCCCCGAACTAAAATCCTGGTTGCGCCACTGCCGGCCGCCGTGACCTTTCCAAGGTCACCGGTCGGCCGAACGGCTCTGGTGGATCCACCGCCGCCGTCCGCACCCAACCCACGTGTCCGCCTGAACTACACTCCTGGCTCCGACATGCACCGAAAGGTGCCGAAAAACATTAATTTCACACAAATGTTCATATTCCTACCATGGAACTGCCGTAGTTTGGTCTCCAAATGGGCAGAAATGAAAGCTTTATTTTAACATCTTAACTCCGGTTCTCATCGCACAAGAAACATGGTTTTTGCTTACCGATCCATATAATTTCAATATTTTTTAATTACTCGCTGTACCGCTACGACGAGGTCCGAGGACTACACCGCAGTGGCGGTACAGCACTTTACATAAACAATGATTACACACATACACAAATTACACTTAGTTCACCGCTACAAGCCGTAGCTTGTACTTTACTTTTTCATGGTGGAGATATAGATGTATGCTCACTATACATTCCACCATCTGCAGACAACACAAACATTTTGACACAATTAGAATGCCTCATAGCACAATTTAAAAACACTTATTTTACTTGTCGATGTTAATGCACGTAGTCCAGCTTGGGATAAAAAAAAACGTACACAACCAGACACTCGAGGACGCATTATTCAACACATTTTATGCAGACGCAATTTAGTATTACTGAACAATGGAGAGCCAACATTTTTTTTTCACCTCGGACACAACACAGAAACTGCAATAGATTTAACAATTTTATCTCCGGCTCTGGCAAACGATTTTGATTGGACCATAGACACCGACATTCATGACAGCGATCACTACCCCATCAAATTGATACTCACTTTTTCAACTGCAACCGATACCACACCCAGTTTTATCCCCCGCTGGAAGATTTCGAAAGCTGACTGGACAACATTTCAGGAACTTTCACAAATTCAATACAACCCCAACATTTCTCCCGTCGAAAACATCAACTTAATTACAAATACACTTTTTGAATCAGCATCTATTACAATTCCACTCGCCAAACCTTTTGAAAAATAATTCAAGTTCCATGGTGGTGTCCGGAAGTAGCACAGGCCATCGCAGTTAGAAAAGGAGCATTTCGAAAATATTTCAGACATCCTGATTCACACAATTTACTTCACCGAAACCGTGAACGAGCCCGAGCCCGCCGTATCATTCGCGATGCTAGGTGGCGTTCATGGTCATCATATTTACAACAACTCACCTATCAAACTCCTTTAAGCCACATCTGGGAATTAATCCGCCGGTTGTCTGGACGTATCCCATTTAAATCACTCCCGGCCCTCAAAATCCAGAATATCACCATTACAGACCCACAAACAATAGTAAATACAATAGCAGACACCATGGCCCACAATAGCTCTGATAACAACTACAGACTGGAATTTTTACAACATTCACAACACGCTTTTCACACCGATTTCACATAATTCGATTCTGACAACACTGAAACATACAATGCTCCTTTTCAAATATCAGAACTAGAGAATGCAATTTCCTCCGCCGGTAACACTTCTGTCGGGCCCGACAATTTACATTATCCTTTTTTAGACATTTATCCGACGACACGAAGCATTGCATCTTGCAGACATTTCATTAATTATGGTCAGGTCATATTTTCCCCGAATCCTGGAAGAAAGCCCTCATGATTCCTATACCAAAACCAGGCAAATATCACAGCGACCCCGAAAAATTTTCGGCCAATCGCTCTCACCAGTTGTCTAGGAAAACTATTAGAACGTATAATTATAAAAAGACTTACATGGTACCTAGAAACAAATTCTCTTTTATCTCCAATTCAATGCGTCCTTCGTCATGGACACAGCACAATAGATCATCTCATTCAATTAGAAACAGATATCCGCCTTGGTTATAAAAAAACATGAACACACCATCGCAGTATTTTTAGACATTAGCAAAGCATATGATATGGTATACGAACCCGCATTCATTTCCAACTTCTTCACATCGGCGTCAAAGGGAATTTAGCTCCTTATTTGATAAGATTCTTGTCTGGTTTCCGTCATTTCTATCTCCGGTGCTGGTCAGCGATTTCAGAGTTACATTTCATGAAAAACGTGTTACCACAAGGAAGCTGTTTATCACCCGTTTTATTTAATATCATCATTAACAATATTTTCACCGACATGCCACCTCAGATATCATACTCTCTTTTTGCAGATCACAGCGCAATTTGGTGCATAGATAAAAATGGAAAAAACCTTGCTTATTTAGACACCAAAACGCACTTGACCGGGTACACCAATGGTCCATAAAATACGGTTTCACACTTTCGGCTCCGAAATCTGCCACAATGATATTTAGCAAATCGCCTCCGTGCCCAAATCCAGAAACACCACTTCACCTCGGAAACACTAACATACCTTTTGTAAATTCGTTTAAATTTCTTGGTATTATTTTCGATCGTAAGCTTTCCATGCATCAAAACATCAAACACATCCAGACCAAATGCTTTCACCGACTCAATTTATTTCGCAGCATTATGTCTTCACCATTCGGATCCGATCGTCACACTCTTTTACAACTGTACAAATCCTTGGTTCTTCCAATTATATAATATGGTTCGGTAGTTTAAGCAGGTGGCAGTACCTACGCTTTGAAAATGTTGGACACCTTACAAAATATATTTATCCGTATAGCACTCGGTGCAATGCCCACATATCCCACATCTTCTTTACAAACCGAATCAGGAATTCCACCATTAGCTCTCCGAAGAATGGAACAAATATTTAGGTATGCCGCAACAATTCAATTTAGAGAACACCACCCTACACGCACATCTTTACAAATGCTCCCAAATATACACCACGACTATTTAGGTCCCGCCGAAAAGCGAACCGGCCTTACCATAGCTTCACGCATCAACACATTTTCTACACAACTCCAATACAATATTCCACATATTACTGCTCTTCCTCCACCAACTACATCACCGTCGCAGATGACCGAAGGACATATTTGTTATCTCACCACCACTCCAAAATCACAGCTTTGTCCAGAATACGTCAAACAAAAATTCCACCAGTTTCGCTCTCGTTATCGCCATATTCATTTTGTTTTCACCGACGGATCTAAAGACGCAAATTACACAGGAAACGCCATTGTTTCAGGTACACACACACAACAATATCGCTTGCCAAACGGGACCTCCATTTTCATCGCCGAATTGCACGCCATTCTCACTGCCCTTCGCTATGTCCGCAACAGTTCAATTTGTCACCCCATGCGCAATGTCGTCATTTGTTCCGACTCCAAATCTGTTCTTCAATCACTTTCTTCACTTTCCTTTTTGCACCATTGCCATATTTCCATTTATGACACACTTGAAACAATTCAGCTGATGGGCATGACGGTCCGTTTCCTGTGGGTGCCCAGTCACTGCGGTATCCCAGGAAACAAGGAAGCAGATCATTTCGCAAAACAATCATTACAATTACCACACATCACAGAAATCCCACCACATTTTGACGCCATCAAATCAACAATACGACAGAACATTCGGCATGTTTGGAACCAACAATTGACTGAAACTACAAACCACACAGAATTACGTCTCATCAAACCTGTCATCGATAACTGGACCACATCATATGCGGACAAGACAAAAAGTTATATCGCGGCTCCGCATAGGACATACTTTTCTCACCCATCGATATATTTACACTACTTCACCTCGACCTTCATGCCCATCATGCAGCACTCATCTTACAGTTTCACATGTTCTTCTACACTGTCAACAATATCATGGCCATCGAAAAACACTTCCCAACTACTGCCGTACACACAACATTCCCTTTTCTTTGCGCACACTGATGGGAGATAGGGAGACCGCACACTTTTCGCGGATAACATCACAATTTGGACATCACAATGCTTCCTTAAAGCTGAAAAAAAACATTTAAGCATGACTAGACGACATTGCATAGTGGTGCAAAACTTGGGGCTTCACACTGTCCGCAGAAGAATCGGCCAACGTCACAGAAACTCTACTTAAAATCGATGGCAAGGCCATGGAACAGGTGAAAAGCTTCAAGTTCTTAGGAGTGCATTTAGACGAAAAACTCAGTTTTAACACCCACACCACCTCCATCACGAAGCGATGCACGAAGCGCGTCCACATACTACGTGCACTTGAAGGCACAGACTGTGGCGGAGACAGGAAAACACTACTGCGGCTGTACACATCAATCATACGACCCATCCTAGATTACAACAGCATCATTTTTGCCATCATTTCGGATAGTCAGAGCCGAAAGTTAGAAGTCATCCAAAACAGCTGCATCAGAGCAGCCACATGTGCCCTCAGCAACGCTCTCGGAGAAGAAGTACACTATCACATCGACGGAAATTATTGGCATCTTCCACAAGTTCGCCGATGACAATAATCACAAATCACTTGTATTCACGAATGGGTCGAAACACGAGGATAAGGTAGGTATTGGCATCGCTGGACCAGGTCTCAGACTTTCCAAGCGTATACCGGATAACTTCTCCATCTACTCCACTAAAGCAATGGCCATTCTGGCCGTTATCTCCATTCTCATGAGGCGTAAAGCTAGAAACGTAGTAATTTGCTCAGACTCCAAATCCGTCCTCCAGTCAATTAGCAACACCCACGACTGTTCACATCACGTCATTGATGGAATTCAACAAATCGTGGCCCACAACGTAAACATAACTTTTCCTTCCTCTGGATTCCGGGCCACGCCAACATCCCAGGTAACGAAGAAGCAGACCGGCTCGCAAACCAAGCCTTAGCATTGAACATTTTCCCTAGCGTGGAATATTCGGTAGACGAGTGCAAAGCACTCCTACAACGCCACATTCGCCAACATCAACAGAACACATAGACACAACAACTCAACACAACACAAATCCAACTACACCCAGGGAATCAAACCAACCGTAAGCACATGGAACACATCAAATCAATCTCACCGACAAAAAGAGGTCATCCTCACCAGACTTAGAACTAGTTGCACAAAACTAACACAGCCTCAATTAGAGGATGACCAATATACAACACCTCACTGCGACGCCTGCAACACCACGTTAAGCATAGGCCACATCCTGCTAGACTGCAGTAGCTTTAGCTCTCAAAGACAACCACTTAAGACCTTCTGCCAAAGAGAGGGTATCATCTTATCGCTTCCATCGCTTCTCGGTGACAAACACCCAGAACGCCTTCAATTGCTATTTGAATATCTGTATGTCACAAAACTAGCAGGAGTACTGTAGGCACCACACCACCAACGCTCACATCAACTCGCAATACATGACCGCGAAACACTCGTAGGAAACACGTAAATCGCCATCCCCATATCGCGTCGGACGTACATGAGCCGATTTGCTTCCGAATTAGAAATAAATGGGTACCTAGCGGTGCCGTCGGAAGTAGATGAGCCGACTTGCTTGAGGAAAACATAAAAAAACTAAATTTAAAAAATAGCATAATGTAAAACGATTACTCAGAGGAGCCATCGGACGTAGATGAGCCGATTTGCCTTGCAACTCATGACGTAAACGGCTACCCAGAGGTACAGCGGACGTAGAAGAGCCGAATGGCAAAACACCGTACTAACCAAACTGACAACCATGCATGGCATGCTTAGACTAACCCGCTCCTAACAACTAACACGCGGCGACCGGCGTGATAGGCGGTGTGGACAATTACCTCCTTGTTCGCACGGTAAAGATCCCTCGGTGCTCTTCGATAAGAGTAGGCTAAAGCCGGCACGCTGGCAAAATCAACTTCTCGCCAATCTCAAAGCACCCCAACCCCACCCATACTACAAATTATTTTATGGAGGAGTAAAGTAAAATTAAAACCATTTAGACATCAGGGAGATGTCCCCAACCCAGCCCCTGCCTTCAGGACCTAAAATATCACACAAACTATAACGTAAAATTCCCTTAACGTAAATGTCCACTTGCCCGAACCTTGATCGCAAACACTCACTCGCTTTTATAGACAGACATATAACGTACTCGCTTTAAAGTCGGCGCAAATGGCCTTTATGGTCCGGCACGCCTAAAAAAAATCCCTCCCCCCCCCCCCCCGACAGCATGGGCTGAAATGAACACTGTGGGTGTCTTCCTTTCCACATTACTTTCGTGATGGGTGAAAACGTGCTGTCGCATAGCCATTCCTGAAAGTTCGGAACAACAACAAGGAAAACAGGGCTTCTGGTATTGCCACTGTATTTGTCGGCCTTGAAACCCATTGTTCAGGCATTACGTCCATTGAAAACAGCAATCAGAGGGTTGCTGCTTCCAATGAAGGTGGACTGAGCTGGCCTTGGCAACGGCACCAGGGTCGATACCGCGCCGTACCTTCGTGGCAGGGACCGAACCAGGAATCGCGATTGAGAGGGACGAGGGCACTCATTTTGGATGGGTGCCATTTCTCCGGGGGTGGGGCGCCTTTTCTACTCGAGCTCTGAGGAGCGCCACCAGCTGAAAATGAAAAGATCGCCGAGCGCGCGCGCATTTTTCAAATCGAAGGGGCGCCACATGTCTATGGGGTGATGATAGAGTACATGCCCCTAGTCCCCCCCCCTCCTGGATCTGCCACTGCTTTGTGGCCGATGTGGTCGAGTGGTGAGATGAGGCCAAGTGGTCGTGTGAGGAAGTGATGGTACTGTCGCAAAACCCACGCGTCTCCGAACGTCTCCAAAGGTCTCCAGACGTCTCTACGCGTCTCTAAACTGCCTTCGCTAAGCACAAACCTCCGACAAACATTGCGTTGGTGGTGATGTGCCTAATAGCATGTCACCACCATATGCCTGATGGCCAGTCCTCCTGAACTTTCGGTCTGGTGAGAAGCAAAATTTATTTTTCAAAAGAAATCTGAGTGCATTTCAACCTGATCGTCATGCCACATCAAATGCCACGTGGTAATAGTACCGCGTAGCCTTACCACAAATAACCGCTTGGTTATTTAACGGAATGGTTAAATATTATATTATATTATTTTCACATAAAGTTGACATCATAATATTAATATAATAATATTATTATTATAATAATGTTAAAATATAGATAAACATGTAAGAATTACACTTTGTTATTGCACAAAGCGGTTGCACACACGGTGATTAGGACTGCGACATTCCGTCACATACACTAGAGAAAAACAATCCAATGAAACAATGGTCCACGGGCCGCACTAGACGTTCATAACTTCGACGCGTGATTAGGACTGCGACATTAGGTTGGTCCGGTTTGCACACGTTTGCTAAAATCGATAGCAGCTCCCCCTCATTTTATGCATTTTGGGCCGCTGAACACGATGGAAGCATCAGAAATGCAAATTTCTCACATCTTTTGATGGCCCCGGCCACTTGAAGATTTTGGTTGGGACCAAATTTTGGACATTTTTGCATCTCATAAGCGGACTGGTGGGAAAAATGAGTCCGCTTGAGCATTACATCGTCGAGGCAATTCATTTTCGATCATTTGGCACCGTTCACAAAATTCTAGCTGTCTTATTACCTCAGATTTCGTCTTCTGAAGTATGGAAGTTTCGAGCGGTTCCCTGGGCTGCCAAGAGATGGCAGGCCTAGCGAGCCCGGCTGCCTTCCACGTACACACAACTGAGGGACGCGAGGAAGTTTTCGCGGGAAATTCAGCTGTTTTGTGACAATCTTTGCCCAATAGCTATTGACGAATGCGAATGTAAACAAAACAAAAAAGCAAGGATATTAGGAATAGGTAACACAACGCTTCGTCCTGTGTTGTCCAGCAGGCATTAGGTATTAGCCATTGAAGGCCAGATATTTCGAAAGAAAATGAAGACACCACATCCTCAATTCGGCTTTTGCCACGACGGTTTCCAGGAACCCAGCTTCCAACAAAAGGGGATGTGATTGGCCGCCTGCAAATGATCCGCATCGAACGCATGCAAGCGGCATCGGTCGTCGACGAACGTCAGGTGTCCATGGAGGAATGCATGGAGGCAGTTGTAGAAGAGATCTTACACCTTTGGAAGCGGGTATCCCTCACCGTTCGTGATCGTGCTCGCGTCATAGAGGCTGTAAGAAGCCTTTGGAGCAGGAAGGACGCCATGAATAAAAAATCGGGCAAAAGCCAACAAGCAGCACGAGCACGCCTCGTCAAGGTCGTGGTTTCGAACATGGACAAGCTTTTTGACATCGCTAGCAGGACCCACCAGCCAGAGCTGCCTAAGGACCGCGCGTTCTTGGCGGACCAGCGCGGTCCCAGGCTCCTCCACATCGGGGGCCTCGACGCCGAGACCACCGCGCGCTGGCAAAGGCTGGAGGAGCGGCAGGCGCGGCAGGTGCGGGAGGCGGCGAGGGCAGCTTCGGCTACCGCTGCAGCCACGGCAGCCACGGCAGCCACGGCGAGGGCGAGCCGTGTTCGCGCTCAAGTCGAGACGACTGCCCCTGCGACCCGCCCAGCTGTGGCACCTGAAACCGTCTGCACTGCTGCCGCCGCTGCTGGCGGCCCCTCCGCGGCCCGTCGATCGGCGTCTCTGGCGCTCAGAGATGGCGCCGTGCCGTCCGGGGACTATCGTACGACTAAACGACGAAAAGGTTCACAACATATCCGTGAACGCCCACCCGGGCGATGCATTTCTCGGGCACTTTAACCGCGAAGCGCGGCACACCGGAGCGACTATCGCCCAACAGCTGCTGCGCTTTCTGGTTGAGCGCGCCATGCAGGCCACTGCCATCCATGCGGTGGGAAGCGATGGGACTAACGAGGTGGTGGGCTGGCAAGGCGGCTGGATGGCCCAATTCGAAAAGCTGCTAGGCCGCCCGCTGACCCGAGCGGTCTGCCTCCTCCATTAGGCCGAACTGCCCTACAGAGCCCTCTTCAAGAGGCTCGATGGGCCGACCACCAGTCCCTCCAGCTTCTCGGGTCCCATCGGCAAGCTGCTGTCGGACCCGGTGCACCAGTTGCCTGTCGCTCAGTTCCAGCCCCTGACAACGGTTGAGCTGCCGCTGCTGTCAGATGATGTCAGACGCAATCTGAGCTCAGATCTGCGCCTGTTGGTGCAGTGCGCTCAGTGTGTGACTTCGGGCGATAGAAGCGAAGTAGCGCAGCGCGTTCACGGCTAGCTCAGTATGGCGCGGTGGCACACCGCACAGAGTAGACTGTTGCGTGTCTACATGGCCCACCAGAGCCCCAGTGCCGAGCTGCAGACGCTTGCATTGTACGTTGTGGGCGTTTACATCCCAACAGTGCTGGCAATCAGACACCGGCCGGACCTGGTGGAGGCGCCGCGCCACCTGTACGACCAGCTCGAGCGGCAGCGCCGCCACATGACCGGCGATGATCTGGCCGAAGTGCAGAGGAGACTCTGCGGCAACGCCATGATGGCGCACCCTGAGGCCGACGTCCTCGGCATGTTCGGGGACGAACGCCGAGAGATCCGGGCCCGAGCTATCCAGCTCATCGGTGAGGCCCGTCAGCGCCAGCAGCCTGGGCAGCCAGTCCGGGCTTACAAATGCCCGGAAATCAATATCCGGGCCAGCAACTTCATTGAGTTGGTGGATCTGCAGCACCACCAGGCAGGTATGGAGCCACCCCTGACCCGCCCACTTGGCGGCGATGAGCAGGCGCGTCTGCTGGACAAGCCTCCGCGAACTGGCATTCCCTGCCACACGCAGGCGACGGAGCGAAGTGTAAAGCTGACCACGGAGTCGGCGGCGGCTGTCACCGGCAGGGACCGCCAGGACGGCTATAGCCTGAATAAGGTGGCCTTCCGTCGCCGGTTCCGGGCCAGTGAGTGAGTGAGCGCCGCTGCGGCGAGTCTCAGCGCGGCGGGCTGTTGCGGCGTGCCCCGGTGGCGGCGGCGGAATGGTGATGACATGATCTGACGGAATACATAAAATACACCTTTGACAAAATACATATAGATATGAGGGGTGCCACTGGTTTCATGTTGATTACCTTGTTGCGATTCAGGCCAGGCTTCGCAGGGCATGTTCTGCGCAGTACCACCTCTTTTCAACCAATATGTGCGATTATTTCACTATATAATCCGTTACCATTTTTGTGTATTTGCATCTCTAATTCACATAGAACATAACCAATAAGTTAGTTGAGACGGTACCAGTGCATCAAGACGCCAAACCACGCTTGGTGGAAAGTACAAACGCGTCCGTCATAAGGCATTTGGAAGGCAGCCGGGCTCGCTAGGCCTGCCATCTCTTGGCAGCCCAGGGAACCGCTCGAACCTTCCATACTTCAGAAGACGAAATCTGAGGTAATAAGACAGCTAGAATCTTGGAAATGGTGCCAAATGATCGAAAATGAATTGCCTCGACGATGTAATGCTCAAGCGGACTCATTTTTCCACTAGTCCGCCTATGAGATGCAGAAATATTCAAAATTTGGTCCCAGCCAAAATCTTCAAGTGGCCGGGGCCATCAAAAGATGTGATAAATTTGCATTTCTGATGCTTCCATCGTGTTCAGCGGCCAAAAATGCATCAAATGAGGGGGAGCTGCTATCGATTTTGGCAAAAAGTGTGCAAACCGGACCAACCTACTGCGACATTCCGTCACATACACTAGATAAAACAATCCAATGAAACAATGGTCCACGGGCCGCACTGGACGTTCATAACTTCGACGCGTGATTAGGACTGCGACATTCCGTCACATACACTAGAGAAAACAATCCAATGAAACAATGGTCCACGGGCCGCACTGGACGTTCATAACTTCGACGCGTGATTAGGACTGCGACATTCCGTCACATACACTAGATAAAAACAATCCAATGAAACAATGAAATTACGACTAACCAACCGGTTCATCTTCTTAATCCCAATCAGGGGTCCGCGCGGAGGTCCACGGGCCGCACTAGACGTTCATAACTTCGACGCGCGACAGTCGTGTGAGCTGCTTTGTGCCGACACGCAGCCGATTACTGGTGACAGCCGCTGACACTGTCAGGCAGTCGGTAGCTCACGCGTACAGTGTGCCGCTGTGAGCCGAGGTGGTACACGGCAGAGGTGGTACACGGCCGCTGTCCGGCGGCCCGGCACGCAGTGCATCAATTGTGACGGCAGGTGGGACCGCAGCAAGTGTCATGACCGAGCGCGCCTCTTCTCCAGATAATTCCGGCCGGTTGGTTATGGGCGTTGTTGCTGTCAGTCCATGCTGATGCTCATCCATGTCAATCCTACTTGTGCCCGTTATGCAATCGTTAAAGGGAGTGAAGGAAGCAAGGTAAGAGGGTGGCACAGCAGCCACGCCTTGAGTGTTCGGAACAATGGGAGTGACGGAAGCAAGGTAAGAGGGTGGCACAGCAGCCACACCGTGAGGGTTAAGAACAATGCCTTTCTGTACACGTTGCATCTCTGTACACAATCTGCTCGTTGGAATCGAATGATGTTGAACCCGGCAGCGCATTTTATCTCGTCACCCCCGATAACCTGGAAGATGCTCGTCAACTGTATGATTCCACCCGTTTATGGGAACCGCGCGCAGGAGTCAACACGTCCAGCATCATGACACGGACAGCTCCCGGCGGTATGCTCCGTTGGAAGTCGTTCGACTCTCAATTGCAAGGTCGTGGGTTCGAATCCCACGGCGGCTGAGGTTGCTGAGTTCAGCCGCGACCTCTCGGCGTGAGAGTTTGGCGACGCTACAGCGCCTGGCAACCGAATTCGTCGTGAAAGAACCGAACGACGGGGTCATGGAGCGCGTTCCGTGGGTGGATATCATCTCAACAGCCGGCCCTTTGAGCACGGTAACATCTGAACAGCCGGCTCTTCTAGTAGACCGCATTTGGTGCATGCGCGTCGTCTCGCCAGATGCACACAGAGAAGCAGAGCAGTGTGTCCACCAGGAGCCACTGCCACATAGGGGATCTCTGACATGGCACCCGGCTGGTCGTGACCTCGAGAACGCCGTCAGCACCCGGCCGGTCGTGACCTCGAGAACGCCGTCAGCACCCGGCCGTGGTGACCCCAGGAACGCCGTCAGCACCCAGCCGGTGGCGACCCCAGGAACGCCGTCCGGCCGGTCGTGACCTCGAGAAAGCCGTCAGCACCCGGCCAGTGATTACCCCAGGAACGCCGTCGTCAGCAAATGCGGCGCCACCGTTTCCAGCGAGCCCGCATGGTTCACGAGCCGGACCGACAGGCTTGCGGACCGACAATCCTGTCGGTCTCAGTGAGTTCTCAGTGTGACGCTGGACGACTTTGAGCGTGGGAGAGCGCAGCTCGCGCCGCGAGCGGAAACGTCAGTCCAGCTGATCCAGTTCTCCGGCCGACTGGTGCGGTCGTGAGCGTGGAGTGAGGTCCTTAGTGGGTGCGCTGAGCCGCCCGCGTCAACAAGCACAGGTAATCGGGCGTGTCTCGTCACAGTGCTGCTCCGACAGCCCAGCTGATTGGTTAGTTAGTTGTTTGGGCTTTGGCGCGCTTCCACTGCCACGGTCACGCAGCCCAGTTGGTGGAGTGTGTGGGGGCGCGCTGGTCTCCCACGGCCTGATAGCTGGTGCGGTGTCCCGTCCCGCTCACTCGCACGAGCGCTCACTCCGGCCAACGGAACCCGCAGGCCAACCCTGTGCGCTTGTGTAGTCCAGTGGTACTGGCGCAATGTCATTCAGGGAACTAATGGAACTATGCAGCTAAGAGCGTCGGTGCCGATGATGCACGGCCGTGTCGAAATCTCCCCTATGAGGGGATGCGGCCGGCAAAATTCCGGTGGTTGTTCTTATTTTGCTCGGCAGCTGGAAAATTGACATCGGAGAAGCCGACAATTTTTAGCATGGAAGTTGTCCACGCAACATTTGGTGCCGCCCAGTATTTTTTTACAGTCGACAGCTGACAATTAAAACAGGACGAAGATAAATTGCCACCATTAAGAACGATGAACAGCGACGCCGGGTGCACTTCACCCCCCCTCCCCTCCTCTCTCTCTCTCTCTCTCTCTCTCTCTCTCTCTCTCTCTCTCTCTCTCTCTCTCTCTCTCTCTCTCTCTCTCTCTCTCTCTCTCTCTCTCTCTCTCTCTCTCTCTCTCTCTCTCTCTCTCTCTCTCTCTCTCTCTGCCTCGAATCGAAAAGAAAATCAACTGATTTAGAGCTTTGACATCATCGGATGCGTTGCACATCAGACAGTATTTTCTGACATGTGACGTCACTGATTGTCTGAGTCTGAGTCACTTCCCACACTGAGGCACTGTCCCGGTGCACCGGGGAAGTAAACAGCTTATGACCTCATTGCATGACGCCATAACATACATCGTTCGCGGAGCGTGAGCAGATGTAAATTGAACTAGGACCAATGCAGAGCTGTAAACATCTTTGTTATCTGTTCAACTGCTGACTGCTGATGCTGATGAGAGGGCAGCCCGCACGTCGCACGAGGTCTTCTTCGCGAACCTTGACGTCGCTTCCGACTCAAGAGCGCTGATAAAAGCCGAGTAAAAATGAGCATCAATCTCACTAAGCCGCGGAATGCTCAGATGCCTTCGTTACCTATGATACCAGGCGCTGTGAGATTCAAAGTTTTCTTCGTCAACTGACAGCACAGTATTAATGTAAGCGCATGCTTCTGCTCAGCATGGCTGTGGTTATTAAAGCGTGTTGGTGATAAGCTGGTTGTATGGTTATTAATGCTAGTTGGCATAGCTCTATAACTATGAACACACGTAGTCATCATCATGTAGCATGGATGCTGTTTTAGATACCTTCGAGGGTGCAAATGCCCCCTAAATGTTGCCTTTTCCCCGCCCCATCCCCCCCAAAAAAAAAAAAAATATATATATATATTTAAGCTTTTAACATGTGGCCCTAGGGAGTATGCCGCTCAATCAATTTGGACCCGCACATTGCCTTCACGTATCCCCCCCCCCGCCCCAAATAATTTTCAGACATCAACACCCGTGTCATGTAGTCATTAGTCATGTTATCAGTCAGTAGGCATGTCATCAGTCATGTCACCAGTCATGTCATTAGGCATGTCATCAGTCATGTAGTCATTAGCCACCTCTTCGCCGCTGCAGATTGGAGCTGACTACCCGACATCTGGCTTCCGAGTCCACTAATGTCTCCTCCTCCGCGCTGGAAGTCCAGTTGCTGCCAGGCCGTGTTTGCCTGTCTGCCAGTCTCGCACCATCGATCTCCCCGGGTCTGAGCACGACGGCAGGGGGTGTCGCGCGCCCCGTGGTGCACGCGGGCAGCCCGCCGAGTAGTTGGAGCCGATGTTGCAATCCAAGTAGTTCAGACTAGGGATGTCGATCCCGGGCCGTTTTCCCAATCCCGGGATTTCGGGATTTTCCGGAAAAAAATCCCGGGATTTCCCGGGATCCCGGGATTCATATATTCTCTCTAATAATCCAAGGTATTCCGATCAGAATTTCGACTCATGACGTCCAGATGCGCCATGCAAACGCCTTTTATCCATTTGACAATCGAGTCCATTTGACTCGAGCCTTTTATTCATTTGACACATTCACATTTAGTTACGATATGCGCGGAGTAACTCCCTGAAGCACCTGAAATGCATCGCGAAAACCACACCTTCAGTGGAGTAACAATACTCCATCAATAGACTGGATGTTCTACGCCGTTTGTTGTTTGATAATTGCCTACCCAGCGTCGGGTATTTAAACAGGCGATCTCGATCATTTTTCCTCGCCTTCAGAAAAAGGGATACTCACAGGATCAAATGATGTACATGTATTACTCGATTAACATAAGACTGTTCCATGCGATGCACTCGCACAACAATAAGTATACTCGACTGCTAAGCGGAATCGAATAAGCATGTTGCCAAGCTTTTACCTATAGTGACATTTTAAGAAGCACAGGGCATTCAACTGTATCGTCATTCAGACGGGAACGTTCCTTTGTCACTATGTTACCTACAGTTGAGAACACTCGCTCAGATTCGACGCTCGTGGCGACAATGCCTTTGAGCCACTTATAGGCCATGCTGGCAAGCGGCCCTTTCCCAGAAACTGGAAGATTTTCCAGTTCTTTTTTCACTGCCTTTGAAAGCTGGGGTCTTCCAAGCTGTCCCGGTGCGCCAGGCACACGACTTTTCGCCGCCGTTTCCAGCGCGCGTTGCAGCTGCTGCTGCAGAGTCGGCTCCGGCGCGGACTGCTCGACACCCTCACTCTCACTGTCAGACACAGCATCACCGATCCTTTCCCCACTCATCCGTTGTATCATACGAGTTATGTACTCATCTACTTCGTCATGTACGAAGTCCGACATCTCGCCGCTTACACGACTGCTAGGACACTGAGCTTCTCCACCAAGCCTCACGCTCACATCGTCCGGTGTCTTGTTGCGCCGCGCTGGTATCATGTGTCAGTGCTATGCGCAGACATCCCCCCGCCCCCACGCGGAGTAAGCAGTCGACGTCGTGTTCAATCTCGGAACCTGAGATTGGGGTCTCCCAGACGGAATCGTGTGACATGGAACTGGCGTTTTGATGCGGTCAAACGTCGCGCGACTTCTGTGACCGAAAAACAAACTAATGGATGAATAACGAAACCAGCCGGGCTTCTTCTGCCGCAAGAACTCAGGCTGGAAATTGATTAAACCCAGACTAATATTTGGTCAACCTAGTGAAAACACCACTTCTGAGACAGCGTTGTTATTTCTCCTCTGAATTATAGCAGCATTTAGCTGTACAATTCGTTATTTTTGTCAGTCGGAATTTCGGGATCCCGGCCATCCCAATCCCGAGATTCGGGACTGATACAATCCCGGTATCCCGGGATCCCGATCCCGGGATCGACAGCCGAGGTTGGAAGGTTGATTTCCTCGCTACGCGAGTCGGGTTAGCAGTGCTTTCGTAGTATATTCGCCAGTTTCAATTCGTGGTGGATAGCTTCGCGTCAGGTGAGCGTTGTTTTCGTAGTATATTCGCGAGCATCAATTCGTAGTGGATAGCTTCGCGTCAGGTTAGCGTTGTTTTCGTAGTATATTCGCGAGCATCAATTCGTAGTGGATAGCTTCGCGTCAGTTGAGCAGTGCTTTCGTAGTATATACGCGAGCATAATCTGTAGTAGATAGCTTCGTATCAGGTGAGCGGGGGTATCGTAGTATATTCGCGAGCATCAATTCGTAGTGGACCGTTTCGCCTCGTCTATCGCCAAACAGTCAATTTTCATGTTCAGATAGAACGGCATTGGAGACGGCGTCTTCATCACCTTCTTCAACACATGCATCACAACGAATACGAGGGGCCAAGTGTGGAGATTCACGTGCTTTTCGTGGGACCTGGGAGCCGCCAACATTTACTTCGCCCAACCAACGTGTTTCTCTCTGAACAAGGGATCCCATGGAGTGGGCCTCACAAACCAAATTGGGTGCCAGGGATATGGCTGAGGGTTGAGGAATAGGGTGTTTAATTGTGCTGATGACATCAAGCTGATAGGAATGGCTACCAATAGTGATGAATCTAGTAATATTCAACCAGACTTGTGGGACCTAAAATATCGGCTGAAGAATTGCAGATGTCTTTCAACTATGACAAGTGTAAGGTGGGATCTGGAAATGAGAGATTTGGGTCAACAATGGCAGGTAGTGAATAGGATGTAATTGCAGAGTAAACATGTATATATATATATATATATATATATATAAATATATATATATATATATATATATATATATATATATATATATATATATATATATATATATATATATGCATGCGTATTAACCGTATGGGAGATGCATGGAAAGAGTCTACTTCAAATTGGCTCTGGTATCCCTCCTCCTCCTAGCTTTTGGACAGTTTCTGTGTCATTGCCATCGGAAAACACCCGAATGTCACTGTGAGGTGACACGCCACAATCCTGGAATGTCACTACTGTGAGGTGACACGCCACAATCCTGGAATGTCACTACTGTGAGGTGACACGCCACAATCCTGGAATGTCACTACTGTGAGGTGACACGCCACAATCCTGGAATGTCACTGTGAGGTGACACGCCACAATCCTGGAATGTCACTACTGTGAGGTGACACGCCACAATCCTGGAATGTCACTGTGAGATGACACGCCACAATCCTGGAATGTCACTGTGAGATGACACGCCACAATCCTGGAATGTCACTGTGAGGTGACACGCCACAATCCTGGAATGTCACTGTGAGGTGACACGCCACAATCCTGGAATGTCACTGTGAGGTGACACGCCACAATCCTGGAATGTCACTGTGAGGTGACACGCCACAATCCTGGAATGTCACTGTGAGGTGACACGCCACAATCCTGGAATGTCACTGTGAGGTGACACGCCACAATCCTGGAATGTCACTGTGAGGTGACACGCCACAATCCTGGAATGTCACTACTGTGAGGTGACACGCCACAATCATGGAATGTCACTGTGAGGTGACACGCCACAATCCTGGAAAGTCACTACTGTGAGGTGACACGCCACAATCCTGGAATGTCACTGTGAGGTGACACGCCACAATCCTGGAATGTCACTACTGTGAGGTGACACGCCACAATCCTGGAATGTCACTGTGAGGTGACACGCCACAATCCTGGAATGTCACTGTGAGGTGACACGCCACAATCCTGGAATGTCACTACTGTGAGGTGACACGCCACAATCCTGGAATGTCATTGTGAGGTGACACGCCACAATCCTGGAATGTCACTGTGAGGTGACACGCCACAATCCTGGAATGTCACTGTGAGGTGACACGCCACAATCATGGAATGTCACTGTGAGGTGACACGCCACAATCCTGGAAAGTCACTATTGTGAGGTGACACGCCACAATCCTGGAATGTCACTGTGAGGTGACACGCCACAATCCTGGAATGTCACTACTGTGAGGTGACACGCCACAATCCTGGAATGTCACTGTGAGGTGACACGCCACAATCCTGGAATGTCACTGTGAGGTGACACGCCACAATCCTGGAATGTCACTACTGTGAGGTGACACGCCACAATCCTGGAATGTCATTGTGAGGTGACACGCCACAGTCCTGGAATGTCACTGTGAGGTGACACGCCACAATCCTGGAATGTCATTGTGAGGTGACACGCCACAGTCCTGGAATGTCACTACTGTGAGGTGACACGCCACAATCCTGGAATGTCACTACTGTGAGGTGACACGCCACAATCCTGGAATGTCATTGTGAGGTGACACGCCACAGTCCTGGAATGTCACTACTGTGAGGTGACACGCCACAATCCTGGAATGTCACTGTGAGGTGACACGCCACAATCATGGAATGTCACTGTGAGGTGACACGCCACAATCCTGGAATGTCACTACTGTGAGGTGACACGCCACAATCCTGGAATGTCACTGTGAGGTGACACGCCACAATCCTGGAATGTCACTACTGTGAGGTGACACGCCACAATCCTGGAATGTCACTGTGAGGTGACACGCCACAATCCTGGAATGTCACTGTGAGGTGACACGCCACAATCCTGGAATGTCACTACTGTGAGGTGACACGCCACAATCCTGGAATGTCATTGTGAGGTGACACGCCACAGTCCTGGAATGTCACTGTGAGGTGACACGCCACAGTCCTGGAATGTCATTGTGAGGTGACATGCCACAGTCCTGAATGTCACTGTGAGGTGACACGCCACAATCCTGGAATGTCACTACTGTGAGGTGACACGCCACAGTCCTGGAATGTCACTACTGTGAGGTGACACGCCACAATCCTGGAATGTCACTGTGAGGTGACACGCCACAATCCTGGAATGTCACTACTGTGAGGTGACACGCCACAATCCTGGAATGTCATTGTGAGGTGACACGCCACAGTCCTGGAATGTCAAGGCCCACAGATGGCACGGATCGCAGACCAAACCGTGACGACACCTGTGTCAACAAGCGATAACAAACACGTCAAAAGGTCATGGTGGCTCGGCCAGTTGCCTTCTGACAAGGGCGGATCCAGCAGTTGTGATGGAGATCAACCGTCTGGAGAGCAACCGCCCTCAGCTGAAAATTCGTTTTGTAGGGAGGGAGGAGGGTGCACTCGAGCCTCCTCGGAGAAGTGTCACCGTCCGATTGCGGCGGCGGGGGGGGCACGTGCCCCCAGTGCCTCGTGCTGTCTCCGCCCCTGCCGTCTGGATAGCCTCGATAAAAGCCTGGCCTGCCCGTCTGCCGTGTTGCCACCAGCACCCGTGCTGGCCCGGCGATTGCCCGGAGCGGCGTTCGTCTGCCTGTGCAATATCCGCGCCATCCGCGACAGCCCGCATGGCTTCCATGGCTTCAATACCGCTCCGGCCGTGACGCCCGGAAGATGCCGGGCCAGCACCTGCCCCTTCTCTGGCTGGCAAATCACCAGCCAGCCAACAGCATAACAGCCACTATACGTGGAGGGCATGTATCGTGAAATAAATAAATAAATAAAATAAATAAACAGCGGCCCCTCCTCTGGCTGGCAAATCACCAGCCAACGGCGGCCCCTCAGGGTGAAGTGTCGCCGGTGCCCCGGCCGCGGGAGCGCGCGGCGGCCGGATCCAGTCGTTGGCAGCGCTCGACGATCGCTGCCGTTGGTGCGCTGCCAGAAGGCCACAGTCGGCGCCCGTCGAATGAATATCACGGCCCGGAGTCAGAAACGGAACGGGCAGAACGAGAGCGGAACGGGGGCGGAACGGGAGCGGAACAACGACGTGGTCAGCCTGGAGGGTGGAGGCGAACCGGAGTTGTAGGCGGCGGAGGGGTGTACATGTCTGAGCAGGGTTGGATTTTACTTCCTGAATGCGGAGAGGGAATTTCTGAGGTAATGGAGAGGATATTTTATCAAAACCTGTGGCATCCAAATGTCAGTTTTAATTTTTGCAGTGAATCTTGGGTACTTATCACAGAGCAGTTCATTGTCAAGCATCACCATTCGTCCTCCAAATTAGAACATGAGAAGATAATTTGCTGAAGAGGAGGATGTTCTTGATGACAAACACCCAGGAACAGCTTTTTTTAAACTCTGTGCCCGAGTGAGGAGCTATGGACAGTTAGTGAACAACCAACGTTAGTGCGCTAACATTGCGCCATCTCAGGCGATTTCGACACATCGAAATATAGTGTCCAAACGTCAATTTCCGGCAACAAATACAACTGAATAAGAAGCGGAGTAAGACGAGTGGTTCCGTCGGTGACGGGAGTGACTGGGACGAAGGAGCCGATGACGAAAGATGACGGAGCGAGAGGCGAGGTTTAGCCCGCATAGGGCAAGCACGAGGCCGATATATCACCGAATGAAGACGAACGGGATAGAGAGTGGTGACTGCACGCCAAAACAACTCTCAGAGGAATGGTAATGTAATCAGCGTTAGTGCAGCAATGGGGCTCGAAGTTTCGCCCAACGTCATTGAAATAAAGCCAATCGACCAAAACTCGTGTCTCATGTCCTAAATATATAAATATGCATCATATGTGTGTGCATTCGTATCTAATTAATATATTTCAGAACGAATATTTATGAACGGAATTAAGTAATGCTTCCTACCGAGGTAAGTCGAAACAATTCCAGCCATTGGTAGTGCTGTGATCACCAAACGATAAAGACCGCCGAACCATTATCATCATCATTGCCGCCCCGGTAGCGCAGTTGGTTGGAGCGCTGGCCTGCTCTGGTCTCCCCTGTCCAGGTGACACAGGGTTCGAGTCGCTTCGCTCGCTCGCATTTAGCCCCCGGCTGGGAGGGTCAGTTGGCAGCTGGCCCGATAAGGCCGAGGACGAGCTACCGGGTGGCCGTGTCGGTGCATTGACGACACGTTAAACTTTCGGTCAAAATTCTGCCGTTGAACTGGAATTCATAGATCGGGTGGTGGGGCCAGGGTTCACGCAACAAGCTCTGCTTAGCAATAGGACCCTGGTTCATAAAGCCACCCCAGCAAGAACTCGGGTGAAATTTGTTTAAAAAAGAAAACAAATCGTCCTCAAATTTATCATTAGTATCATCATTGCTGTTATACGCTACACGGACCATTCATCATCCTCATTAACATCATCATCGCCATCACCATCAGCAGCAGCAGAGACAGGTCCTATCGATCGGAATTATTTTATTATCGTATCGATGCCACTTTACTGGTCAGCATTTCATCACGGACTAATATGCCGCAATTCGGGCTCAGGTGGTGCCAATGGGGCGGCCGGCTGCAGCTGAGGCCATTGGGGGGGAGTCAGGGGGACAATGATCGGGGGGGCGAGTGGGAAGATAGCACACTTGCCAGGTCACCGCGGCTCTCCGTACCGCTTTATACTGTAGGACTATCTATGGTGTTGGTCGGAATGGCGGTGGCGGGAGCAACTGAATGAAGGTGGCCCAAGAATGAAGTCATCCGGAATGTTGTTTTCATGTTCAGCACGTTTCAGAATTGTTCTAGAAATTATCGGAAAGAGGGATCATTTGATTCTGCCTTTGTGCGACCGTTATCTTCTCCGAGCACAATCTGTACCCCCCCCGAAGATCATCAGCTTCAGCTTGTCCATACCTTGTACTTGACTCGACAACACGGCTGTAACTTGCGTATCACCGACATTGAGGGCGAAATCGCCTTTGTTTGGCAGTCCGAGTCCGGAGTTCAGCTACGACCAGAACCGGGTGACTGACCTTACCCCGACACTGTGGCAGATCTGAAAGGACAACCATGAGGGGTGCGCACAAATTTGCAAAGTAACTCTTGAAGTTCAAGGATAGAGCTACATCAGCCCGGCACTAAATATCTCTATATAGCTTATAAAAGGTTAGCTAGGAATGGTGGGTGGGGGCTAACTGACCCCCTCCCAATGCAAGGGGAACTTCCATCGCACTGTGAGCGTCAATAGCTTCTCGACGTTATTCGAGAAACCCCATTGGTATGATGCGACTTTGCTATTTTAACCCTTGGAGTACGGCACAATTTCGGAAGTCAAATCTTTCAATTCGTCGGTTTTTTTAATGAATAAAATAAGTATATTTGGATCGTTATTATTGTGGATATATTCAAAGTATATTTGGACAAATCTACAATAATAAATCCCAGGAACTATTCTTTGACATAAAATGTCTGTGCCCTTAGCACACCAGAAATGAATTCCGAATGGAAAATTACCTTGGCTTCTGTTTTGCTCCATAGTTTCAGAACACTGAAACATCACCTTTCCCATTTCCGGAACTTCAATAGACTAGTGCGGTCATCATTTGTTGGAAGGTGGGCTAAATTTCAACTTGGTATTTTGAATGGCTAAGGAGTTAACACAAACAGAAACTTTCGGTGTCAAATTGACAAGCCGCACGACGGGGTTAAATACAATTTGATAACTTAATAAGAAAGTTTAAGCTTCACAAATATATGCATCAAACCAAGAACACGCAGACGGTACCTTTGGCCGCTGGCGGATCCAAAACACTGATTTGGGATATTGGAGTATTTCTTGTTGGGATATTACAATTCTTTCTCCGATTTCGAAACACTTCTCGATTTGTCAGCCAGCATCAGGTGGGTTCGCTTAAGACGGTGTGTTTCTCCAAATAATATTTTTAGATTTTGAGAAAATGCCACTTCAGTTCAAACGTTCGGAAAAATCAGCGTTTCTGGGGGCTGGAGGGGATGGCCCCCGTAGTCCCTCTCCGCCAAGATCCGCAGAGCTCAGTTACCAGCCGACAGGCGCGCGCTGTCTGTGACAAGGCCAGGCGAGCGTCGGCCGAGCCGGATCTGTCTGGCCGGGTGGAAAGTCAACACGGGGTTGTTGAAAGTGCCGCGTCACGTGGCCGGACGATCGATCCGGCTAAAGAGGCTTAGCCAACGCTCTGCAGAACACCGCCGGCGCGTGGAACAAAGCGGGCCGCCACCGTCGGGACGGCGGAAAACCCCTGCGGTGTGTTAAACGTCGCTGCTGCCCAGGGCACTTGCGTCGCTGGGGAAAGTCAACCTCGGCGGCGTCTGGCGTGCAGCGTTTTTGTTTTGTTTTGGCTCTTCAGGTCCCGATAATCTTGGCAAGTAAGTGAAGCTTCAAGAGTAAAGGAAATGTTTTGAACACGGTGATGGCAACACATAATTGTTGTCATGTTAATTAGACTACCCCAGTTGTTACATTCATGAAATGAAGCCGTACTCATCTGGTTTCATATATATATATATATATATATATATATATATATATATATATATATATATATATATATATATATATATATATATATCTCTCTCTCTCTCTCTCTCTCTCTCTCTCTCTCTCTCTCTCTCTCTCCTATATAATATATATATATATATATATATATATATATATATATATTATATATATATATATATATATATTTTTATATATATATATATATATATATATATATATATATATATATATATATATATATATATACTCTCTCTCTCTCTCTCTCTCTCTCTCTCTCTCTCTCTCTCTCTCTCTCTCTCTCTCTCTCTCTCTCTCTCTCTCTCTCTCTCTCTCTCTCTCTCTCTCTCTCTACTTAGTATATATAAGACATGGTGCTACCCTAATGCCAAATTGCATGCACATGTTATGCATGCATTGGATAGCATGTGTTAGTTTCTTACGTACATGGCGTATGTTGCGCATTAGCATGTTGCATAGCCTTCGGAGATGGTAGGAAGCCCGCTTGGTGAAGATGTCCGGGACTACACAACACTTGGCCATCTCGCACGACAGATTTCTAGCAATTCTATTGGAATTGGTTGCGCCGGAGACAGAACAAATTCATCGGTCGTCATGCCGGCCCTGAAATACCTCCTCGAACCATGGATACCATGCCGGGTTCCACGAAGTCATAGCTGGCGGCTATCGATTTTGTATATGAACCAGTTCCTGGGTGCCAGGGCCGGCTGCGAGATTGGCTCGACATGTGGCGGGCGTTTCGTTTGCTATAGGCATGCAGATAAATCAGATAAATAAGGCTGCGTATCTGGTCTGGTCAGGACTGGTCGACTTCTTGCGAACTTGGGGGATGCCCAACGTGGCACCACTTTGTTTCGGCCCCGCGGGGCTGAACATTGACCGCCGCCGGCAGACAGTCAGCTGGTCGCCGCAGACAGTCAGCTGGCCTCCGACAGTCAGCTGGCCGCCGGCGGGCAGTCAGTCAGCTGGCCGACGCCGGCAGACAGTCAGCTGGCCGCCGCCGACAGACAGTCAGCTGGCCGCCGCCGACAGACAGTCAGCTGGCCGCCGCCGACAGTCAGCTGGCCGCCGGCGGGCAGACAGTCAGCTGGCCGACGCCGGCAGACAGTCAGCTGGCCGCCGCCGACAGACAGTCAGCTGGCCGCCGACAGACAGTCAGCTGGCCGCCGCCGATAGACAGTCAGCTGGCCGTCAGCATCCTTGAGACTATTTTAATGCTTCGATTTTCAAGCTATTTCTAGTCAATTATTCGACGCTCAGCTGTCGATAGCTTAGCAGCCTGCATTCACAGCTAAAACATGGACATCGTATCAGCGTCGTATACAGCAGACAAGCACAAAGCAAAAGCCAACTTAAATACGCATCAAATCGGACACTGCAATACAACGAAGACCGCTTGGATGGCACCGGCCGACATCAAAGACATTCCGACAATACATACGCTCGTTTGCCTGTCATGACCCGGCGACCAGAAGGTCCATCTGACAGATTTATCGGGCGCCTCCCCTCCCCTCCCCTCAGCAGTAGTCATGGCAACTGAGTCAGCGAAGACTGGGGAAGGGGATGACGTGTCCGGTCGGAGGCTGTGCAGCCGGTGTTTGCCGGGTCAACAGCAGGAGACAGCGGAAGCGAACATCTGGCCAGCGGCCAAGCGGAACTCAGTGCCGACGGTCGGCAGGGGGGGGGGGGGGAGGAGGGGGAGGAAGAGGGTGCAGAGGAGGGGAAGCAGGAAAAGGAGGAGGTGGGGGGGGGGTGCAGGGGAGGAGGAGGAGAAGCAGGAGAAGGAGGATGAGAAGCAGGAAGAGGAGGACAAGGAAGCGGTGGAGGGTGCAGAGGAGGAAGAGCAGGGGAAGCAGGAGAAGGAGGAGGAGGAGACAGAGGAGGAGCATGAGGAGGAACATAAGGAGGCGGATAAGGCGGGGAAGGATGCAGAGGAGGAGGAGGAGGAGGAGGAGGAGGAGGATGAGGCGGATGAGGATGAGGATGAGGATGAGGATGATGATGAGGATGAGGATGAGGAGGAGGATGGGGAGGAGGAGGGAGGAGGAGGAGGAGGAGGAGGAGGAGGAGGAGGAGGAGGAGGGGAAGGAAGAGGGTGCACAGGAGGGGAAGCAGGAAAAGGAGGGGGTGCAGGGGAGGAGCAGGATAAGGAGCAGGAAGAGGACGACAAGGAGGCGGTGGAGGATGCAGAAGAGGAAGAGCATGGGAAGCAGGAGAAGGAGGAAGCGGGCAAGGGTGCAGAGGAGGAGCAGGAGGAGGATGATAAGGAAGAGGAGGAGGCGGAGAAGGCGGGGAAGGATGCAGAGCAGGACGAGGAGCAGAGGAGAAGGAGGAGGAGGAGGAGGAGGCGGGGAAGGGTGTGGAGGAGGAGGAGAGTGCATAAGAGGAGGAGCAGGATGAGGAGGCGGGGTGGGTGCAGATGAGGAGAAGGAGGCGGAGGCGGAAGAGGATGCAGAAAAGGAGAAGGAGGAAGATCGGGAGTAGGCTACACCACCATCAGTCAGGTCATTTGGGAGGCCATGTGCTGCGCATGACTGATCCTTCAGCTGTTCCTTCTCCCTATACCGCAATGGAATATGAAAACGAGCGTGCTCAGTTCAAATATATTTAGTCCACATGCGACGTTTTCGTTCCGGAAAAAAAAACATGCCCTCTACTTCCTGAAATTAATTGGACTTCCTGAAATTAATTGGACTTCCTGACAATTCCTACCATCCCCGTGGCGGCCATCACTTATTGGAACAAGACCTGCCAGCGTATACGTACCACGGGCATCGCACGCGCGACATGACACGTTGACCGGCGCGCCAGTGTTGGTGTCCGCAGAGCGTGCCGCGTGCATGGCGGTGTCGGTGCTGTTGTCGGGCTTGGTCCGCGCTGTCAATTATTTGGCGAGCGTTGCTAGGCAACCGCAAACAATACACCCAAATACATTGGTGCAAAGGATCGGTGAGGATGTGTGTGCGGGAATTTTCGCAAACGGATCATGCCACGAGTCATCGTCATGCCATGGCATGAACCACCGCAATGGCATGGCATGCATAACCGCAATGGCATGACATGAATTACCACGGGCGCAATTACCGCGTCGTAAAATGCGCCTTCGCACAACGTGAATGACAATCAGTTTCTTTGCTATGGAGAGCCTCGTGTGATTATGTCTGTGCTTGTGTGAAGGTATGCGTGTTGTGGGCATATCGGACAAGGCTGAAGCACTCCCCTGGGATCTCCAGCCATTCTGTTGGACACGCGACCCACTTCCTGTCCGCTCAGCCGGAAGGGCTTCGAATGCGCTGCTTACGAAAGTCACGTGAGCGTGAAATTGCACGGAAAAAAAATTGAACGATGCATCAAATAACGGATGTTCCAGAGGTATGGAACGAAAGATAAAAAAAGGTTTTGCTGAAGTAGATAACCAGCTTTGTTTTGGCTAACGTAGTCTAGCTTGTCGTTATGACGTCACAACATGATATGGTTTCAGCACACCGTAAGTTCCAAAAGAAAACATTAAATACCACGACTCTCGTTAACTACACTCGAAAGCAGCCAGGGGCCTCGGCGATTGTCGGACACTATTAATTGCCGTGTGCCCGAGCAAAATGAGCAGGTCCAGAATGATTGCGTTGCTCCTGGCCAATTCGATCAGGTCCTGAATGATCGCGTTTTGTCCAGTCAATTTGAGCAGGTCATCCGCTCCGCTAGTTGTAGCAAACTCGCACCTGCTCCGCTGGTCATCGCATTGTATCGGGCCAATTTGAGCAGGTCCTGAACCGTCCACCCATTCCGATATCCACCTATCCAGCTATCCACCTATCCAGCTCACCACCTATCCAGCTACCCAGGTGACCACCTATCTCGGGCCAATTTGGGCAGACTTTGAACCGCTACGTTGTACCCGCCCAATTTGAACAGGTCCTGAACCGTCCACCCATTCAGATATCCACCTATCCAGATATCCACCTATCCAGCTACCCAGGTGACCACCTATCTCGGGCCAATTTGAGCAGACTTTGAACCGCTACGTTGTACCCGCCCGATTTGAACAGGTCCTGAACCGTCCACCCATTCCGATATCCACCTATCCAGATATCCACCTATCCAGCTGACCACCTATCCAGCTACCCAGGTGACCACCTATCTCGGGCCAATTTGAGCAGACTTTGAACCGCTACGTTGTACCCGCCTAATTTGAACAGGTCCTGAACCGTCCACCCATTCATATATCCACCTATCCAGCTGATCACCTATCCAGCTACCCGGGTGACCACCTATCCAGTTATCCACCTATCCAGCTATCCACCTATACACATATACACCTATCAACATATACAACTTTCCACATACCCACCTATCCACCTATCCAGGTGTACACGTGTCCAGTCCATGCCAATGCCCCAGCGCCGAGCGCCGAGTCGAGCACCAGGCGACACGATGTAGATGTCATCGTCACGGCCCCGCCGTCCGCCGTGTTCCGGGACGGCGGCTCCGTCAGAGATCATTACCCGGACGGCCAGCCGCGCGTCTCGCGTGCCCGGCACGCGATCCACCGGCGGAGTGGCGACCGCAGGCGGGCGTCAATATTGACCACCGGCCATGGCGACCGGCCCCATGCACGCCACGCCCGCCGCCGGCAGACTGCGGCCAGCTGACTGACTGTCGGCGGCCAGCTGACTGTCTGTCGGCGTCTGCCAGCTGACTGTCTGTCGGTGTCGGCCAGCTGACTGTCTGTCGGTGTCGGCCAGCTGACTGTCTGTCGGCGGCGGCCAGCTGACTGTCTGTCTGTCGGCGGCCAGCTGATTGTTTGTCGGCGGCCAGCTGACTGTCTGCCGGCGGGGACCAGCTGACTGTCTGTCGGCGGCCAACTGACTGTCTGTCGGCGGCGGCCAGCTGACTGTCTGTCAGCGACCAGCTGACTGTCTGTCGGCGGCCAGCTGATTGTCTGTCGGCGGCGACCAGCTGACTGTCTGCCGGCGGCCAGCTGACTGTCTGTCGGCGGCCAGCTGATTGTCTGTCGGCGGCCAGCTGACTGTCTGTCGGCGGCGACCAGCTGACTGACTGCCGGCGGCCAGCTGACTGTCTGCCGGCGGCCAGCTGACTGTCTGTCGGCGGCCAGCTGACTGTCTGTCGGCGGCGACCAGCTGACTGACTGCCGGCGGCCAGCTGACTGTCTGTCGGCGGCGGCCAGCTGACTGTCTGTCGGCGGCGGCCAGCTGACTGTCTGTCGGCGGCGGCCAGCTGACTGTCTGTCGGCGTCGGCCAGCTGACTGTCTGTCGGCGGCGGCCAGCTGACTGTCTGTCGGCGTCGGCCAGCTGACTGTCGGCGGCGGCCAGCTGACTGCCGGCGGCGGCCAGCTGACTGTCTGTCGGCGGCGGCCAGCTGATTGTCTGTCGGCGGCGGCCAGCTGATTGTCTGCCGGCGTCGGCCAGCTGACTGTCTGCCGGCGTCGGCCAGCTGGGCGGCCAGCTGATTGTCGGCGGCGGCCAGCTGACTGTCGCGGTGGTCAGCTGACTGTCTGTCGGCGGCGGCCAGCTGACTGTCTGTCGCCGGCGCTGTCTTGGCGGCGACCAGCTGACTGTCTGTCGGCGGCCAGCTGATTGTCTGTCGGCGGCCAGCTGACTGTCTGTCGGCGGCTAGCTGACTGTCTGTCGGCGGCGGCTATTGTCTGTCGGCGGCCAGCTGACTGTCTGTCGGCGGCGGCCAGCTGACTGTCTGTCGGCGGCGGCGGCCAGCTGACTGTCTGTCGGCGGCGACCAGCTGACTGTCTGTCGGCGGCCAGCTGATTGTCTGTCGGCGGCCAGCTGACTGTCTGTCGGCGGCCAGCTGATTGTCTGTCGGCGGCGGCCAGCTGATTGTCTGCCGGCGGCGGCCAGCTGACTGTCTGCCGGCGGCGGCCAGCTGACTGTCTGTCGCGGGCCAGCGATTTCTGTCGGCGGCGGCCAGCTGATTGTCTGTCGGCGGCGACCAGCTGATTGTCTGCCGGCGCCGGCCGCCGGCCCGCAGCTGACTGGCTGTCGGCGGCGACCAGCTGACTGTCGGCGGCCAACTGACTGTCTGCCCGCCGGCGGCCAGCTGACTGTCTGTCGGCGTCGGCCAGCTGACTGTCTGTCGGCGGCGGCCAGCTGATTGTCTGCCGGCGGCCAGCTGACTGTCTATCGGCGGCGGCCAGCTGACTGTCTGTCGGCGGCCAGCTGACTGTCTGTCGGCGGCGGCCAGCTGACTGTCTGCCGGCGTCGGCCAGCTGACTGTCTGCCCGCCGGCGGCCAGCTGACTGTCTGTCGGCGGCCAGCTGACTGTCTATCGGCGGCGGCCAGCTGACTGTCTGCCGGCGTCGGCCAGCTGACTGACTGCCCGCCGGCGGCCAGCTGACTGTCGGAGGCCAGCTGACTGTCTGCGGCGACCAGCTGACTGTCTGCCGGCGGCGGTCAATTTGAGCAGGCTTCATTCACGTACGACGGGCCAAAATCGCGTCCAGTGGTACTCCTGCTGGTCTCAGGCCAAAAAGGAGGCGGCAGGGGATCAGTAGCTGGATAGCTTGCTATTATGCTAAGCGACTGCTTAGTCGAGGAAGGGTCATTTTAAGATAATAATTTAGCATCCTGTCGAAAAATGCGTCCTTCCTTATATATCGTTTGACATTTACAGTACTATCAATGTCAGAAGATTTGTGAGTAATAGCGTAGTTTTGGACAGGCCATCACATTCTTAGTATTTTTAGAGCTTGGTACTAAACTAAGCGACTGCTAAGTCGGCGAGAGGTCACTTTGATATAAGACTCCTGTTGAAAAATGCGCCCTTCCTTACATATTATCTGACATGCATAGGACTATAAATGTCAGCGGATGTGTAATGAATGGTGCAATTTTGGACCGGATGTTCAGTCTGTATTCATTCGTATTCTGATTGCATATTATCCACAGTGCTGTGAATACTTTCAGACAGATTCTCCTCTAGGGTGTGGAGACCTTTGCATTTCGGTATCCGGTCTGTCAAAGGGCGCTGCATTCTCAGTTTGCATTAGGGTGAAGTGGGGCAGGAAACCGGTCGGGGAAGCAACAGATGATCGGAGAATGTTTCGTTTGACATTTACAGTACTATCAATGTCAGTAGATTTGTGAGTAATAGCGTAGTTTTGGACAGGCCATCAAATTCTTAGTATTTTTAGAGCTTGGTACTAAACTAATACATCCATGGTCGATGTATTCCATGGATAGTCACAGTCCGACATCCATAGTTATAGTCCTGGGTAGACAGTCCCAGGTAGATAGTCCTAGACAGATAGTCCTAGGTAGACAGTCCTAGATAGCTAGTCCTGGGTGTATAGTCTTAGGCAGATAGTACCAGATAGATAGTCCTGGATAGACAGTCCTGGACAGCTAGAGTAGCATCGTGGCGCTTCATCCAAAGTAACTAACAGCCTGATCGTCCGATGAGTAGCGGAGTTATTGAAGATATAGTGGTTACAAACGGTGCTCCTGTGTGCATGCCTAACCGCTCATACAGCCTCATAGACGCATCAAGGTCATTTAGCCAGGTATAACCATCCGATGATTTGACTATTTGTGTGACGTCACCAGAGCTCAGGCCGCTGGTGACGTCATCGCATTGCTGGTCATGTCCACCCGTAATCAGAACAAACTGCATTCTGAAGAAGACAATAGCACACATGCTGCCCGTCCTGCTGTCGCCGATGCGCTAACGGCATGCCGGCAGTTCCGGTGGCCATGGCGGTGTGGATATAAATCAATAGATATCATATCAACCACACATATCAATGGTGTGGTCACTCGGCATTGACGCCGCCCGTGTTGGCCGGTCGATGAATTGCGGCGATAAGGCTGCCGCGTGCGGTGCCATTTAGTGACGCACACTGACCCTGGACATCAGCGGCGCACACTGACCCTGGACGTCAGCGGCGCACACTGACCCTGGACGTCAGCGGCGCACACTGACCCTGGACGCCAGCGGCGCACACTGACCCTGGACGCCAGTGGCGCACATTGACCCTGGACGTCAGTGGCGCACACTGACCCTGGACGTCAGTGGCGCACACTGACCCTGGACGTCAGCGGCGCACACTGACCCTGGACGTCAGGGGCGCACACTGACCCTGGACGTCAGCGGCGCACACTGACCCTGGACGTCAGCGGCGCACACTGACCCTGGACGCCAGCGGCGCACACTGACCCTGGACGTCAGTGGCGCACACTGACCCTGGACGTCAGTGGCGCACACTCGTACAGCGGCGCGCAATGACCAGGTCACGGTGGCCGGGATGGGGTGTTCTCTTCAAAGTTTTGAGTGCACGACAGCAGCCGAGCAGCTGCCGAACAACTTCTGAGCAGCTCCTGAGCGGCTCCCGAGCAGCTCCTGAGCAGCTCCCGAGCAGCTCCCGAGCAGCTACGGAGCAGCTCCTTAGCAGCTCCTGAGCAGCTCCAGAGCAGCTCCCGAGTAGCTCCCGAGCAGATCCCGAGCAGCTCCCGAGCAGCTCCTGAGCGGCTCCTGCGATGAGATGCGGCAGGGCGACGGGAATCGAGCTGATTCTGGCCACGTGATCCCACCGAACCAAGGTGGATCCGAGTGGACCTGACCCGAGCCCATGCGATTCGGCGATACGCGACACCACTCCGCCCGACCCAACCTGGCCGGACTTGACCCAGCCCGACCGGACTTGACCCAGCCCGACCGGACTTGACCTAGCCCGACCGGACTTGACCTAGCCCGACCAGACTATAATAACTAATAATAATAAAATAATAACTAATAGTAGTATTAGTAGAAGAAGTAGTAGAAGGAACAGCAACGCTAAAGCATTTAGTGACGCCCCTGCTGCATTATTTTTTAAAGTGAAGGTGTTGTTAATGTGGAGCTCTACCACAAACATCCAGCTTCGCCATTGGGACTGATCCTATTGTTAGCGGTATATAACTCGCAGAAGTAAACGCAGTGTGTTATAAACAAAGGCTTTATCACGACGTAAAGCACGTGTCATAAATGCGCTATGATGCAATGCAACTGAAACAATCAAGCCTAGCCTTGTATGTACCATGTATCATCAAACATAAACGAGATCTAGAAGAAATGCAATATCCACAAAAACAGTAAAATATTGCATCAAGATGTACATAGGAAATGGGGTAAAAATAAAGTCGATAGATCGTTACAAACAGCTGATAATTAAATCTTGAACGGTACTCGATCATTTAAGCCAACAGAGGTTCAGCACAATGAACACAATTACAATAAACAGCAGTTATTCCCGAAGCCATGACTGTGCAGGGTGCTGTTCTTCCGTACAGCTCAGCATCGCACATCATCATCAAGACTTCATGCAAGGTGTAAGTGACTTCAAGTACGGCCTGCAGCCAAGGGCGTCGCCACCGGGGGGGCAGGGGGCAGTCGCCCCCCCTGCCGTGAAACAGGGGGCGCCGCCCCCCCTGAAATTTGAGGAGGCCCCTATCCGCAAATGCACAGCAAAAAAGGTGAGCAAGGAGGCCGACGGGACAGAATATCATGCTGTCAATGAGGCCTCAAAACTGACGAGGCCACCAGGAAATATAATCAGGTCTCTATAAGAGACGTAGAACAGAGATTGGGAGGAGGCCCCCAGGACGAAAAGGAGGCCCCATGACGAAAAGGAGGCCCCCATGACGAAAAGGAGGCCTCAAGACGTAAAACAGAGATTGGCAGGAGGCCCCCCGGGACGAAAAGGAGGCCCCAAGACGTAGAACAGAGATTGGGAGGAGGCCCCCATGACGAAGAGGAGGCCTCAAGACGTAGAACAGAGATTGGGAGGAGGCCCCCAGGACGAAAAGAAGGCCCCCCGGGACGAAAAGGAGGCCCCCAGGACGAAAAAGAGGCCCCAAGACGTAGAACAGATATTGGGAGGAGGCCCCCATGACGAAAAGGAGGCCTCAAGACGTAGAACAGAGATTGGGAGGAGGCCCCCAGGACGAAAAGGAGGCCCCCGGGACGAAAAGGAGACCCCATGACGAAAAGGATGCACCCAAGGACGAAAAGGAGGCCCTAAGACGTAGAACAGAGATTGGAAGGAGGCCCCCAGGACGAAAAGGAGGCCCCAGGACGAAAAGGAGGCACCAAGACGTAGAACAGATATTGGGAGGAGGCCCCCAGGACGAAAAGGAGACCCCAGGATGAAAAGGAGACCCCAGGACGAAAAGGATGCACCCAAGGACGAAAAGGAGGCCCCAAGACGTAGAACAGAGATTGGGAGGAGGCCCCCAGAACGAAAAGAAGGCCCCCCGGGACGAAAAGGAGGCCCCAGGACGAAAAGGAAGGCACCAAGACGTAGAACAGAGATTGGGAGGAGGCCCCCAGGACGAAAATGAGGCCCCCAGGACGAAAAGGAAGCTCCCAGGACGAAAAGGAGGCCCCCAGGACGAAAGACGCAGTCCATGCGCCCCTACACTCCAACAATCAACCAACCAACCCCAGGACGAAAAGGATGCACCAAAGGACGAAAAGGATGCCCCAAAGACGTAGAACAGATATTGGGATAAGGTCCCCAGGACGAAAAGGAGGCCCCAGGACGAAAAGGGGGCCCCCAGGACGAAAAGGAGGCGCATAAGACGTAGAACAGAGATTGTGAGGTGGCCCCCAGGACGAAAAGGAGGCACCAAGACGTAGAACAGAGATTGGGAGGAGGCTCCCAGGACGAAAAGGAGACCCCAGGACGAAAAGGAGACCCCAGGACGAAAAGGATGCACCCAAGGGCGAAAAGGAGGCCCCAAGACGTAGAACAGAGATTGGGAGGAGGCCCCCAGAACGAAAAGGAGGCCCCCCGGGACGAAAAGGAGGCCCCAGGACGAAAAGGAAGGCGCCAAGACGTAGAACAGAGATTGGGAGGAGGCCCCCAGGACGAAAAGGAAGCTCCCAGGACGAAAAGGAGGCCCCCAGGAAGAAAGACGCAGTTCATGCGCCCCTACACCCCAACAATCAACCAACCAACCCCAGGACGAAAAGGATGCCCCAAAGACGTAGAACAGATATTGGGATGAGGTCCCCAGGACGAAAAGGAAAAAGGAGGCCCCTAAGACGTAGAACAGAGATTGTGAGGTGGCCCCCAGGACGAAAAGGAGGCCCCCAGGACGAAAAGGATACCCCATAACGCAAGGATGCCCCAAGACGTAGAGCAGAGATTCGGAGGAGGCCCCCAGGACTAAAAGGAGGCCCCAGGACGAAAAGGAGGCCCCTAGAACGAAAAGGATGCACCCAAGGACGAAAAAGACTTAGGACTAGACGTAGAACAGAGAACAGAGATAAGAAGGTAGCCCCCAGGACGAAAAGGAGGCCCCAGGACGAAAAGGAGACCCCAGCACGAAAAGGAGGCCCTCAGGACGGAAATGATGCCACCGAGACGGGCAAGAAGCCACCCAGGTTAGACGAAAAGGCTTCCGATGGGTGGCAGGATATTCTTAAGTTGGAAAATGAGGCCCCCAAGACGGAACAGGATGCCCCTGCAATATAAAATTAAGACCTGATAGGGGAGACTTCTCCGGACGCAATAGGGGCCCCAAGACGGGTAAGAAGGTTTCCGCAGGAATGAGAGAAGGCCACCGAGACCAGCCAGATGAGGCCCATATTTTGGAAGAGGAGGAACCTGGAAGAGAAGATCTGGGACTAGGACGCAAAAGCACCCTGCTAAGAGGATAATGAGGCTCCAGACACAGATAAGGAGGCCCCCATGACGTGAGAGGAGGCCCCTAATTTGAAAAAGGAGTCACCTAGGAGAGGGTAGGAGTCCCCAGAAATCAAGAGAGTGTCAAAAAATTGGCACGGAGGAAACCAGGATTGCAAAAGAGGCTCCAACACCGGAAAGGAGGCCCCAGAATATGAGAGGAGGCCCTAAGACGGAACAGGAAGGAAGATATGAGTTGAGGTTTCGGAGACGCAAAAGCAGGCCCCAAACGGGTGAGGTTCCACCGAGATAGAAAAGGATAATCCAGAGACGTGGTAGGAGGACCTAATTCGGAAGAGAACGACACAAGATTGAAAACGAGACCCCATGATGAACGAGGAGGCCCCTAAAATAGGAGAGAAAGGCCATTGGATAAGAGAGATGGCTCCCAAGCGGAAAAGAAGGCTCGAAGACGGCTAAGAAGGTCCCCGGGAAATAACAAGGCCACTAAGGTAGGAAAGGTTGCCAGTAATTTAGCAGAGGCGGCGCCTGGGAGAGAAGAGGAGTCCACCAGGAGATAGGAGACCACCCCTAAGATGGGTAAAGATCGAATCCAGAGCGCAGAGCAGGAGAACGCAGAGCAGGAGGCCCCCAAGACGTGAGAGGAGGCCCCTAATTTGAAAAAGAAGGCCTCTAGAAGAGAAATGAGGCACCTGCCGGACTCGGGAAGGAGTAGGTCTGCAGGACCAAATGAGGTCCCGAAGACCGGAAAGAGTTCCCAGGAAATGAGAGGAGGCCCTTAAGATGGGAGTGATAGCAGGTATGGAAGGAGGTGAGGTTTCCAAAATTGAAGATCCCTCAAGACGGTTAAGGCTTTGCTAGGATAAAGGAGGAGGCAAACGAGGCGTGGCAAGAGGCCCCTAATTTGGCAGAAAATGCCCCTCGAAGATGAGAGGAAGCCCCATGCCATGTTAAAGGGGCCCCAGAATGTAAGAGGAGGCCCTCCAAGACGGGAGAGGAGGACCATTGAATATGGAGGAGGGTAGGACACACAAGGAGACATCGAAAACCGGTAAAAAGGCTCTAGGAAATGAGACGACGCGACAGGAGGCCTATAATTCGCAAGAAGAACCCCCTAAGAAATAGTAAGGGTCGAGTCTGGGTATTTTAAAATCACGATATGGGCCCCGAAAGATCCGGCCGGGGCCCCCGCAAATTACGCTGAGCCTGGGGTACCAAAAATTCACGCGCGGACCACGAAAATCATGCCAGGGGCACGACAGGTCGTACCGTGCCCCAACAGTCTCATTGGGACCAAAACAAATGAAGCCGGAGCAACGAAGAACAATCCAGACATGAATAATCACTCTGGGGGCCCAACAATGACGCCAAAAGCATCCAAAACGCATTTGACCCCAAAAAGTGTCGAGGCCGCTATAGCTCGCGCTAGGGATCCAAGAAAATGACGTCGGGGCCCAAAAGATCACATTGGACCCAAAAAGTCGCATCGCAGCCCTTGACAATCACACTGGAGGCCCAGAAGGTCGCGCCGGGGCCCCAAAAGTTGCAGCTGCCCCCCAAATCAATTTTAACCGGAATGTCACTCTGGGACGGAAAAAAACTCCTTCAGTGGTCGCAGTGCTATATCAAAGGGGCAAATGCCCCCTCCATCCTGAGAGGGATAAGCTCCCAAGAATCGTGTCGGGGCCTCAAAAATCGCTCTGGAGCCACCAAAATTCGCGTCGGTCCACCAGAATTCGCGTATGGGTCTCCGAATAAATACGGCGAGCCCCGGAAAACTCGCTCCGAGGCCCGAAAAATTGCGACAGGAACCGACAAAATCGCGTTGGGGCCACAGCTAAATACAACGCATCGCACAAACTCGAACCGGGCCCCCAAATATTGCGCTTGGGACCCACAATTCCCATCGGTAGTCCCGTCGAGGCTCTACAAAATTGCCGTCTAGGGCCACACGTAAGCACAGTGTGACCACAAACACAAACACAAATCAAGCTGGAGCCCTCCAAAATAAGGATGGATTCCAACAACTAAATGCCCAGGTAAAAAAAATGGCTCTGGAGAACCGAACATATTATCAGATGCCTTCACAAATTGCGTACGGCACCGAAAAACAAACCGGATCTCGAACAATCGAGGTGGGATACAAAAACATGGCGCAAAGTGCTCGAGAAATCAGGCCGGGATTCGGACTTTTAAAAAAAATCAGAAAAGTTTCACAAAATCGTATTGAGCCCAGAAAACTGGGGTTGGGTCTCCGGAACCACGCGCCTGGGGGCGATAAGCCACTCTCGGACCTAGAAACATCGTACCGAAGCCCCAAAATTGTACTTGGGCCCCACAAGTGTGCGTCAGAAGCCCAAAATAAACACATCGGGACCCTAAGAGCACAACGGGGGCCGAAAATACAACTGACCCTCCAAAGCGCACAGTCTCACAAAAGCGACAAGGCCTTAACACAAGCGGTGCAGCCATAAATATACATACCGGGAGGTCTAAAAAATACACCGAAAGCTCTCAAGGCACACAGGGGTCATGATAACGTACAATAGCCTGAAAAGGTGGCTGGGGCCGCAAAAGGCAACATGGTTCCAAAACAAACAAAAATACCGGCGCTAAATAAACACATCGGGATCTTCGAAAACGCCCTGACACGTCAAAATCCTCGGTGTACAAAAATGCAACAAACCCTAAAACGAGCAGGGGGTTCGAAAATGCTTTAGGCCCCTAACAAAAATGGATTGGAGCCATAATACACAATCATAGACCAAGAAAGACGCAACGGGTAAAAAAAAACGCCGAGGCTTGGCCTCGGTTCGGTATCCAATCTGGGAGGATAGAAGCAAAGATATGAAGTGCATCAAAGCTCAGCGGAAACCGCATTTCATAGCTACCAGAAAATGTGGGAAGTAGGAAACTAATGATCGAATTTAATCAATCGACTTTTCGAAGCGAACGCCCAGGCGAATCATCCCATCACGCCAAATATGGTGCAAGTCTATCATGTGGCAGCAATTAGCAAAACGCGAAGGCCTAGCAGAAACCATAGCATCGCACGAAGTGTGGCGAATGCACCGAATACGAAAAATGGGTGTGCACGTGCACTCACGTTGCCGTCGTGGCGACCGGGTGCTATGAACTGCAATGCCTGAAATTGTAATTTTTTTTATTTTAAATTGGTGGGTAATACATTTTACTTTGAAGTTATGGGCCTAATACATCTTCTAAACCCTTCTCGTTTTAGGGCTTTGTTGCGTTTTTTTGTGCACCGAGTATTTTTTACGTGTCGGGGCGTTTTCGAAGATCCCAATGTGTTTATTTAGCTCCCGGTCGTTTTGTACGTTTTGGAACCATGTTGCCTTTTGTGGCCCCAGCCTCTTTTCCAGGCCCTTGTGCGTTCTCATGGCCCCTGTGCGCCTTGCGAGCTTGCAGTGTATTTTTCTTAGAGCTCCCGGTATGTTTATTTAGGGCTGCAACGCATGTTTTAAGGCCCTATCGCTTTTTGGGAGACTTTTGTGCGCTTTGGAGGGTTAGTTGTACTTTCTGGCAACGTTGTACTCTTAGGGTCCCGCTGTGTATATTTGGGGCTTCTGACACACATTTGTGGGGCCCCAGTATGATTTTGGGGCTTCGGTGCGATTTTTTCTGGGTCCCAGCGCGACTTATCGCGCCCAGGCACGTGGCTCCGGAGACCCAACGCCAGCTTTCTGGGCTCAACGCGATTTTTGTGGATCTTTTCTGTTTTTTTATTAAAAGTCCGAATCCCAGCCTGATTTTTCGAACCTCTGACGCCATGTATCCCACCTCGATTTTTCGAGATCCGGTATGCTTTTCGGAGTCATACGCAATTTTTGAAGGCATCTTGAAAAAAAATGTTCGGTGCAACAGAGCCATTTTCCTGACCCTGACTTTTATTTGCTGGAATCTCCTTTTTTGGAGGGCTCCAGCTTGATTTTTTGGGATACCGATCCGGGTTTGTGGTATAGGTGTAATTTCAGCAGTGTGAGGTAACTTATCAAGGGATACCAAAAGAAAACCTTAGAACTGAGTGGTGGAGTTAGGGTTGAAATCTGACCAATCAGAAACCATAGTGGTAGATTAGGCCCCTCCACAGGACAATTTAGTTGATGACTAATTCTATTATTTCGAAATGTACCCTTTGACAAAATAGCGGTCGAAATCCAAGGACTTTTTAATGGGCGTAGGTGCCCTCCCCCCCCTGCAAATCCGTTTGCCCCCTCCTGCTTGACGCAAATATAGGTACTCCACTGGTCCCTCAATAATTTTCCGTAACATACGCCCATGGGGAAAAGCCAACATTGAGGGGACAAATTACCCCTCATAAGCATGCAATACAACATCCATGCCCCATATGAAATGGGATGAATGATGTTTTTAAATGCATTTTCTTCCAACAAACTTCTTTTCTGTTATTACAGTCTGCATGCGATGCGCCCCTAAACCACAATAACTAACTAACTAACAGCCTGCATGATTAGAGCTTCCCAGCTTCCATACCTTCTCAACGTCATTTACAAAACGTTACAGCACAGCGAAAACGATGGACGTGACGGCGTGGAATTTGAAGGCTTGGAATATGTATGTACTGACATTGTTGCATTGTCATTTATGCATTGGTGTTCAATGCTTGTTCTTGCCGTGAATTTATTCGCTGAGGATATATTTTAGCTCGTGTGACAGTTGCCTTGCAGCCAGCACCAAATGTTATAAAAATAAACAAATTCCTAAGATGACGCTAAAAAACTAATGCAATCCACTTCTCGTTGTCACCTTTACGAAATTGTCGTCCTTGGACTGAGAAATGGTCGTTGAAGCTTTGCTTATGACATGAAGCTGGTGGGAATGAATAACAGTAGTGATGAATCTAGCTATATTCAGTTAGACTTGGAGGACTTAAAAGTGGGTTGATCAATGGCAGATATCTGTAAGATATGCTTAGCACCAGCCCCGCCAGCTCGCTGCAATCTAGAGGCCAGCGGAAAGATTCGAGAAAGCATTGAGACGATGGTTTGTTTTGGCACTTATGCATTTATCCAAATATTACTTATTTATACCCTGGTATGGCCCAGTTTTCAGCCGAAATGATTAGTGCTATTGCGTTTTGAGTAAATGATGCACCATGCCAAGAACAAACAAAAAAACAATATGAAATCATGTTCCCCATCCTCGAACCATAGTATAAGAGCCTAAAAACAATATGAGACCCTAACACAATGGAGGCCCCCTTTCGGGTAACAGGAGGCCCCCTTTCGACCTTGCCCCCCCTGGAAGAATTGCGTGGCGACGCCACTGCCTGCAGCAAGTATCGACCATCAAACATGTGGCCGATTAAAACCAGCTCAGCATTAGCCGCCGTTTTCCCGCGACTTGCCCTTAAAATATCATCAGCCGCGCTGTTTTTCCGCCACTTATCCATAAAATATCATCAGCCGCAGTTTTCCCGCGTCGTGCCCACAAAATATCACCGCTGTTTTCCCGCGTCGTGTCCACAAAATATCGCCAGTCACGCCACCACCACCCACTATTCGACAGCTCTCTCCTCTAGCGGATAGCACTTCGCCTCTGCTAAGGGAAAGAAAATATTCGATAGCGCGAAAGCAGTACGTCAAACGTGACGGGCGGCATTGATTGGAGCGATGCGCCCCGAAGACAGCTTCGGTGCGACGCAGCCGCCCGTCGGTGAGTGTGATCGAGCGACCGGTCGTGCGCCACGTGCAGCACGTGGCGCACGTGCCGCGCCCCGTCCGAGCAAACGAGCCAATACGCCGCGCGCGGCCGGCGGGCGACGTGGCGTCGGGCGTGCTTCCGGTTCGCGTTGGGCGTTTCGATGGTTGGAGATTGGGGCGGTGCCTGCATCACGCCGTCCGATGCGATGGCTCGATTTGGAGTCGGCCGCGCCGCGAATGGCCAGGCGCCGGCAATATGTGGCCGGAGTGAGGCGGTCGGCCGGCGCGGAAACAGCGCGCCGCTGAGGTTGGGTTGGTGTCTCGTTACAGGGGCGGATTCAGGGGGAGGACACTGGGGGGCATGCGTGCTCGCCCCCACCCTTCACGGAAAGGTGGCGCTCCTCTGACCGGGAAAAGTCGGGTTTGCTTGCCTCTTTTTTGAACGAATTTGAACGAATTTTGCAACCAAAAACGCTCCTCTCAGAGGAAATGGCACCCTCTTGCGAGGAGCGAGGAACAGGCACTCTTCAGTACGCTCGAGTACACCCCCCGCTCCCCCCCCCCCCCTTCAAAGACCGTGCAGTTGAAGGCGGATCTCTGGGGACTTTCGTAGTGGCGCCACTAGGAGGACATAATGCCCCTCCAGAGGAGTGAACCACGATCATGATTACAAAATTCCGGGGTCTGCTTCGGCCTCAATGCTGGCTGCAAGAGGGAGGGTCTGCCTACATAGTCAGTACGAATTGCAGAAAAGATTGCGTGCCAACTGACGGCCATGAAAAAGAAAATATAATCCTAGTTTGTTCGCCAAAAATAGTTCCCACTCGGGTATTTTCAAGCAGTGGAGCATGGTCAGCAGTGTAGGTGGAGCTCGCTGATAAAATTCGTGTTATAGTTTGCAAAGTAGGGGTGCCAAAATTAAAAAGTTGCTGTTGTGTATTAGTGTAAGCAGTGCAAATTTGGAGAAAATCGGTGTGCAACATAAGCCTAACGCTGGTGTTGCACTGCAATCCGCGCAATGCTGCATTCTCTACCCACGGCTAGGTTATGCAATGAAGTTGGACATCCTATCTGAGCTGACATCACCAGTCTGTGGGTACCCTGGAGAATGTTTACGGATAATTTGCTTCAGTTGACATTTTGCAGCGCTGCTCCATGTCTGCACCGAAACAGACCTCACGCTGGGCCGACATAAAGCTGAAGGCAAAGCGCAACAATATTAACCAGAAAGGAACAAAAAGACAATAAACAGAGGCACAGACACACTGGTGAAGATGCAAATAACACGGACTAATCCGATGATTCACAGGTGAATATTTTGCAGTCCATTGTAACCCACAGGTGGGTATATTGCAACATTGCAATAGATTGCAATGTTCGCCGCCGGCGCCGTGCGGCAGCTCGTGTGGCTGACGAGCGCCTGTCACGACACACACTGCGCTGTTGCATACTCCTGGGCCCCACTGGAGTTCCATTCTGGCATGCACACGCTGGCGATAGCACTGGAATTTGCATCGTAAACTCGGAGTACTGTCTGACGTCGAAGGCGTGACGGGTGCAACTCGTGCCCGCCAGCGCCCGACGGTGTCAACACCGAGTATTTGGGCAGTGCAGACAGGGACGGCGATATCAAATTAAAACGAACACTTCCACGCTGGAAATATGTTGTGGCATATATCAGCAGGAATCAGTCCTTGTTCGATGTCCGTTATTTGGCACCTAAAATATTAATGTTGCATTGATGAAACAGGATGGTACGTGCTTAGCAACTGTACAACATGCACGCCAATCAATAACGTGGACTGTATGAGTGAATAGCATGAATAACATGCTCTGTCCGGCAATTATTCAACCGTAGACATGTCACCGTGAATGTCACAGAATACCCAGCTGTGTTTAGGGATGCGTGCTTTTACAGATCCCACCAGTAACCAGTTGGGTAGGGAAAACATGGGGGTGTCGAAATAACCCAGTTGTGCCCAGAATTTGGCGTTGCATAATACCGAGTATGGATGCTTCAAAGACCTCAAGGGATGAAAATGACAACACAGCGCTTCCGGTCCTCCATGGATCTGCTCGTCTCACCACGTGACCGGGTCGCATCGCCGATGGTCAGAGCCTCCTGCACTTCCCGGCCCACACTAAGGCATCAGTGTCGTGCTGTCAGCAAATATCACATCTGGACCAGGATAAGCGCAGCTCGCTTCCACACCAACAGGAGGAGGAAGGCGCGTGTCAGTGCGGTTCGGGCAGCTCCCTGGGCTGTCGGCCACTGAGATGGCACCGCCTCTGGGCTCTGCTCTGCTCTGCTCTGCTCTGCGTCCACGGGACTGCACCGAGAGGCTGTGGCGACCCGCTTTCCCTCTTACTCGTTCTTTCTCCTTTTTTCCTTCTTTCCACTCGTTCTCACTCCTTCTCACTCACTAACTCTTTCTTAATTTTCTATCTTTCTTTCTTTCCTCCTTTCTTTCTTTCTTTCTTTATTTCCGTCTTTCTTGCTTTCTTTGTTTTCTTCTGTTCTATTTTCTTTCTTTCCCTCTTTCTTTTTCTTCCGTTCTATTTCCTTTCATTCTTTCCTTCATTCCTTCATTCTTTCTTTCTTTCTCTCTTTCTTTCTTTCATTCATTCTTACTTTCCATCTCTCTCTCTCTCTCTCTCTCTCTCTCTCTCTCTCTCTCTCTCTCTCCCTCTCACACGCACTCTCTTTCTCGCTCCCCTTCATTCCTCCCGTCTGGTTTAATTTCGTTCTCTGATTTGTCCGCCAGCTAACGTTTCCGCCAGACGCACAACGTGCGTAACTAGATCGTGCCCAAGTGATTTGTGGAGCGCCGACGCTGGGGTCGCGCGACACGCACTCTGGTGCAATATAGCGAGCACCGCCCCAGCAGGCTCTGTGGCACAATATAGCGAGCACCGCCTCAGCAGGCTCTGTGGCACAATATAGCGAGCACCGCCCCCGCAGGCTCTGTGGCACAATATAGCGAGCACCGCCCCAGCAGGCTCTGTGGTACAATGCAGCGGGCATTGTCCCAGCAGGCCCTGTGGTACAATATAGCGACCCCCCCCCCCAGCAGGCTCTGTAGTACAACATAGCGGACACCCGCCCAGCAGGCCCTGTGTTACAATACAGCGGGAATTGTCCTACCAGGCTCTGTGGTACAATATAGCGGGCACCCCCCCAGCAGGCCCTGTGGTACAATATAGCGGGCATTGCCCCAGCAGGCTCTGTGGTACAATATAGCGGGCACCGCCCCCCCTCCCCAGCAGGGTCTGTGGTACAATATAGCGGACACCCGCCCAGCAGGCCCTGTGGTACAATATAGCGAGCACCGCCTCAGCAGGCTCTGTGGCACAATATAGCGAGCACCGCCCCAGCAGGCCCTGTGGTACAATACAGCAGGCATTTCCTCAGCAGGCTATGTGGTACAATATAGCGAGCATTTTCCCAGCAGGCTCTGTGGTACAATATAGCGGGCACCGCCCCAGCAGGCTCTGTGGCACAATATAGCGAGCACCGCCCAGCAGGCTCTGTGCACAAATAGCGAGCACCCCCCAGCAGGCCCTGTGGCACAAATAGCGAGCACCGCCCCAGCAGGCTCTGTGGCACAAGATAGCGAGCACCGCCCCGCAGGCCTGTGGCACAATATAGCGAGCACCGCCTCAGCAGGCTCTGTGGCACAAGATAGCGAGCACCGCCTCAGCAGGCTCTGTGGCACAATATAGCGAGCACCGCCTCAGCAGGCTCTGTGGCACAATATAGCGAGCACCGCCTCAGCAGGCTCTGTGGCACAATATAGCGAGCACCGCCTCAGCAGGCTCTGTGGCACAATATAGCGAGCACCGCCTCAGCAGGCTCTGTGGCACAATATAGCGAGCACCGCCCCAGCAGGCTCTGTGGCACAATATAGCGAGCACCGCCTCAGCAGGCTCTGTGGTACAATATAGCGGACACCCCCCAGCAGGCTCTGTGGCACAATATAGCGAGCACCGCCTCAGCAGGCTCTGTGGCACAATATAGCGGCACGCCCCAGCAGGCCTGTGGCACAATATAGCGAGCACCGCCCCAGCAGGCTCTGTGGCACAATATAGCGAGCACTGCCCCAGCCGGCTCTGTGGTACAATATAGCGGCACCGCCCCGCAGGCTCTGTGGCACAAATAGTGAGCACCGCCCCAGCAGGCTCTGTGGCACAATAAGCGAGCACCCCCCGGCAGGCTCTGTGGTACAATACAGCGGGTATTGTCCCAGCAGGCCCTGTGGTACAATATAGCGCCAGCAGGCTCTGTGAAATATAGCGGACACGCACAGGTGTGTACAATAAGCGGACACTGTCCCAGCAGGCCCTGTGGTACAATACAGCGGGCATTGTCCCAGTAGGCTCTGTGGTACAATATAGCGGCACCCCCAGCAGGCCCTGTGGTACAATATAGCGGCACCGCCTCAGCAGGCTCTTGGCACAAGATAGCGAGCACCGCCCCAGCAGGCTCTGTGGCACAAGATAGCGGGCACTGCCCCAGCAGGCCTGTGGTACAATATAGCGAGCACCGCCCCAGCAGGCTCTGTGGCACAAATAGCGAGCACCGCCCCAGGCCTGTGGACAAATAGCGGGCACTACCCCAGCAGGCTCTGTGGCACAATACAGCGGGCACCGCCCCAGCAGGCCCTGTGGCACAATATAGCGGCACCGCCCCAGCAGGCTCTGTGGCACAATATAGCGAGCACCGCCCAGCAGGCCTGTGGCACAATATAGCGAGCACCCCTCAGCAGGCTCTGTGGCACAATAACGGGCACTGCCCCAGCAGGCCCTGTGGTACAATGAGCGGGCATTGTCCCAGCAGGCTCTGTGGTACAATATAGCGGGCATTCCCAGCAGGCTCTGTGGTACAATATAGCGGGCATTGCCCCAGCAGGCTCTGTGGTACAATATAGCGGGCACTGCCCCAGCAGGCCCTGTGGTACAATATAGCGGGCATTGCCCCAGCAGGCCCTGTGGTACAATATAGCGGGCATTGCCCCAGCAGGCCCTGTGGTACAATATAGCGGGCATTGCTCCAGCAGGCCCTGTGGTACAATATAGCGGGCATTTCCTCAGCAGGCCCTGTGGTACAATATAGCGGGCATTGCCTCAGCAGGCTCTGTGGTACAACATTGCCGGCGTGGTCCCAGCGGGGCCTGTCGCATGACATAGCGCGCAGGGTTCCAGCAAGCTATGCGGCACAGTATAGCGGTCCCTAGGCTAGCGTCCTCTGTGGCGCAATATAGCGGCCACCGGTCTGGCAGGACGTATTCAACATCAAAATATGCGGCTTGGTCGATGTCGGGGAGGCGCTTTGCGGTCGTGCCTTTCCCACACGTGGATTTGCACCACTTGCCAGGTGGTCAGCCTCGGCGACCTGCAGGCAGCTCGAGACAGGTGTGTCGCGATCGACCGCTTCACTCCAGGAAGTCGTTGACCAGACCACCACTTCCTGGTTGTCGCGGTGCATTCAAGGCGAGTAATAAATGGCGCACATACACCCAAACCGACTGCGTTGTTGTGTGCGGGCCGCCTTTGAAAGGTGAGGGGAGGAGCGGGGAGGGGGAGGGTGCCCGGTGCACGTGCTAGCTGTGGCCGGCCGACGGTCGCCACCCATTGTACCGTGTGCGTATTGAAGCGCGTACATTTGAACCCTCTAATGTCTGCAGCCAATTCGCCTGGCACTCGATAGGCGATCGACCGGTGGCAAACATTGCTGTCCGCGCTGACGGTGTTCAGTTTGTGTGTTGAGGGCACACATTCATGACGCGCCCCTCACTCCGTTGAAGTTGTGTGCTGAGGGCAAGCATTCCTGTTCGGCCTGTCAATCTTAATTTGGTCTCAACTGCCACCGATTTTAGTTTTGAAGAAATACATGCAAGTACCAGATGCAAACATCGTGAGAACGCTTGCTTGGTAATGCTGTTGTGATTGCAAAAACCTACCATTGATGCGATTCTTAATATTGAGTAAAGAATTTTAATTCAAAACACACTTTAATGCTAAAAAAAAGTGTTCGTATATGAATAATTGCTGTTGCATCACCAATTTAGACTAAACTATTACCATTGCTGTTATTTTGAAAGTATCATTCGTACTATAGTTATTACTTAGTGCAAAATAATTGTTGGCAAAAACATAGATTTTGTTGTCATCACCGACATGATGTCATCTGATATCCTGCATGACTAAAAACACAACACAAAATGAAGCTTCGCAACAAGCAGAATAGTATGCACAGGGAAGCCCCCCCCCCCCCCCCCCCCCCATTTGGGCAAAGCCAAGCCCCTCCCCCTTAGTACCCAAGATACACTAGATCAGACGAGAAGTTTTTAGATTTTCACCAATCAAAACCCAACATTTTCGTCGTGCTTCGAGCCCCTGAAGCTTTCTCTATTTCATCAAAAAATTGTTATGGGGGCGGAGGTCGGACCACCATACAAATCCTGGCTGCACCACTGTGCACAGGCATCGAACCATCAAACAACAATGAAAAACCATGGCCCACGTTCGTCGCCCGCCCATGGCCACTCAGACCGATGTTGATGCTACTATCCCGGTATTGACCCGGGCTTCCACTCGGCCTGCGAGTCTGCACCCCAGTGGAAAGTCACACCCTATCGCAACGACACCCAAGACCGACCCTGGGTCATTTGCCGCGTATCGCTCAGTTCCGAGTCGATTCGGCGTGAAGGGAGCGCTACACGTGGTGTGGGGTCTCACAGACATCGTGTGTGTTGTCACTGTCGGTGGAGGGGACCTCTAGGCCACATCGCACAACATATGAACGTTGATCCCCCCACACCCCTATAAAAAAAACAGGCACTGTCGGTGGAGGGGACCTGCTAGGCTGTCGACATCGCTAACCAACATTATATTTCCGCGGCAATATTCCGGTGTAGTTGGCGGACGTTGATTGTGACACGTGCCCCGCCCACATGTACACCTTCGCTATCAACACATACTGACGAACTAGGTGCACTTCTGGAGAAAGACCTGCTAGGCTGTCGACATCGCTAACCAACATTATATTTCCGCGGCAATATTCCGGTGTAGTTGGCGGACGTTGATTGTGACACGTGCCCCGCCCACATGTACACCTTCGCTATCAACACATACTGACGAGCTAGGTGGACTTCTGGAGAAAAACCCTAGCTGTCGACATCGCTAACCAACATTATATTTCCGCGCAATATTCCGGCAGTTGGCGGACGTTGATTGTGACACGTGCCCCGCCCACATGTACACCTTCGCTATCAACACATACTGGACTAATATACTAAAAAGGTGGACTTCTGGAGAAAATAGCTCGTGCAACTATGTGACATCAAGGAGTATCAGTGCTATTCCAGCACACTTTGACTGTTGCCGAAGCTCGCTGCATACTCCGTCCTGCCGATTGGCTCGACTGACCGCTGGTTTTTGCGGTTCATCATTTTCCATTTTCGTGGAGCGACACATTTTTCCATTGTCGCTATTTTCCACATTTCTTTTCTACCTGGGTGACACTCGTCACCCCACGTGATTTTTCGTCAGCGTGCGTTCGTGTTCTGTTTTTCTGTGTGTCCTTCGTTTTCATTTAAACTACATTAGGTAGGGTTTTTTCCCCACGATGGAAAAAAAACGCAAAAAGGACACTTACCCCTGCTCGCCAACGGACTCCGACTCGGAACTTCCTCCACTCACCACGCCTGGCGACCATAGCGCGAACACGGACTGGCCACGGGTGCTCCTTCGACTGATTTAAATGTGAATGACCCGTGCCGGACTATTCCTCTCGATGACGTCATGGATGCACTCTGTGCCTCTCCGACCCCTGCTCGTCCCAAGACCACGACCTCATCTCACGATCCGGACCAGACCATCGCTATCAACGCCGCTGACCCACGCTCGAACCAGACCACGCTCTGCCAACCTGAACCCATCCAACCCATCGAACCCTACCGCGACAGTGCTGGCTCGTACATCGTCAAGCCTGTCGAGGAATCTGTTTCCTTCCGTCGTGTAAACGTTTTCTGGCCAATCAAACAACTCCTTGCCATCTGTTCTTTAGCCAATCCTGACATCGAAGCCCCTGGCAACGGAACCCTCGTCATCAAAACACAAACCTGAGCCCAGACCAAAGCCCTCCTCCGTACCACCACATTTTGTGGAAAATTCGTCACCATTACTCTCCATTCCAATCGTAACACTACCAAGGGCACCATCTTCGCGCCGGAGCTCCACTTCATGACTGAAGCAGACATCCAAGCGGAGCTCAAGCCGGAGGGGGTGACCCACGTCCGCCGCATCACATCCTTCAAAGATGGTCAGAAACGTGACATGAGTCTCCTAGTCCTTACCTTCAACTCTACAACTCTTCCCAAGACACTCCTCGCCGGCTACCTTCCCTGTATCCCCAATCCTCTTCGCTGTTTTAACTGTCAGTGCTTCGGCCATGGCAGTAAAACATGCCGCCAACCAGCCCGATGCCCCAAGTGCGGCGGGACACCTCATCCCGAATCCACCTGCTTCAAACCGGCCCACTGCCTGAACTGCAACACATCGGACCACATGACTACATCACCCCTCTATCCAGTTTGGCGCAAGGAGAAGAAGGTCTGCGCTGTCAAGGCCACGACCGGAGTTTCATACCCCCAGGCACGACGGTCTGTTGAGGCCACTTCCCCGTAAACCAAAACTTACGCCCAGGCGCCCACCATTGTTCAACCCACCCCTCGCGTGAAAACTAATTCCACGTCGACACAAACAGAACTTATACCTGACCTCCACGCATGGATCAGACACGCACCGAAAGGTGCACACAAACATTCATTTTTATTAAATATGTCCGTATTCTTACAAAGGACTTGTCGCAGTTTAATATCAAAATGGACAGAAATGAAAGCCTTTTCAGCATCTTAACTCCGATTCTTATCGCACTACAGGAAACCCGGTTCTTACCCACCAGTACATATAATTTCAATTTTTTCAATTATTCGCTGTACCGTCACGATGAGGTCCGTGGAACACACCACAGTGGCGGTGCAGCACTTTGCATCAACAATGATTACACACATACACAAATTACACTTAATTCACCTTTACAAGCCGTAGCTTATACTTTGCATTTTCATGATAGGAATATAGATGTATGTTCATTATATATTCCACCATCTACAGACCACACAAACATATTGACACAATTAGAAAACCTCATCACACATTTAAAAAACCCTTTCATTTTACTTGGCGATTTTAACGCCCATAGCCCAGAGTGGGATAGAACACGCACACTTCCAGACACCCGCGGACGCACAGTTGAACACATTTTAGACAGACACAATTTAGTATTATTCAACACCGGTGAGCCAGCATTTTTCCACCTCGGTCACAATACAGAAACTCCCATTGATTTAACAATTTGTTCTCCAGCCCTGGCGAACGATTTTGATTGGACAATAGACACCGACATTGACGACAGCGATCACTACCCCATCAAATTAATTCCGACCATTTCAACAACTGCCGATATCACACCAAGTTTTATTCCTCGCTGGAAATTTTCGAAGGCCGACTGGACGAAATTTGAAGAGCTTTCGTTGTTGCAATGCAACCCGGAAATTTATCCTGTGCAGAACGTACATTTAATTACCAACATACTTTTACAAACAGCGTCTGCAACAATTCTACGCACAAAACCTTTTACAAAACGAACGCCAGTACCTCGGTGGTGTCCCGAAATTTCACGTGCCATCGCGGTAAGAAAAAGAGCATTTATAAAATATTTACGTCACCCCGACCAACACAATTTAATCAACCGGAACCATGAACGTTCGAGGACCCGCCACATCATTCGTGAAGCTAGGTGTCGTTCATGATCTTGTTTACAGCAACTTACAATTGAAACACCTTTAAGCCAAATATGGGGATTAATCCGCCGTGTGAGCGGAAGATCCCCATTTATATCACTACCGGCCCTCAAACTTCACAATATCACCATTACCGAACCCCAAGCAATAGTAAACACCACAGCAGATCCCATTGCGTACCATAGCTCCAACGAAAACTACAGACCGGGTTTCATAGAAAATGCACAACACACTTTTTACCTCGATCTCGCACAATTTGATACTAACAACACACAGATATATAATACTCCTTTTCAAATTTCAGAACTTTCCTTTTTCCGACAGCCATTTCCTCCACCGGCAATACTTCAGTAGGGCTCGACAACTTACATTATTCTGTTTTCAGACATTTACCGGATCACACCAAACATTGCATTTTGCGCACATTTAATTCACTATGGACAGCTCATGCCTTCCCCGAAACTTAGAAAGTATCTTTCATTATACCCATCCCAAAACCTGGCAAGGACCATAATAACTCCACTAATTTTCGACCCATTGCACTCACCGGTTGCTTAGGAAAACTTTTTGAACACATAGTTATATAAAGACTGACCTGGCACCTGGAAACAAATTATCTCCTATTTCCCTTCCAATGTGGTTTTCGGCGAGGACGCAGCACCATAGATCATCTTATTCGGTTAGAGACAGACATCCGTCAAGGCTATAAAAACATGAACACACTATCGCAGTATTTTTAGACAAACGGAAAGCGTACGATATGGTTTTCAAACCCGCATTACTCTTCAAAATTCAACAACTCTGTATAAAAGGACATTTAGCACATAATTGAGTGGGTCTCGTCGATTCCACATCAGGTGCCGGTCAGCCATTTTAGATCCACATTGTCTTCAGAACTGCCTATCACAGGGAAGTTGTCTTTCACCATTATTATTTAACATTATCATTAATGATCTTTTCGATGACATGCCTACCAATATAGCATATTCACTATTTGCAGACGACAGCGCAATTTGGTGCTCCGGTAAAAATTATGAACATTGTTTAATTCGCTTGCAAAACACACTGGACAGAATATACGAATGGTCCCTGAAGTATGGTTTCATTTTTTCGGCCCCAAAATCTGCAACACTGATATGTGGTAAATCGACACCCTGCCCAAACTCAGGCACACTGCTTCACCTCGGAAACAATCACATACCTTTTGTAACTTCAATCAAATTTATTGCAATTATTTTTTGATCGTAGGCTATCTATACATAGACACATCAAAAACGTCCAGACCAAATGTTTTCACCGACTCAATTTATTTCGCTGTATTATTTCTTCGTCCTTCGGAGCCGATCGTCATACGCTTTTACATCCCTACAAATCCTTAGTTCTTCCCATCATAGAATATGGGTCGGTAGTCTACGCTGGTGCCAGTACTTCCGATTTGAAACTTTTGGACAACATACAAAATAAATTTATCCGCATAGTACTCGGTACAACGACTACTTCTTCCATCATTTCTCTACAAACCGAATCAGGAATTCCACTATTAGCTCTCCGAAGAATGGAACAAACACTTAGATATGCCGAAAACATTCAATTTAAAGAACACCACCCCACACACACATCCTTAAACATTCTCCCAAACTTACACCACGACTATTTGGGTCCCGCCGAAAAGAGAACCGGTCTTACCATAGCTTCACGCGTCAAAACATTTTCTACACAACTTCAATATAATATTACACACATTACTGCTATTCCTCCACCAACTTCACCACCGTGGCAGGCGGCCGAACGGCACACATTTTATATAACCACCACCCCAAAATCACAACTTTGTCCACAATGTGCCAAACAAAATTCCACCAGCTTCGGTCTCGATATCGCCATGTTCCCTTTATCTTTACTGACGGATCTAAGGATGCTAATACCACAGGAAACGCCATTGTTTCGGGCACACACACAGCACATCATCGCCTAGCAAACGGAACTTCCATTTTCATCGCCGAATTACATGCCATTCTGATTGCCCTTCGTTATATTCGTAATCGTTTCCTTTGTCACCCCATGCGCAGGGTCGTTGTTTGTTCTGACTCAAAATCTGTTCTTCAATCACTTTCTTAACTTTCTTTTTCGCACCATTACCATATTTCCATCTATGACACACGTCAAACACTTTACATGATGGGCGTGAGGGTCCGTTTCCTGTGGGTGCCCAGCCACTGCGGCATCCCAGGAAACGAAGAAGCCGACTAATTAGCAAAAACATCATTACAACAAACATCATTACAACTTCCAAACATTACAGAAATTCCACCACATTTTTACCGCATTAAATCATCAATACAACAGAGAATTCGACATGTTTGGACTTAAAACTGGACACAAAACACAAACCATACACAATTACGACTTATCAAACCTACTGTTGAACCATGGGCATCATCTTTTCAAAAAACCGACACGAAGAAAAAGTCCTATCACGTTTACGCATCGGCCATACTTTTCTTACCCATCGACATATCTACACAACTTCACCTCGACCTTCATGCCCATCATGCAACACCCATCTTACAGACATATATACCCCTACACTGTCAACAATACCATGGCCCTCGAAGAACACTTACCAACTACTGCCGGACACACAACATTGCCTTTTCTTTACCCACACTACTGGGAAATTAACACTTTTTTAAAATCAAACTACTTTTCATCTTTCTGCGACAAACAAACTTGCTCCAGGTATTATAATCGTGACTTTTACAGCATAACATTTTTCTTTCTTTTTTCACGGCACGAAATGGCCTGAGGAGGCCGAAGTGCCTATTTTAATAAAACTCAAACTATGTGACATCCAGGAGAAAACAACCAATTTTCCTCATCTCTGGATGTGCGCGAGAGGTCGACCAGCGATTTGGAAGGGGCCACCGAAACATTCAATAACTCGATGTCCACTACGCTCTCCTGAATGAGGAAAACAGAGATCCGCGCAAGTTGCACGCGACGCGACGTCATCTCAGGTCATCAGCAGGTTTTGCTGCAGAAAGACTTAGACGAGCTTGTGAAGTGGTCCGAAAAATGGCAAATAAAGTTTAATTTATATAAATGCAAAGTCATGCATGTAGGTAGGCAGCATATGAAGGCTCCATACTTGATGGGTGGCCAAGTACTATCTGTGACTCAGCAGGAGAAGGACTTAGGTGTTATTTTGAACACAAAATTGGGGACATCAGAACAGACCAAAGAAGCCAGGAAGAAGGCACTAAGAATGCTTGGGGCAATACAGAGGAATGTGTCATACAAAAGTGAGCAGTTCATCAGGAAGCTTTACTGTGCATATGTCAGGCCACATTTGGAATACTGTGTCCGAGCTTGGTCCCCTAGTTATGAGAAAGATTGTTGGCTTTTAGAGAGAGTACAAAAGAGGGCAGCACAAATGGTTAATGGTATAGGCAACCTGGCACATGAGGAAAGATTGAAGAAATTGAATATGTTTTCACTTAGATATAGAAGGCTGAGAGGAGATCTCATCGAGGTTTTTAAATTTGTTCATGGTCAGGAACAGGGATATCTCAGAGAAATTTTGAACTTAACAGAAATGATGCAATTAGAGGTCATCAATTCCAAATTAAAGTTAATCACAGCAGGACAAGGTTAAAACAGTCTTTCTTCACCAACAGGGTAGTAGAACACTGGAACCAGCTGCCAGGAACCATTGTCAGCAGCAACACACTGAACATCTTTAAAAACGGCATAGACAATCATTATAAGAATAGGGGGCTTGTTTTTCTGTATTCCAGGGAGGGTTGGTCAACAGGGAGGAGTTGGGTGGGGTTGATTGTTGAGTGTGTTAGCAATAGCAAGTGAGTCTCTTATTAAGTCTAAACCTTTATAACTTTATATAGGGGACCAGCAGTGGATTAGCACCTTCCTCGGTGTGATCAGAGAGATTGTCTAGGTACACAAGGGTGGGAGAGTTTGTAATTGTTGAGTGTATTATGCAATAGCAAGTGAGTCTCTTATTAAGTCTAAACGCTTTATAACTTTATATAGGGTGTACCTAGCAGTGGATTCAGCACCTTCCTTCGGGATGTGATACTGATGAGATTGTCTATGGTAGCACAATGGGTATGGTGGGAGGAGCTTGTAATTGTTGAGGTGTTATGCAATAGCAAGTGAATGGTGCTAGATAGGCTGGGATATACAGCTTCCTAGGAACTTGGGATAAGGGATTAATTGGGGTGAGGGGGTGGGGAGGGGAGAGTATGTACATTTCTAGTACCTTTTCTAGATAGGCTTAACCCAGATGGGCCCCTGTGGCTCTTATTAAGCCTTAATACTTTATGACTTTATGCTCCGAATAGCTTTTGGATTTTGGCCATTGCTTTCGGCTTCTCGTGGAAGGGTAATAATCTCCCTACACGGCCAAACACCGAAAATAAATGAAAACAAAATCGTGAGGCGCAGGCACTGAAGTTGGGTTGTTGATCTGGCGCGACCAGACCTCAGCCATACATTTGACCAGGCCTTGATGGTGTGCAATTACTTCCCTAGCGTCTAATCCCGAGTGTGCATTTTTACAGAGACCGACAGCCCGAACCAACGCTCCAAACATTTTCCCTCACCAGATAGAAGTTAGATGCAGGTTCATGGAAGTCCAAATGGTACTTCGTGGTTACCAAGTCAACTTTGTTCACTGATAGCTCGAACATAATCAATAGCGTCAGCAGAATTATCACCTGGTGAAGGGTTAGTTATGCATACAGGAGCACCGTTTATCAGCTCGATATCTCCAATAACTCTGCACTCCGCTACTCATCGGACGATCAGGCAGTTGGTTACTTTGGATGAAGCGTCACCATGCTTCTATAACCATCCGTGGCTATCTGTCTAGGACCATATACCCAGGACTGTCCATCCGACCAGGACTATCTGTCTAGGACCATATACCCAGGACTGTCCATCCGACCAGGACTATCTGCCTAGGACTATCTACCCAGGATTGTCTTTCCGACCAGGACTATCTGTCTAGGGCTATCTACCCTGGACTATCTATCCGACCAGAACTATCTGTCTAGGGCTATCTACCTTGGATTATCTATCCGACCAGAACTATCTGTCTAGGGCTATCTACCCTGGACTATCTATCCGACCAGGACTATCTATCTAGGACTATGTACCCAGGAAAATCTATCCGATCAGGACTATCTATCTAGGACTATATACCCAGGACTATCTATCCGACCAGGACTATCTATCTAGGACTATGTACCCAGGAATATCTATCCGATCAGGACTATCTGTCTAGGACTATGTACCCAGGACTATCTGTCCGACCAGGACTATCTATCTAGGACTACCTACGTATGTGGACTACACACGTACTATCCGGGACCGCAGTGTCACTACAGCATGTGATCACATGCTGATCACACGGTGATCACTGCAGCATTCATTGATCGGCTGCGTTTGGGTGATCGTGCTGATGATATCGCTGATGATCTCGCTGATGACTTCGCTGATGATCACCAGGGATCACAGAGGACTGATCACGTGACCGTCGGTTTCCCCCGATCAGTGTCACTGGGCGGTGCCTGTGGCCGCTCGCGGCCCGTGCTCAAAACCGCCGACAGCTGGTCAGAGGCGGATCGGGAAGTTTTGACCGAGGGGCACTCGGTTCTGGAGCGGCACCATCGGCCGAAAAACTCGTTGAGCGTGTGGAGGGATCCACTCGAGTGGGCGCCACGTTTCCATCCGGATGGGGGGGGGGCGCATACCCCCAGTCCCTCCCCACGGATCCGCAAGTGCGGCTGGTGTACGCGGTTGGCAGCCACTTGTTTCCGGGAAAATTTCGTCACAGGGAAGTTTCCACAGGGAAGTTTCCAGTGGAGAGTTTCAGGGCCGTTAGTCTCACGAGTGCTCCGGGTGGCGGCTCCTGAAAGGTAGCTACTGCATGTGTTCTTGATCGGCAAGCTTCAAGTATTCGCGTGAACTTTCAGCTTTGCGTCAAGGTCTCCGCACCGACTGTTCGCTCAGCACACTGACAGTAGCTTACATTGCTGAGACTGGCTTCCATTGTGGTGCTGCGGCTTCTGGAGGGTTCCAATGGAGGGATCCAACCCTCACACCAGCAACACTCTTTTGGTATTACTATGATGAAGGATGTATCTGGACATTATGGATACCCACGGACCATGAATCTCTCAGTGAGCAGTCCAGTGCTTTTGGTGCTTGATTTGGAATCTTAATGTCCTCAGTTTGGATCTCATAAGGGCTTCGGGTACACCCGCAATAAAATCCTGCGTGACAACGACGAAGCTGGAATATCGGACACGTGCGTGCGTCCTAATGCACCCGGTCACGTTCTTCCTCTTCTTCCTTCTCCGGACGCCGTTCCCAGCCGGACGTGGACGTCAAACGGCGCCGGTTTCCGGCGCGAAGCGCGCCGCAGTGGCGGCACCCCTGCTGGGCACAGCCGGCGGCCGTGAGAGGCCGGCGTACGTGAGAGGCCGCGTCTGGCGTACCGACGGCCGGCGACTGGCCGTGCAGATGTGACCCTCACGTGCAGATGTGACCCACACGTGCAGATGTGACCCCCACGTACAGATGTGACCCTCGCGTGCAGATGTGACCGTCGCGTGCAGATATGTCCATCACGTGCAGATATGACCCTCATGTGCAGATGTGACCCACACGTGCAGATGTGACCCCCACGTGCAGATGTGACCCTCGCGTGCAGATGTGACCGTCGCGTGCAGATATGGCCATCACGTGCAGATATGACCGTCACGAGCAGATGTGACCGTCTTGAGCAGATGTGACCCTGACGAGCAGATGTGACCATCGCGTGCAGATGTGACCGTCACGTGTAGATGTGACCGTCACGAGCAGATGTGACCCTCACGAGCAGATGTGACCCTCGCGTGCAGATGTGACCCTCACGTGCAGATGTGACCTTCACGAGGCCATTATCGCCGCCACGTGCGCCAGCTACCAACTGTCGCCAAGTGGCGCCAATTTGGCGCGGTGACCGCCAGGTCACGCCCGACGGCCATCCGAGCGTGGCGCTTGAGATTCAGCGGAGTGTATCTGGACGGTGGCGGAAGGAGTTGTGGCCGCGGCCGGGGCCGGGGCACCACAGCATGGTTAATTGTGATGGAGGAGGATGTTCACTGCCGGGAGAAAACTCGCCCGCGCCGCGCCTGGGCGTGCGGGCTTCCGAGAACACCACCGACGACGGTCAGGTTCGTCCAGGATATCGGCCGAATGAGTAGACGCAGGGAAGCAAAACTTCCAGTACCCTCTTACGCATTTGCTTTGCAAAGCTCGTACAAATTTCAGGTCAAGGCCGCCAAAGGTTTTTGACCTACGACGGGAAAAAAGGAACGTCTATAAGTCCTCAAAGTGCCCCCATTCGGAGTAGTTGCAACATACCAACACCAAGCTAAGATCAAGCTGTTCTTTCATCAGCACGAACAACCCAGCTATCACGAAAATTTAACTAAGGCTAAGCTTATTGACCTGATGTTGGGTCCGTTTCGTCGTTTTTTATCGCATTGAGTGGGAACATTTTTAATTACGATCTTTTTTGACGCTGAAACTGGTAAAGAGCTTATAAGAAGTATTCTGGTTCAAACTATGTAAAAGCGCAATGACGTGAGGTCAGGTCAAGCAGCGTGTATGCTCTACACAATGTCATTTTATACATAATGTTGCTGCTCCTTGTGAAGCCATCAGAATTCGGTTTCAGAGCCGCATACGTCATACGACACGATATTGGATGGCCAACTGGTGACCTGAGATGACCTGACTTCGTGTCATCACAATTTATTTGACAAGATGTTCTTGAAAAGTGATGTACTGTGGGTGTTCAAGCATGAGCTTGCTTGACCTGACCATACAGCCAGTTCACCCGATCCCGATCTCAGGATTTTCGGATATCAAGTAGCTGTATACATATTGCTTGAATGGTTTTGTTGAAAGAACCCGATACACATATGTTCATATTTTCCATGCCATTCCCCAAGATGAAGATCATGACGCTAGGGTGATCTATTATGACATCAAACTTCTCCAGGATGACCGAAAATAAAGAAATAAGTTGTGATATAAGTTATAGGCTATATTGGCTTGCCAATGATCTTCCGTGCCAAACATGTTTGGTTAGGAAGCTGAATATCAACCTGATTCTGACCCGACCTGACGTATCCTGTCTTGACCCTTTTTACTATGATCAATATAATACCTTAATATATGTTAGTTCTGAAAAAATACAATGCGGAAAGGAAACAAATCTCTGTTTGAACAATTTCCATATATTTCAGTCGAGGCCTGTATATTGAAGTAGCATTGCTGCTGGCGACCTCACCATCGGCCAATGTACAAATGTAAGGTACAAGGTACAAATGCAAGGTCGGGCTCGCCGTGATCAGCTCCTCCCAACGGAGTTTTGCACTTCGTCCTGGCTTACGCATACCGGAAGTTAGTGTGAGGGGCTTTCAAGAACCAGACGGCCCGGCGAAGGTGGATTCGCCGGTCGACCCGGCGAGGGTTAAGCACAACCTGAATGTACCTGGTGTCTATGCACCTGAATGTCTATGTTTATGTATGTCGATGTACTTGAATAGTAGTATTTCTTCCAGAAAAAACCTTTGTATTGCATACTGAATGTTTCGGCGATTGCTCACTGCAAGAAACAGAACTTCTGGTGATGGTTGGTTTATGGCAGCATCGTTGGCGTTCAGCAACGTAGATTTACTTCAGCTCGTTCCCTGCTGATGGGAAAAGTGGTTGGATCCCTTGTTTCATAAAAAAAAATATCATCCCTCCTCGCCGAAGCAGAAAACAGGACGTCCTTGAGAACATTCGCAATCGCCTCATGGTAAGAAGACGATAAACGAAGGCTTCAGAGTGGATTTTTGCATTGTTGGACGCCAATGGGATAGAAAGTATGGAGGCATGGGGTAGTGTAATTAACATAATATAATAAGATGTAACATACCTATGTATATTATATAATATTAATACAATAATATGACATCCTAAATAATGCACAGAATCAAATATGTCATCAATGATATGATAAGACATATGCACAACATAAAAATACCTCACTTCCATAATATAATACCATATCTTTTGCATAGCATAATAGTTCATGTTACATATATCATGTAATAATATACCACAGAAACAGCATAATAATATACAACATAGATGATAGTATAATATATAGTATACATCATATAATGATGCATCTAGAGCGATGGCAGCATGGGAAGTAGAAATGCCAAGTGATTCAGTCTCGGTACAGAGTTCATTTCGCCGAGGGGCATCCTAGTAGATGCCCAGATTGTATTGGCAGTTGCGAAGTAGAGATATCTAAGAAATCGATAAAATTCGGTATGGGAAGTGGAGGTGGTCCAAACGATAAACACGAAGTACCTCGGCATATCAACACGTCAGTTCTGATGATATTATGAGGCGACACCTCCATACAGCGGTAAACCGGTGCATGTCCTTCACAAAATTAACCTTACTTATCCATCTTCCGAAATTACTCAGCTTGAAACTGAACTGAATGAGAGATGAAGGCGATTTCACGATCGCCGAATGCCACTGCAACTTATCCAGTTCAAGCCAGTATTATTCGTACTTCGTCGGATATTTATTCGTTTATCACCGATAGGCCATCACTTCACACCTACAGGCTCCCTGGTGTCTCCCTGAACGGGAGACAGGTCGCCCGGCTCTCATGTTGGTAGTTAGGCGGAGAGCGTTTCCGACCTCTGGTGCTGTGCACGCAGCAGCGACGACTTCCACACGGCTCGACATCGCACTTCTGCTACTGACTATTGCCGATGGCATGCCTTCGATCATCCGATGTCAATTGGCGGCCGATAGCGACACCCTGCGCCCGCCCGTTTGTCGCACACAGCGGAAACGCCCCATCACGCTCAAATTGGCTCCACTTGATGTGCGATCAATAGCGTCGGAATTTCCCCGAAGGCCGTTGTTGTTTGGTGATTTATCGTCCGCCCAAATGTTAATCACGTGCATATATTCGGAATGCGTACCATCACCAACTGTACTTTGCATTGTCGTCGGTGTGTACATTCAATTTCATTATGATTCTGTTTAATATTGCATCTCTATTTTCAATGTGATGGCTATCATTCTGTCCATTATGCAAGAGTGTGGTATTATGTGGTATTATGCGCATTGTGTTCTGACCCTTTTCTCAGTATCGTCACTGGCTGATGCACCCTGAACGTACACGAGAGCTCTGCATTGGAACAACAATCCGTGTTATTTTTATTTCTCAAGTTGCCGCACAAGTCCCAACTTTTATGGCCATTCTTCATGTCTTACATTTCTGTCCGTTTGCGTAGATTTTCGCGTGCTCTTTGGTCAATGGTTCATGTTGTACTTTTTATTATCTGTTTTTATGCATATCCTTTGTTTTCTATGCCATAGGTGCTGTGCTCCTTGCCATCAGTATATTTTTTACGAACGCATGCTTTTAGAGTACGGCGGTGACATTTAAGAAAGGAGGCATATTGTTGGATTTAATTAAGCTGGACATTTGCACCCACTTAGCCCGGAGGACACCGGCAAGCTACATACTCCTCAAGAGTCCACTCAAAATTCCACTTGATGGCCATCTTCGGAGCCGCTGACAAAGACAGAGAATGCTATCAATCTCCTGTGATCAGGAACTTGCCAGAGGTCTCGGAAACATCGGACGGTCTCCCTAACTGAAACTGAGACAGAACCAGCTCATGACGAATCATTCGGTAGGTGAATTCAATTCATGCAAATGGATCAGATCATTCCGACAAACGGGGGAACCGAAACCTTGAAAGGCTGTCTATGGTCTGAAAAAGTTTCCGGCAAGTTTGCTCGTTAATAACATTGTATGGCCAAAGTGGCAGGTCAGGATTTACGTCCCAGCGTGTGGGGCCAGGATCTAGGTCACAGTGGGAGGCTGTGAATGAGGGCATTCCCCTACCCAGCTTTTGTGCAATTAGCCAGCATGTCCCTTTTGCATGAATAACTTGCCTTCGGAACGGTTAGCTCCCATCAAGTGAAAACTCGCGGCTACTACCTTGGAATCCACGCTCATCAGTTAAATATACACGTATTATAGTCATATACAATGTGGTTTCTCACGTCAATGCACGGGTTCTGGGAGGAAATAGACCACAATTTCGCAGTGATCAATTTCGCAGTCATCAATTTCGGAGTCGACATTTAAACTTAGCCTTTAAACGGTCTAAAGCGAAATTGTAATATGAAAAACGAAATTTTACGTATGCGCAGCTGCCCGGCTGCCAGGCTTTAGCATGCTGGACACGGATTTCAGCAATATCGGAAGAAGAAGAGGAGGTATTTTGAATGAAAAGAGGACACGTGATAGCGAAAATATTGCTGACCGTGAGGTGCAACTCAAGATACCTTTACTAGAAGGTAGATCGAAGTTTTCCTTCAAGCCCGCATGACGTCATCCGAAGGTTTTTTAATATGGTATCAATATGGTTGCAGAAGACTTTTCTCAAATCATACGCAATGGTTACTTTTATTTTGCTTCCTCTACAAGCAAATATATTTATCTTCCGCTGACTTATTAATCTAAATCTATTAATCTTATTAATATTGCACTGTTCTTTCCAGTGAACATTTGTTCCGACACATATTTTTGTCATTCATAGGAAAGGTTGGATTTGTGCATTGTAATCTTGCATGTTGAGAGGAATATTTTGTAGGCATCCAGTATGGATAATATTTTTGTTCAAACCTTATGCATCGTAACTCAATTTGCACCCCCTTTCGGTGAATTTTGAGCACTTACTTGATCACAGCAGCTCATTGTCAAACTTAGGAGGTAACTTAGGAGATTCAACCTCCAGATGAGAAAACAAGAAACAATTTTCTGGAGAGGATAGTGTTCTGGATTCAAAAAATCCAGGAGAAGCCTCTTTCTCCAAACATGTACCTAGGTACCTACCTACATTGGCATACAACAGTCGTTGAAAACATAGCTTTTTGTAGGCCAGTTAGACCCAGGGCATGGTGCATTATTCCTTGATTAATGTTGCATGGATTATTGACAATACATGCATAATTGAACATTTATGTAAAATACAATCATCATGCTATGAATGCCTTCCCGAAACTTACCATGAGTTGCAGTCTGATTTCCTGTAGTATGAATTCAGCATCTAGATATAATGTTTGAATGTAACACATCTTTGTTTCAGGTGTCATGCCTTACTGTGCAGTACCAGAGCATAGAGGTGGCACTGGGCAGACAACTTTAATAAAGAAGAAATATGATTACACCATTATTATCAGGATTCTGCCTTAGCAAAATCTCTTAGCATACAATAAAACACATCTAAGTTCTCAAATGTTTTGGGGAACCAAGAGTATGCCCCAAACATTTCAAAGACATTGATAAGAAAAGAAACCTAAAGAAAGAACTGCTCAACCCTGCCTATTTGCAGAGAAGCAAATGTCTCCTACCATCAGCTATTCCCACCATAATATTCCCACCAGCCAAAACCCTGGGTAATCCTGAAACTTTTTGTATTATTGATGTTTGCATCATTTGCAAGATTACTTTGTGTTTTTCTTGCTTCGTTTGCATGTTGGCAATGTTTTTCCTCCACCAAAGAAAAAGATGAATAGGCCTGGTTAGGTTATGTCCTTTTATTTCAAGATTTTGATACTTCCTCTGAGAAAATAGATTAGGCTAGCTAATTTTATGCTAGGTTACCTTGCAATTTCTAAAGCTTTAAATAATTAGTTATTGTATATGAACCAATTGAACCCCCCCCCCCCCCCCTTTTTGGTATTATTTCGCTTTTCAGCCAATTTTTGTGCTTGTTGGTAAAAAATATGTTCGTTGTGCACTGAAATAACGATCACGATAAGACCCTCATGTCAAGCATTTACCAATAAGTTATACCTACACTAAGTTAGGGTCAAGGGTATAAGAAATAGATGATTTGGGTCAGATCTGCTGACTGAAATGGTGCATTTATGAGCTACATTTTTTGTACAGAATGGACAAAATGATATCAGGTGACAAATATATCCATTAGATACATTTACACTTGAACAGGTATTTTTTATCCTATATAGTGAGCTGGATATAAAATATTTTAACCAGTTTGTACATTTCTTCTGTTCTATCATAAAACTTAGTCTCGAATACAAGCATAATCCTTTTTGTTAAATAAATAGCATAGTTATTGTCATAGGATCACATGTTCAACTTTATTGACGAAAAGTATCAAGTCTTTTGGAATGGCATTATATAGGTTTTGTTTAGGTGATTGGAGCACGATTGCTCGATGTCCTGACCTGTGTAATTGAAGTATATGTCTCAAACTTAGTATGAAGGAGAGGTTATCATGAGATAACAAGTGAGTGATGCCTATATTTAGGTTGATTCTTTCCATCAACAATTATAGGATTTGTGTAACATGGCGCCACACGCCACGGTCTTCACTGCGGAGTTGATGGCCATCAGCAAAACTCTTGCATACATCGAGGTTGACGACGATATTTTACATGTTATTTTGACTGATTCTCTGAGCAGTCTTGTGGCGTTGCGCAGTTTTAACCAGCAACATGTCATCGTACGAGACATTTTATCGCACCTTACTTCGCTGCATCGCATGGGCAAACAGGTCATATTTTGCTGGATTCCAGCACATGTCGGAATCCGTGGTAACGGGCTGGCCGACAGGGCTGTAAGGCGTGCAGCGCAAGCGCCAAGGAGTCGCGTTCTTCCACTTCCTGCCAGTGACTACTACCGAATTATCTCATCATTTATTATCAGACAGTGGCAGGGCAAATGGGACCAAGTGGAGTTCATCAAATTAAAGCAAATCAAACCATACTTAGCTCCGTGGCCCTCCTCCTTCAGCCAAACTAGAAGGGACGAGGTAGCCATCTGTCGTCTCAGAATTGGTCACACTCTAGCAACACATAGGTATTGCGGGGACGACAGGCCGAAATGTGTTAGGTGTAATGCCGCGCTGACTGTGTACCATGTGCTGGTGGCGTGCCAAGCATACACAGAAGAACGTAGGCGTCACTTCGGATATGATGCGAATGCTCTGAGGTTGAAGGACTTATTGGGAGATTATTCCCGATTTATGCACAATGGAGCAGTTTTGTGTTTCCTTGCGGAGATGGGATTTGACGTAATATATGCACCTGCCTAACTGATTATTTGTTTCCCCAGATCTTATATCAAGCGCCTTAATAGCTACCGATGTTTTATATTCGTTCGTGAGTCTGACGCGTGCTTAGGCAACCTTGTTATGGGAGCAATATAACCCAATGGGGTTGACGCACCCTAAAACCCCAATAATCATCATTAAAATGGCAAACATGCATAAGAAGTCCCTAGGCTATTTTTGATCACAATGTTGTTTTTCTGGTGTTTTCTGATTTGACACTCATTTCTTTGGAAAATGAAAACTTCCAAAGATATAAGCACTTTAAGTTCAAGTACTTCTATCGAAGAAATCAGTCCAAGAAAAGAATATCAAAAACATTGAAATAACTTTAAAAAAGAAAGAAAAAAATTGACTACATATACCTGCCATCCCACCTCAACAACATATGGGAAGTGTAGGGGAGAAGGTTTTGGATGTAGTGTTATATGATGAAAAATAACATACAATTATCAATACAAATTAATGCAACCTAACCTAGCCTACTGATGTTGGACGGCCTAAAACCTACTGATGTTGAATCACTTAAACGCACTAATATTGGATTACTTAAAACCTACGGATGTTGGATTGCCTAAATATGATTTTAAAATGTGATTTTCAAAACAAATTGCAGAGGACTGTCCACAATAGCCACTGCACGTGGAGGGCATGTATCGTGAAATAAATAAATAAATATATAAATAGGAAGACGTCAGCCTTCCACAGCCGCCGGCTGCCAGCGACCATCGTGCAGACAGCGGGTCAGGCGTGCACGGTCCAGTTCGCGGACCGCCGATAGGTCATTCACATAATGACCAGATCAGGTCGCGAGTGGTGCCGTTGCTGTATCCGTTCCCGAAGCCGTCCCCGTCGGCTCCTGCGACGTCATTTGCGCGAGGGGTATCTCAGCTGAGGCCACCATCAGTGGTAGCCTTACCCGCTGGCGTGTGTGTTCCCTTGCCGCCCCAGTTCAGTACATAGGATCAAGTTCAAGCCGCGCTGTGACAGAGACGGTCACCACGTGTGCGCCGACCACTCGTACATTACGGCTGCGATGCGAGTGATGAATGAAAGCAGGCGAAGCTACAGGTGAAATATTCTGATATTGTGAGTTCATGTTTGTTTTTTTATCGCCATCCACAGTTTGCGATCCACGCAGGTAATCGTGCTGCTGCCGTTGTTACTTGGTTATGTTATCAGTTCGCGATACATTCGTACTTGAAATACGTATGCGCAAAAACATGTGAAAATCGTACTAAGAACATATTCGCACTCAATATATTCGTATTCGAGGAGTTTTATGAACCACGCAAGCAGGACGCAAATCTGCATTTGGGTCGAATGAGTAACAGTTTTTATGCAATTTTCCAATTTGTGACTTGTATCCTCATTGACAGGTGCAGCCAGCTTCCTGGACACAGACATAGCGAACAGATGTCATCAGCGGGTATGGACAACACCCCTGCCACACCAAATATTTTCACAATTTTCCACCAATATATACAGACTGCATATGCAGCCACAAACCAAACGCGTGCATCCATTCATGTGTAGGCTTAACCGTAAGCATGCAAATAAAGGACATGATCATTTGTAATAATGTCTTGCGGCCCACTGGTGCAGATTGCTTTTGTACCTTTAATGCACCAGATATGTATATATATATATTACGTGGGCTATATGGGGCCTCCTGTCGGTGGCAGATCCAGGGAGGGAAGTTGGGGCATATGCCCCCCCCATGAAAGGTGGCGTCCCTTCGACCAGGAAAATGCGTCCCTCCGCGAAGGCTCTAGTGCACCCAAACACGCTCGATTTTTCAGCCACAGGCGCCTCTCGGCAGGAAAGGCACCCCTCAAGCTACTTTCGCGGTGGCGCCACTCCAAACACGTGTCCCCTCCCCAGATGACAATTCCTGGATCCGTCCCTGCCTCTTGTGGCAGTTATTGGTTTCCTGTGGCGGCTATGGGACCTTTTATGACGACAGAGGGCCTCCTATTGCGGTCTAGGGGCGGTCAGATCATTTCAGGCGGTCTTCTGTGGTTACTTTTCGGAATCTCTCCTGCCACTGAGGGGAAGAAGCAATGGCGCACTTACCTCCCCCTCTGTCTGTCCTTTATTCCGCTCTTGAACGAGGGTGACAACTTGAACATATAAAACGGACGGTAGAGGGAGCCTACCAATATCGGGAAAAATCCCTTTATTTTGGAGGCACTTGATGGTCAGCCTGCCGGAAACGGCACATTGTTAGGCAGGAAGATTGTCACTGGGTCATTTAGGATACATTTTGCTGAAGCTGAACAATAGGTCTTTCAATTGGTATACGTCAAAGTGATCTATATTGCCATAAAACCTGCAAGAGAGCGTAGAGAAAAACGGTAAAATTGCATGTAAACCAATGGTGAAGCGAAACCTTCAAGCCCGCTACCAAACCCACTTCGTGGGGGCCCGGTGCAACTAACGGCCAGCGTCCATTGCCTTCGCAGCCACTACACATGGCAGCAGGCGTGAAGTTGTGCACAGGCCAAATGATAAGCAGGGAGACAGCATGGTAATCTGATGACATGTGCTACTGTGATGCAACTGTTGGAGTTCGGCATGAATACCGTCCAAATACCGATTTCAAGTCCAATTTCTGAAATGCATGCCGGATGTCTTTGTATGGGACGCTGCAAAACATAAATGCGACCAAAATTCACATCGTTTCGCCGTACCGGTGCTCAAGAACAGCAAAATGCGGTGATAACAGGGACATCTGGGGATACTCCACGGCTTAGACCACAATCTAACCGGTATTTTATGATGATGAAACCTAAAGCAGTCCCAAGGATCACACACACACATACACACACACACACACACCTGTGTGTGTGTGTGTTTATACACACATATACACACATATATATATATATATATATATATTATCAGCCTAATAACCTAAATTTGTGTTATGTAGCGCATATATCGGTGTAAAATGGTGAAGAGTACAGCAATTTACCCGGAGCGAAGCATGAGGCTTCTCAAAGAGATGAACAGACTTCTATGCAATGTCATTCATGTCATTGGGTCAATTAGAGGAATGGCAAAACGTTTCCAGTCTATTTCCACACATGAACTAGGGTGTGTCAGCTGACTACAGAGCCGTCTCGGCGGGGACGTGACATGCATTCGCACTGTGAAATATAGATGCGCACCAATGCTCGTGCAAAAAAACACGGAGTACCTCCACGGAGCCTGCCGTTTGACAATGCACCTCGCGTGCCAGTAAAACACACCGCATTAAACGAAAAGCGCACGAGGCACGTTCAAACTCGGTTTGCCACGGAGCTAGCCACCCGACGAGCCGTTCAGGCGCTGCTTGGGGTAATTTGCGTCATGAATGCACCACTTGATTGGTTGGTCGGCGCGTGACGTGGCGACTCGCGATCGGTCGGATCGGCGTCACGGCACTTTGTTGCTGGACAATACCACCGCTCTGCCACCAATTACGCCTGAGCGGCGGCCAAACCGCTAACTACCTGCGTAGTCAAAGTCTCGCCGGTCAATAAATACCTGAGCGTTGCTACAGCAGCGAACGATGGACAATGACATTGCCTGAATGCCACGTGGCAGGTGGGAGTGTTCGTGGGTTGCCTTGGCACGTGGGACGTTGGAGTCTTCGTAGAGTGGAGAGGAATGAAGAGGAGCGCAGTGAATAGGAGTGGAATGGAGTGGAGTGGAGTGAAGAGGAGTAGAGTGGAGTGACGAGGATCGGAGTGGAGTGGAGTGGAGTGGAATAGAGTGTAATGGAGGGGAGAGGAGTGGAGTGGAGTGGAGTGGAGTGTGTGAAGCTTTCACTGCCGTCACTAGGTTAAGTGTGGATTTCCAGCAGCTTCAGTGTTTCCGCTGATAGGGTAACGTTGCCAAGATGACAAATTACCTCAAAGCACGCACCGTGGGAGGCTCGAACAGGGGCAACACATCTTCCTCAAACTCGGAAATCCGTAGTTGGTCCATTGAATTGAAAATAGCCGGTAACAACCTTAGACCATGACTGCATTCTGTTTTCCAAAGCTGTGGGAGTCAAATGAACTAGAATTTGGAGGACAAGCTTTAAGAGGAAAAGTGTCATATTGTACACGAATTCAGAAGGGAATATCCTTTTATTAGATATCAAATATCTCGGGTGTGCGGTAGCCCATTTGACGAAATGGTTATTGATGGGAGATAAAAATCTACTTCATGTAGATAATTGAGGGTTCGTCAGAAAACAGGTATTAGCCCATTCCTCGTGCCACACGGAACTGAGGTGCGACTCAGATTTTATGGACGTTTCATGGACGTCTAGCGATCCGAAACTGAGGAAGTTTCTCGTCTTCGAAGTATAATGGTGCGTCGTCGCACGACATTCCACTCGCGGAAGTGCTGCGTGCGGTCGTCACGTTCGATGCAGTTAGAATAGCACCGTTCGATAACAAGTCGAGGTCTATATTCGTAAATCTGAGAAGCTGAAACAATATGTCTTCATGTTTTGTTTTCGTTATATTTTTGTTTCAAATATCCTACACAGTCGATACCGCACCCCTTGACGCCGATATATTAAAATATAACCTGTTGATAATTTTGTTGATGTTGATGTTGTAGTTGCTGTCAGTGGCAATTCAGCTTCATCGAGCACTCACAAGACATCTATTAAGGTGCTTTTTTCAGGGTGATAAGATTGCAAGCAACAATATGATGCTAACTGTCAATACATCCTGCAAAAGATCTTGCAATATACTTCGAGGAGAAAGGAAAACGAAAATACCGTTATAAAGAAAGGTGCTTAGGGGGCAGGAAAAACATACGCGTGTAATGATCGTACTTCCATGTTCATGGTTCTTAATTTCCTTTCGTGTCAAGTACCTATTTGTCGGTACAACAGCACAATAATAATAGTTTCGCTCGGCTGACTGTAGCTGTGCTCGTTCGGGTGTGCCTATTTTGACTACAGATGGTTGTTTGACTTCTGTTCACCAGATATACGCTGATGGAAGCCTTGATTATAATGAGTTTGTCCTTCAGCAGAGACTTGTGTGAAGGCTGTGGTCGACCTTCTTCAGTTACACCCGACAGCCTCTGACCACGCTTACACGTTCAGGAAGAAGCAAGCAATTCGATCTCGAAGGTCTTGTTTAACTAACCTTTTGGAGTTCATGGAGTATGTTACTAAAAAAGTACACAATCAAAGCAGGATGGATGTTGTGTACTTGGACTTTAGCAAAGCTTTCAATAAAGTTCCGCATGGGAGGCTAATTCATCAACTACAACAACATGCGATTGTTGGAAAAGTTATAGGTTGGATTGAAGCATGGTTGAGGGGAAGGAAACAAAGGGTAATGTTAAATGGATGTATATCGGATTGGAAGGATGTTCTGAGTGGAGTACCACAGGGCTCTGTTCTAGGGCCACTTCTCTTTATCATCTTTGTGGATAACATTGAGGTAGGGCTGAGGAATAGAGTGTTCAGAGTTGCTGATGACATCAAGCTGGTAGGAGCTGCAAACAGTTGTGATCAATCTAGAAATATTCAACTAGCCTTGGAGGACCTAAAAAGTGGGCTGATCAATGGCAGATGTCTTTCAACTATGACAAGTGCAAGGTTATGCATCTGGGGTCTGGAGGTGAGACTTTAAGATATACAATGGGAGGGAGGGAACTGGATGTTATTGAAGAGGAAAGTGACTTAGGTGCGTTGGTTTCAAGAGACCTTAAAGCAGAAAAAACAATGTAGCTCAGCTAGGAATAGGGCACTCAGAATGCTGGGACTCATTAATAGAAGTGTGATATATAAGAGCAAGGAAGTCATGACAAAACTGTACTTAGCATATGTGCGACCCCACTTGAAATATTATGTACAAGCATGGAGCCCCTACCTAGAAAAAGATATAGACATGTTAGAAAGAGTGCAGCGCAAAGCAACCAGACTCATCAGTGGAATAGGTAACTTAGAATATGGAGAAAGGCTTGTGGCATTGGATATGTACTCATTCAAGTATAGGAGATTTAGGGGGGACATGATTGAAATGTACAAAATTGTTAAAGGACTAGATCAGGTCAATTTGAATGGTGATCTTCAGTTTAGAGTATCACATAGGGGTCCGCAATTCAGGTTAGCCAAGTTGAGGTGTAGGACAGTTAAGCGACAACAGGTCTTCAGTCAAAGGGTTGTTGATCAGTGGAATGGGCTGCCTGCTGATGTTGTGGGGAGTTCCTCATTGAATGCATTTAAAAGTAGGGTGGACACATTTTTTAGACAGGAAAATCTTGTTTTTTAGTTCTAATTTGTGATCGATGGGGTGATATTTATGTTAAGTAAGTGTGCACGGCACAGACCTCTTTAAGCAGGCATGGATGTAGTTGGAAAATTATTGATAAGGCAGTCAATCCACATGTGTTAAGAGAGATCAGGGGAATAGGGCTGGATAGTTAGGGTAGATAGGCATTGATAGGTGTGTGGGATATTGGAGGACTAGTTTCTTCAGGATGTGGGATGGTTGGGGTGGGTCTTTTTACCAGGCTTATGGTATCTTCCATTTACATACTTAACTGGATGGGCCTTTGGGTCTCTTATTAAGTCTAAATGCTTTATAACTTTATATAGGGTGTACCTAGCAATGGATTCAGCACCTTCCTTCGGGATGTGATACTGATGAGATTGTCTATGGTAGCACAATGGGTATGCTGGGAGAAGTTTGTAATCGTTGAGTGTGTTATGCAATAGCAAGTGAATGGTGCTAGATAGGCTGGGATATATAGCTCCCAAGGAACTTGAGATAAGGGATTGATTGGGGTGAGAGTATGTACATTTCTAGTACCTTTTCTAGGTAGGCTTAACCCAGATGGGCCTCTGTGGCTCTTATTAAGCCTTAACACTTTATGACTTTATGACATTACACCGGTGTTTTTCCAACAGTAATTGAGGTCGTATTCAGCAGCAATATTCACTAAATGCATCGGCATTGACCAACGACTGGCTCGCATGGTCTGGCGAGGCGCGCTCTCTCGGAGCGGCTGAGTGATTCTGAAGCGAGAACGCTCATGACAATCATTAATTCGCCCCCAGCTCGGGGCCTGTCGTAAGTGTCACGGCAGCCGAACAAGTTGAGGTAGGCGTCGATATTTATGGCAGCCCAACCGGCAGTGGCGACTGCGACGCCGGAAAATGCCGCCGACAATGATCTGGAGCAAGATACTGTGTGACGGGTATGTCCAGTGTAAAAATACCATTGTGCCTTAATCCAGTGTGATGTATTATCCAGTAGATGTATAATGTACGATGTATAATCCAGTGTGATGTATAATCCAGATGTATAATCCAGTGTGTACGTGTATTTCCGATATGTGATGCCATGTGTACGTGTATTTCCGATATGATTCAAGTAGCGTGCCGATGGTTCGCCGCCACTTGTGGTCGACATACGGCGTCATTGCCATCGCTACACAAGCCACAGCAAGAGGTGATTTACTCGCTGGAGAAGACGCGCAGCAACGACAACGTATCAATGCGTGATGCAGCACCGGTGAGAGATTGTGTACTCGCTGGGGAAGACGTGCAGCAACGGCAGCGTGCTCGCGGTCAGCACACGGCACCACTGCACGAGGCGACGGACGCGCGCTTTTCTTGCAAACAAGCTATGTCCCATGACACATTGCCATGCTAACATGGAAATGCCAATAAACCCATACACTATGCCGCGCATTATATAATCATCCCTGCCAACTTATATTCCATGATTTTGACGGCACTCGACGGTGTGGACGTGACATCAGGTGCGATTCCAGTGGCAAAGCGTGTATGAGTCTGAAATCCAGCTCAGAATTACACTGCTGGCATCGTTTCAAGAAACACTCCGAGAGTCGTCAGACTCAAGAGTAATTCAGATGGAATATCGCGATGAAAAGTGGCAAAGACGATAATTTCGAGACTAGTTTTAATTATCAGCAGATCAAAGAATGGCTTAAAAGAAGAGAGAAGGCATGGCTTGTCGTGTCTTAGTTCGTTCCAGGATAATTAGCAGTCAGATGCCAGACGGCACGTAAATATTTATCGCTGCAAATATTACGCAGTGGCAAATCGCTAGAGAATAGCGTCAATACTCAAAGAATGACATCAGCCACGAATCGTTGAGCAAACGTAGACAAACTGAAACTTCTGACTTCACATGTGCGACTCTTGGAGGCAAAGGAACCGCATCCATAATTGTACATCCCTGCATCGTAATAAGCCCATCAACAACGTCTGACCGGACAGGTCCGGGGCGCTCACGTGAAGTTCGTTCCTGTACACATGGGAATGGACTTGCTCGTGCTGAACCTTCGTCCGTAATAACTTCATTAGAGCCAGTGAAGACTTGGTAAAACTTGGTAAAACTTAGTGGCACGCCACCAGAGGCGCTGGGCTCGAGCCAGGACCAAAGCAGACTGTGGAGCTTCAGAATCTACAGAAGCTACAGCTTCAGAGCTACAGAAAACGCAGGATCTGGAATTACCAGTTGCGACGAGAAGTTGTGGAACGAGACGTCATGCGTTGCATCTCTTCGGATTTAGATTCGAGGGGAGCATACTGGATATACGACACGCAATATTTCCGTTCTCCTGTTTTCTTCCGAGGAAAATAATGAAGACAAACATCTTCTTCCCTTTCTTCAGATTTGAAGTGCATATTATGCGATTCTCGATGTATCGAAATTGTCTTGCGGAATTTCTAACCCAGTGAATAATTGCATTTATATGCTGCATTGGTCTGTGACAATGCACGGTGCATATCTATACTTTGCTTCATGATGCATCGCATTTTATCTGACAGTAATTACAGTAAGACACTCCAGGCGATGCCCATATTCCTCGATGCAAATGACGTGCTGTTGCAAAAAAAAACATCACAGGACCAAATCGTCAACACTCAAAATCATAACCACAAAATAGCGCTTAGGAAAGCATACGCTTGCGCAGTAGCCTCCTTTATTAAAATGCCCAAGTCATCCAGAATAAAACGACATATACATTCTTTGTGAGTCTAAAGTACATAGCTGTAAAGTCAAAAGGCGCAATGGTCGATAGGCCAGGGCGCAAGGCAATTCAGAGACAGCTCTCGACCTTCGACCTTTCATCGTCCTACAGCTCTGTTCCACGCTAACCGCAGACAGACAGGACTTACTTTGAAGCATCGATGAAGTAGATCACCAGCGACGCGATGCTCAGGATGAAGACCAACACCACCTGAAAAGAAGCCAACCCTTCCGGTCAGGTTGAATATGGCCAACCAGGTGGTGGACAGAACCGCCACCACTGGCCCGATGCTTGACCGCGTGACCCAACCAACGAGCAAATGTGAAGTCAGATATACGGCGTTGACCATAGATCTGACTTCACAGAGCTCCAGGGGATGTTCATCCGCAGACGTGCCACGGGCAGTTTCACACCACATTCGTGAGATCCGCCGTGCGCGGATGTGGCGATGGCGATGTGGCGATGTGGCGATGTGGCGATGTGGCGATGTGGCGATGTGGCGATGTGGCGATGTGGCGATGTGGCGATGTGGCGATGGCGCTGTGAACGGTGTCAGGGCACAGTGCAGCACCTGGTGGCGGCATAGGCGATCCGGTCCGTCCATCCGGAGCTCCGATGGCCGACAGAGGGATTGTTGGATTGTTGTTGGCGTGGTCATGTCCACAGGTGTTGTGTTGATGTCTCCGGGCGCGGACAGATGTTCGTGAGAGCATCGTGCGGTTTGTCACGGACGGCACCAGAATAAGTAGAGAGTGCCGGTCATTTCAACACCATTCCCGTTGATTTCTCATGTTTGCTTCTGTCGTGAGCCACAACACACGAACGACTTGCATACAGCCAATGACCTACCAGGAGGCTCGTGACATCCACAAGCATACATCAGTTTATGTCGAGGTGCAATCCGGACAAAGGTGAAAAAAAAATTACTTTATGTCGACGCGTGAATAAATGCGGCACGTAAAGTGATTCATGTCTTTTGTCAGAACAGCAGAGTTCTCCGGCATTTTACACACCTGTGGACATAATCTGGCTCCGCAGTTTGTTTGTTTGTTTGTTTGTTGGGTGATTACGACGCACTTTATGCACGATCACGGCTCATGGCGCCGCCCACACTGTTTCGCCGGTGGGTCGCGGGATTGGGAAATGTCCCGAGTGGTGCGAGTGCTGAACCCGGGACCTTGGTATCCAGAGCTGAACACCTTAACCACTCGGCCACCCCCGTCCATGGGTTCCCACATGTCAGATGATTAACATTCACTGTGCAGTTGGTTTTGCTGCAGCATGTGATATGGTGTCAACAGCCTGCAAATAGCTGTTGTTTTGTTCCATGGTGGTTTGCAGCAATATACATAGCTTGATACGGTGTTGTAGAAAACCGATGGTTGTATTGCAGGAAGGCATCAAGCACGACATAGCAGGGCAGTGTGGAGAAACATGGTTTGACCCGCCCTTAATATAACGACCGCAGACAAATAAAAACCGACCTAATTCAAAGATATCTATAGGAAACTTGCATACGAAAGACGGGATTGTTGTGATGTTTTGGTAGCTTTTGCATCTGTTTTGCTTTCTTGGTAGGTAAGCTCCGGAGATTCCGTGGTATATTTCAGGGTGCCCATCTATCTACAATGGGCGCATAAAGACATAAAGACATAAAAGATCAGTGCAACTATGAGCCACAAGGGCCCTTCTTGGTTGCACTTGGTAGACTGAACCAGTTGTCCACCAAATCTGTCAATCAACCCACCCTGGAATACAGAAAAACAAGCCCCCTATTCTTATAATTATTGTCTGTGCCGTTTTTAAAGATGTTCAGTGTGTTGCTACTGACAATTGTTCCTGGAAGCTGGTTCCAGTGTTCTACTACCCTGTTGGTGAAGCATATATCACCTCTCCGACGCGACCCGCCATCGGGTTCTCACCTGCAAAAGTGTATATGCAGTCATCTGCGCGCTTGGTATAGACAAGCAGCATAGCTATCTGCCACAAGTGGCGAATGACAGATCGTGAAGTGTTGTCTTTATCGGGTACCGAGCACGTGTGGAACGTAGGGCCTATCGAGGTGTGGACCGATGACTCCCTTGAGTGACGTCAAAGGGATAAAATAGAACGGACGGGCAACATTCGTCTGCTACTTTCATCGACCGGCCTGAAGTGTCTGCGGTTTGAAAATCGAGAGAGAGAGAGAGAGAGAGAGAGAGAGAGAGAAATATATATATATATATATATATATATATATATATATATATATATATATATATATATATATATATATAGAGAGAGAGAGAGAGAGAGAGAGAGAGAGAGAGAGAGAGAGAGAGAGAGAGGGGGGGAGGGGGAGGTGAGAGGGAGAGAGAGGGGAGAGAAGAGGATAGAGCGAAAGTGAATGAGAGAGAAAAAAGGTAGAGGGAGGAAGGTAGATAGAGAGTGAAAGAGATGGAGATGGATAAAAGGGGACAGAGATAGAAAGAGGGAGAGATTATAAGGAGATAGAAAGGAGGCACCTATTCTCCCGGAACGACAGAAACACACGACATGGCGAGATGTCAGCACCGTTGAATTACGTCACAGATTCCCGACGGCTGCACGGCAGGGCTCTGCTCTGTCCGGTGACCCGCGAAGTGCCGCCCGGCGACAGCCCGGCGGCGGCGGCGGCTCGTTCGGCTAATTGGCGATAGTTCGCGGCCAATTTGGCGCGCCGTGTCCGCGCCAGGTCTGCGCTGACGACAGCGGCCGGTCGACCGGCCGACCGACCAATCATCGGCCGTCGTCGCCTCGCTGACGCGATCGCGTGCGGTCGGCGCCGTCGGCGAGGTCGGGCGAAGTGCAGCCAGGCGACGTGCTTTTTTTTTGTCTCTGCCGTCCTCTTGGACTGTTCGGGGAGGAAGAGTTACCGAAGAGAAGGGCTGGCAGCCTGGGACGGAGCGTGCGCCTGTGTTTCGGGTGTTCCCGGCGTCATTTTCCGACTGCGGGACGACGAGACTGCGGGACAGCGCTAGATAGCCAGTTCCACGCGGCTTCAGAGGTGAGCCTGATGGAGGAGACTTTGTTCCCATTTTGTTGTGTCATTTGCAGTGCTAATTTGCGCATTCCCCGTGTGCGTTGTCCGGATGTAAAAGTACTCAACCATTCCACCGTAGCTTGCTTCCCCCCCCCCCACCGCCCCGCCCACGTGCCATTGCGAGTGTCTCATCCTTGCAGGGGACTCATCCTTCCTTGAGTGTTTGATCCTTCCGTGCTGTTCAAACAGCACGGCCAGGTCTGTGTCAAAGTGTGTCCCACAATATCCTTAGGTCTGTGACAGCTCGCCGACCCGGTGCCAAGGCAAACACAATGTCTCACCCACCGTAAGTCCGAGCAGAAACAGCCGCCTTTATGCCGGTGCGAAGGGATGCTGAGACATAGACATACATCAAAGGATTGGGGTGATTGAGGCACGTCTCACGCAAATGGTGATACAGCGTTTATGGGATGAATTATTGAACGGGTTGAATTGTGTATTGAATCAAACTACGTTTAATGAAGGGAACGGCCGATTTTTGTCAGCTAACGGGTTAGCTAGTAACAGTTCCCGCGATGGTCACGTAAAATAGAGTGCACTATGGTGTGAAAAGGCGTTTTCTGCAGTGCCATTATGGGATTATTCAATTACGGTGCAAGTGGTGCCACTGCATGCAAGTGGTGACTGAAATCACTCATGAAGGGATGTACACCCGGTCAGAAAATAGCACGGGACAAATTCAAGATAGGTTTCGGTTTATTTCTGTATTTTCAAGGTGAAGGAACCGCATAGGATCGCTGATAACAGGGGGACTGCTTTTTATGTGGTGGAACTTTCACGCAAGTGGTTCACAATGTCATCTTGTCACCATTAAAATGTTCTGGTGGATGATCGGATTTGCGAATATTTCGAAAGCAATGCTTTACAGAGCAAGTATTTTGTAAAGGTGACTTCAGGTAGTCTGGAGAATGCATTCTACGTCCTAGGTGTTTTCCCTAGGTAATCTAGCTAGGAAACCAATTTTCTCGACATTACCATGCCAAGGATGAAGAGCAATAGAAACCTAAAAGCTACTGTGAACGATAAAGCGAAAAGAATCCGTATATTTCGATGCACTTGATATTGGCTTGAAACAGCATACTCTTTGACCAGTGCTGCGATTTCCGTGCGAGACGTACGCCGCACAATTGTTTAGTACGTTTCAATCTTTTTGTTTTTGCGCGTGCAGGTTTATTACAGTACTTGACTTTCCGCAGTTTTATCACAAGCATTTATCATTAGTTTAGTCAATAGTGTAAACATTACGATTCAGATGTGGAACTCTTAAAAAAAGGGCGGGGCAGGTTTAACCATGCTAAGTATTAGCAACATGATGGGGAGGGGGCGGCAAGTGTCCCATCAGAAGTATGGAAGTTCTATCCCTGTCATGACCTGTCGCATATGTCGCCACGGGGGCTTATCTCATGACATTCCGGCATAGCGAACAGCGGAATAGCGGACATGCAATCGTGGTGGTAGTCAACGTCACTGGGTGAATAAATGTAAATAAATACCGAATAAATATTCCACTTACAAGTGGGTAGCCACCGTACGAGAACGTAACTTGCATCAAGGCAAAATACATTTTCGCGTACTAGCATGTTTGCGAAGGTGTAGCGACCACAACGTCACTAAAGGTGCACAACACGCCGAAAACAAACATATTGTCATTAATCACGTGGTTGAATTCCGTTCTTTTTCCGCAGTGGAATAACCGTTGGAATAGACATATGATGCAGGGTACATGCGTCTCCCCACCCGAATATCCTGCGGCGGGAAAGTCACAGCGAAGCTTAATCTAACCCTTTTTAGAGCTTGTTTTAACCGTACTTGTTCGAATAATATGATTTAAGTTCGATCAATCAATGTATGGTACCAAGAGATACTCAGTATCAAATGTCAAAAAACGCTTTAAAAAAGGGGTGGGACGAGGAGGCTACTAAAACATTAAAAACACATGCATACAATACTCAAACATTCCCACGTACAGCTCTTTTCAGCGCCTCCCTTCAGCTTAAAAACTTAAAAAGCCAGTCGCATATTCTCGGCCCCTAACTTCCTCGGGGAGACTGTTCCAAAGAGCTGCAGCACGGTTCTATGAAAGAGCGTTGCGCAAAAGAAGTTTTCAGGCGTGGGCGCTCTACTGAAAACGGTGTTGATCGCGTAGATCGAGCTGACGTCACTTCTCAATGTCACAAGATCACGCAGGGTTTCAAGTGCTCCCGAGTGATGCACTGCAAGATGAACCAGTGAGCAATCCCTAATGTCGACAAAGCGTTGTAAGCTAGGCAGCCTAACCGCTCAATAACATGCGATATATGACCATAGCGAGGTCCTAGTTATGATCCTAGCCGCCCTCATTATGACTTTTTGGATTCGCACGCGCTCGGTGTCACATGCAGCAAGACCAGATTGAGCAACAGTACATTACATGGGGGGAAAACCAGTGCAAGCACTAGCTTCGACAGCGTTTCTTCAGTAGAAAGCGTACATGCTTGGCTAGAGGAAAGATGATGCGGTTACATTTCTTGGCAATGTCGCCAATTTGTTCACTCCATGTTAACGATTCGTCCATGGTCACCCAGGTTTTGATAGATGAGACACGTGAAATATCCGATCCAAGAACAGAGGGCTGATGGTAGGCAACCGAGATCATCTGGAGAACCAAAAATCACAAATTGCGTTTTAGATGGGTTGAGCTTGAGAAGATTTAGTTACCACGAGCACATAGTTTCCAGGCACGATTCGAGACGGCGTTTGGCGTCATTATGTCCTCCATTTCGATGACAACATCGCCTGTGTTCGTCAGCGTAAGCAACGGCTTTAAAGACATACCTATGTGTGAGAAGATCATTTGTGTACAACAAAAACAGAATTGGACCACACAAACTTCCTTGTGGAACACCACAGGATACGTTGCATACAAGTCTTCCGGGCGAACTACCTGTCTGCGATTTGAAAGGTAAGATCTAAACCAAGAGCTGTCGATGCCGTACCGCTCTAATTTGGTCCAAAGAGTCGGCTATGAGACACGCAATCAGAAGGCACTAGACAAATCTACTGATACGAGCAGACAAACACGGCGCCTTTCGATGCAATTTGTGACAAAGCTACTACATCAGCAAGGAGCAGTTTCAGTAGAGTGAAGTGGTCGATAGGCATGTTGCGAGTTGTTAAGAAGACAATTTCGGTGGAGATACGCAGTGAGCTGGTTGACTACTATCTTCTCGCACAGTTTTGACACGTTACTCAAGATCGAGATGGGCCTATAACACTTGGGATCGTCAGGGCAGCCCTTTCTTGAAAGATTGGTACGATTTCAGCCAACTTCCACAGTTCGGAAAAGTACATGACGATAAACTGAAGTTGATTATGTGCAAAATATGTACACACACCGAAGGGAAGCGACATATTGAGCAATTCAGGGACACATTGTCATTACCACGAGCACTGGTAGGATTTAAATCACGCAGGGCATGAGAGAGTTCGGGAAGAGTGGCGGGCTTCGGCGATGCTGAGCTAACAACGCGCGGGGGCGAGGTTGATGCGCTGTATTTGGGCCTAAATCCCCTAAAGAATGCAAAGCAGCGGCCACGCGCTTGCCAGTTGAAGAAGATTTCCGGTTTGAGTAATCAGTGAACAACTCCAGAGCAGAAAATGTTTAATGTTCTAGATGTAATTTAAAATCAAACATTTATAATCAAATTCAACACATCATTTCCATAAGACGGGAGTAGGACCGCGCATTGATTAACAATGCAACAGCATTTGACCCAACTCAAATATCATCAGCTTCAGTTTTGGTTCACCCGCTGAACGAAACCTCGCTCTCGCACCTGGCTTTTGTACACAGGTTTTTTCTACATGGCAATGTTTCGTCTGGTATTCCCGATCGCCATATTGGCCTCGTTTTCTGTCGCTCGATGTTCCTGATCGCGGCTGTCTTGTAAAAACACGCGGGGAAAGTATTCGTCAGGTGGCAGAAGCGCACAGACAAAGTGTCTTCCGTCTTCTTTTACAGGTTCTTCCTCTCCTCAGCTACGTTGTTGTTTAGACAGGCTGGCCTTCTGATGTCTTGTAGCAGGTGCGGCGACGATTAAGAAATAAATCGACCCGGTGTTTGCGGCGATAGCCTTACGTGATCAGAACGCATGCCGAATAGTGCGTGTTCGGTACGAAACTGAATCCGTCACACAACCGGGAAAGTCGGGTTCAAGTGCTCGATAACATGTGGGCCCGTAGCGTAATAATGAAGTCAAGCATTTCCTGTTATATCTACCGTCGTTTTGGACGTTGCGTATACAGTACAAACGTCGGTTAACGAAGCTCATTTTATCCCAGTGTTGTCGTTCGTCTCCCTGCGGTCAAGCAGTGAAGTGTCGTATCGTTCAATGCAATTCAAGTTCGCACACTGTTAGCACTGTCATAGCGGCGTTAACACTGTTAACGGCGCCCTGACGCGCCCTTCAAAACGTTCCAGCGACACCTCCACCACCCCAACTTCGGGCGCTTTGGCCGGTTGCCAGCTGGCCACCATAGCCCGGAGCAAATGTCTAAGCTCGCATAGCGGTCAGGTCAGTCTTCCCCCAGGGCATCGCGCTAACGCTGGCACAAACGGAAATCAATCTCCGTAACCGTAAGCGTGTTAGACGGATGGCTGCTGTTTAATAGCGCGGAGACGGACTGAAGACCATACAAAGGGGAGCAATGTCGTTTACTTTACTGTTTTACTTTATTGTACTTTGCTTACCTTACTTCACATTAGCACAGCTTCACTTTGCTTTTGCTGTTTTTAACATGCACTTTAATTTACTTTATTTTGACATTTCTCGCCCCCGTACTTCCTCCCTCAGTCAGTTTCAGGTCAACGGTTCCGGACACAGTTCATTCGGAATATCTCCGTGGCTGACTGAGGGTTAGGCTTTTTCGGCTTCTGCATACCAACCAAGCTGACTGGAGCGGTCGTTTGCTCCCCGGGCGTAGGCCCATCGATTGGCTGCGGACGCCTCCGCAGAAGGAACCGGCGCAATTTCAACGGGTGATTGTGGACTGTCCCAAGTCCAAACACCCTCTGTGCCAGGAATTCAGTTTCGACTTGCAGAAACCAGACTCAGACCCGAGGCGGTGTGCGCTATCTGATTGTATTTTTTTGGGTCACTCGTTCTGTCAGTGTGTGCCGTCGCCCTACCTATTCGACTGGCTAAAAACTTGACGTGGTCATGACCAGCTGTCGTGACATGGTGGAGCACTGCTATACAAAATTATGCAACTTTAGTCCACATAGATTTGTTCAAAGTTTCCTGTCAATGTGCCTAAATCTAGACCGAGCAGCGCCAATGTTCGCTCGGTGCTCGCCGTACAGATCCGAATGTTTGCTTCATTATCTTTTTTGGACTGACTGGAGTTCTGTTTTCAATTCTCCCTCCGTCACGCTCAAATGCGACTGTTGTCTGGTGATCTTTTGACCCATCATTGACATCCCATCAGGACCGTTAAAATTAGGAACCCTAGCGCCCGGATTTGTATCGGATGGAACGAAAGCAATGTGTCGCCATAAATGGTGCTGGCTGTCTATGGACCCTGGTCTAGAGGTACAGGGACGCCAGCGAGCTATGCGATTGGCGATCAGGCGTGATAACCGCGACGACGTTGAGCGGCGCATCCGTGAAGATGGGCGGAATCATCGCAACGCAATATCATGTCATTCGTCGGCGCAGCAGGCCATTCGTAAACTGCCCGACGCGACAGCTGATGGCCTTAACGGATTTTTCCCGCGTGGGCCGTGTGTGGCTGACGAGGTTAGGAGTATGGGGAGCGACGCCGGTACTTCCTGCCGTTTGCCGCGTGTCGGCATGTGCGTTTACCCTGGTGCCGTTGTCGCTATCCGAGCTGCGAGCCGTCTCGTCTTCGGGATGAACGGCTCGTCGTCCGGCCTGTAGCGAGGACGGCATCAACGTCCACATGTGCAGGGTGTGCTTCGACTCGGTAGGTGCGGTGCTCCTACGGTACGGTCCATTCCAGCATTGCTCAATCCGATGTTCCTGGTCTTGTAAGCGCTCCCTCGTTCGTCCTATCTTCAAATCCGGTGATCCTCTAGCCCTTCCAATTTCCGTCCTATCTCCATCGTCCCAGTCATTACGAAAATGTAGAGCTTTACCGTCCACCAGCAGCTCTATAATTATCTGTCCGAAAAACACCTCTCTCCAACTCAGCACGGTTTCCGTTCTCGCCACTCTACGAAACCGCCCTGACCTCCACATATCTGGCCTGATCCTATCCCCATGTGACCATGGAGAGGTGTCCTTTCTCTGCCTGCTGAATTTGAGCAAATGTTTGATGTGATAGTTCATTAAAATCTCCTGTCAAAATTAAGTCTCTGGCATCGATACATCCTGGTTGTCGTAGCTTATCTTCGAACTACACCCAGAGTGTCAGCCTCACTGACAGTGGAATTGTCGTCATAAATCTGCCCGTTGCCCAACAACATCGGCGTTTTTCAAGGATCATCTCGGACCTCTCCTCTTCTGCGTCTTCGCCAGCGACCCAGCCTGTTCACCGAAGACGCAGTGGTTATCCAATACGCCAAACGACACCTGAATTTTGGTCAGTGGCAGAAATCTGAAATTAAAAACGTCGTCGCTGATATGGAAACAGTTTTGGCCTCTCTCGACATCTGGTTTCAGAACAAATGGACTGAAATGTTGTTCAAGACACAGCTGATACTTTTAGGTAGCCGACAAAATCTGCGTGCCTTACCGGATATCACATTGAAATTTCGCGATCACTATCTACCCACCATTTCGGAATGCAAAAAATGTCGGACTTATTTTCCATTCATTCGCTCAGCTGGGACTCGCACGTCTCAGAAGTGACTCGGCGTTGTTTTGGAGTTCTGGGTGGTCTATCGCATCCAAGGGGGCACTTCCATCTGCTGTCGTCTCCGCGCTGGTCAATGCCCTGGTCTTCTCACAGATCGCTACTGTATTTCTGTGTATGGTAACGGAACCAAGAACCTATCTCGCATTCAAAAAATTATGAACTACTCGGCAAAAGTAATTTTCGGCCGCAAAAAAATTGACCATGTTTCGGATCTGCTGAGGAGACTGGGATGGCTCAGTGTGGAGAACCCAGAGTACCACATCCTGTACCTCACGCCACAAGGTGCAGCATGCAATGGCAAGAGTCGCCAATCTCATGACCTCACCACCGTGCGGAGTTCGTGACCGAACCACCCACGGTATGTCCACGGTACCGCACTGAGATGTGGGAAGAGGCGTTTTATCTCCAAAACACCCATATATTTCAACTCGTTGCCACC
>JAOTOM010004416.1:150000-290698 GCA_034440615.1 Ashinkailepas kermadecensis | reverse complement strand
ATATCTAAGGACATCAACAATCATCAACAATAATATCCTATCGAAGGAAAGTTGATAAAATATTCAAATCCAGATATTCAGGGGCAGCTCAACCCAGTTGTCTTCACCGGGAAGTATTTCGACTATACATCAGGCATCTTTGCATCACGATGACAGTGGAATAGCTTTTTCAAAATTATTTTGTTGAGGGGACACACTGGGATACAATACGCTATCGCAATTTCAGCATGCAGTATGCAATGGACGTCATATGTTCACTGCAGCAGACGCCCAACTTTCTATTTATGCGATTGAATGCAATGCAGATGCTATGCGATTATGCATATATTATCGATGAGCGAGCAACCGTATTTGTATGTCCCTTTTGTCACATAAATTGCGATGTATGCGTTGCGAAACTGCTCCTACGTTGCAGTTTCGATCGGAGGAACATGGAGTTCGATGAATGGCACTTTGGAGTAGAGGGTGCCAGCTGGCCCAGGATTGTGTGACGCCTGCGTTGGAATGGTTCAGAGGTATACGTTCAAGATCCGTTACATTTCTGAGAGACGACATTTTGCGTTATCAAGCCGCCAGCATGGTTGTATTATCGTTCTGGAAATTGAGGCACACATCCAATGCTGGGCAAACATTTTTTTTTTAAATCGGATGATGACAATTTCGAAGGCGACTGCCACTCAACTGTGGCAAAGTTGGCAGATTCCCTGCCAGACGCAGCTTTTTGACCACTGCTAGCTGACAATTGACCAGAAAGGGTCGACAATACCGAATAGGGTCGAAGTATCGGAACACTGACGGCACAAAATCCTGAGTCAAACTATGCGGCCTTGAACGGGATGTGCGATCGGGTGATGGGGTCGAGGGACATGCAACATGAAAATAATGTTTAACACAAATTCAGGTTCCAGAATGGAATCCATGCCATTATAATATTAAGGCGAAATGCATAGCAAAAAAAAGAAACAGGCCACGCCAAAGGCACGTATGTTTACGGTATGCAGTTTCTGGCTAGCTCTCTGCTCAAAATGCATAAAACGCACGTCATTAAACCTGGGCAAGCCGACCAGAGTGTAGATCCAAACAGGTGATTCATCAAAATCAATGTCATGTTATATTGGAGACCAAGCATGCCATATCTGTGGCAAAATCATTTTGTTCTTGAATGACCCAGTTCTAATCCTGCTATGGGACATCAGTGCATGTGGCATGCAAAATTCAAGGGTCAAAACTGGTATTTACTTTCTCTATTGATCCTTAGCAGGAATGTCGTTTTGTGGGAATGATTTATACCATTACCAGCTGATCAAACAGCCAAAAGCTATTAATCGACACCAATGGCTTTTGCTGACATGCAAAGACCAAAGTTTGTTTCAGGCACCCATTCCTATTTCATGACACCGTTGGGCATACTACATAAATAGGTATGGCCGCGTTGTTCATGCAATGCTTATAGTCCATTTTAAGGAGTCAATGGCCCTGAATGAAGCTTTCGTCCGCGCGTAGGAATCAAAATAAACATTCTGATACATTTCCAATCTCCACTCACCTCGACTTCTGACGAAAGCATCCAGAGTCCCTTGGTGAAGACTGAGCTTCACGACTCGTGCAGGACGGTAACAACTGAAGAGGAAAGACATGATAGGATTGCGATGTTGAATGGTCCTTTATAGGCTTACACGGGGTGGATTCAAACGAGAGGAAAAGCGGACGGCGACCAAGAGCAATTGCAAGATTGTTACATATTTGTATCGTAAATGGACTCAACTACCCTCCACCATCGCTGATGGAAGTGTTAATGCCGCATCACAACTGGCGGCCCCGCCGTCCGGTTGAAAGAACAGGCCTATTTTTGGGCGTAACTTTGTCTTTGTGTCCTGATTTTGTTGATTTTCAACCCATTTCGGAGGCAAATCACACACCCTGGGTGCGCCTATGCGTGGACATGCCGATTCATTGGCTCCTATACTTCACAAATTAATCAATCGCTCCATGGGCGTTGCCACCGCTTGCACCCCACCTGGTATTTCTTAGTGGAATTTGATCCCACCTGAAAAACTGGCAAAGTTCGGGAAAATACGGCATCTTTCTGAAGTTTCCCAGTTTCTGCATCTGGCGACATCTGAATCGGGTGGATGAATTCGCTCGATGGTTCCCCTACGGATCCGCCGGGTGGGTCTTCGTCGCGGTCAATACCATCATGTCCTGTGGCGTGCCCAACGACTGGGTCATCCTGTCTGTCTGACCTTTCCTTAAAGAGATGCTTCCTGTGAATTGGCTGTTTGCAGCTGTTGCATAGCTTTGTTCATTGCATAACAGCAAACATGATTTTTCGCTTTTCCCGTGCTGGTGCTGGAACGATCATTTCACTGCGGCTTTTGTTGCCAGCTGCTGTATAAAATGTTTTCTGCATAGCAATAGCCAGCAATAGCGATAACCATTCGCAAAGGTCTAAAAGTACGGGACCGCGCAATATCCTACCATGTAACTACCGACGAAAAACGTTGTCTGTTTCCACGATGGGGAGGTGAGGGACTCGGCTGCCTGTGTCTGGGCCAGGCTAGGAGCACGGGGCCATGAGAGAAGCAGAGGCGGATCGCTCGAACAGCTGAATTGAACATCTTTGTTATAAAAATAAAAACAAATAATTTGAGGGCTCCAGAACCAAAGCAGCCAAAATCTGATTTTATGTTAAGTAGGGTAGAGGGGCGAGGAGAGAAGACAGTTACGATCTTATCCCTCTAACTTAGAATCGTTCCTGCGCCCCTGGGGTTGGACCCAGCTTGAAACTGAATGTGGTGACGCCATTGGTCCGTATACCATCATCGCCGTTTGCATTTTGTGTCACTGATGCCCTACATACCTGATGCCTTACATGCATGACCACACCTGATGTCTTACATACCTGATGTTGCATACGTTACGATGCCAGATGCCTTGCATATCTGACCGCGTAAACAGTTTTTTGTTTTACTTTTTAGGCGATGATCAGAGCTCGCTAGAAATGATGCAGAGATTCCTCGCAGCTGATTGACACCAAAATAGTTTAGAAATATAATAATTGCAATCGCAAGATTGGACCGGAGTAGAACTAATGTTAGTTGTGCACTGATGCCTTGGTGTTTACTGTCCACCGACGTTTTTTGGGGGTTGACTCTAAGTCATTTGGCCTAAGATGAAGGTTGCTATATCAATCGGATCCGCCACGGTTCCCGGACCCAAGGGTACCCGCTCCCCCGGCGCCGACTCAGATCCCACCCTAACCAGATCGACGAGGTCAAGCAAGTTGAGGTAAGGAAAGATCAGCACCGAGCTGAGAAGAGTCTCGGGGTTCAGGGAGCCTGGAGGACCTGTACACAAACTGCTTGACGTTAAGCTGGCAGGTTTTATTCAAACACAAGGCACGGGAAAACGATGCCCAGTGCACGACCTAGAGGGAAGAGAGACAGTCTGGTTCATCGCGCAGACGAAAGTAGCATGTACTTCCCGCAGTATCTGAGGGCGCACGTTGCCAGAACCATCGGCATGTTTTGCGATTCTGTGTTGCAAAGCATCGTGCACCGCTGGATCATCTTGACAGGCATCTGGAGAACAACTGGACGGCAGGTTGCAAAACTGCTGCGACTGAAGGGCAATGAGGGAGTCTGAGTGGAGTGAACTGTCACAAGAGAAGCTGGTTCTCCAGTAATCTGTCCCTCCGCCCCGAGTCGACCTTGTATGTGTGTGTACGGTGTACGTTTAGCGTAAGTTAACTAACCTGGACAAATTCGAAGGCAAAAACAGGTACTTATTTTATGGAGAGGCCGTTCACAGGAAGTCAGTGAAAATTGCAATCACTTGACTACAAAGACCGTTTGAAATGCCAAAAAAAAGAAGTTGATCTGGTTCCCAAGTACCTTTGCACCAAAAATAGTGGTGGACATGAAAGTACTTGTGTATTTAAACTAAGCTCACGCAATTAGTACAGGCTTCCGAATGTAGATATGATCACTGTAAATCTAAATTTAATTTAAACTCACAGTATTCAAAATGCTAAGTGGAATCCGTTAGCAGTCCCCTCCCGCCCGTCGATACATTCTGCATGCCAAATAAAGCTGAAACCTTATATTCGGTGAAGTGCCTTCCAGCCGACAATACATTGAATCCGCCATAGGGACCAATGCGTGAAAGGTTTCGACATAAATTAACAGCTGCTTTTCTGCACGCGTCATCTGCGCCACAAACGCCTGTCCCCTTTGTTTACATCCGCAAGGCGCGGCGGCTGGGGAGGCTGATGATGTTTGCAATTCGTCAACAGACTAGTAGACCCGCTGAAGCACTTGCTATTCTAGCCGGTATCCCCATTCTAAAGAGGAGTAACACGAGAAACGTAGTAATTTGCTCAGATTCCAAATAAGTACTTGAGTCAATTAGCAACACACACGACGGCCCACATCCAGTCATTGATCGAATCCAACAAGCCGTGGTCCGTAACGTAAACAACTTTTCATTCCTCTGGATTCCGGGCCACGCCAACATCACATCAAGCGAGCAAGCAAATCGGCTGGCAAAGCAAGCCTTAGCATCGACCATTTAATCCTAGCATGGAATATTCGGTAGACGATTCAAAGCACTCCTGTAACACCATATACGTAAGCATCACCAAAACTCATGGACACAACACAACTCTACACATCACCGCTCCAACCACACACACAACACCAAACCAACGCTAAGCGCATGGAGCACATCAAATCAATCACGCCGTCAAAAGGAAGTTATCCTCACTAGATTTAGAACTGGTTGCACCAAACTACACAGCCTCAACTAGAGGATGACCATTATACAACACCTCGCTGCGACACATGCAACGCCATATTAAGCATAAGCCACATCATGATAGGCTAAAGTAGCTTTGACGCTCAAATACAACCACTTAAGGCCTTCTGCCAAAAACAGGGCATTGCCTTCTCGCTTCGATCGCTTTTGGGTGACAAGTACCCAGAAATCCTCCAATTACTTTTTGGCTATTTGTACGTCACCAAACTAGCAGGAGTATTGTATACACCACACCACCAAAAAGCACTTCAACACGCACTTGGATTGGATTGTGGCTTTACGACGCACTCAGCAGCTGAGGCCATATGGCGTCGCCTGCCTCTCACTCTGATAGGAAGGGCGGGCATGGGGGGGAATCGAACCTCGTACCTCTGGCTTGCCAGACGCTCAGCTTAACCACCGAGCTACCGACACCCATTCAACACGCACTTCAACACGCTCTTCAACATGCACTTCAACATGCAATGCATGCAAACGCATACCTTCGGAGGAATAACGTAAATAGCCACCTACGAATGGCATCGGACGTACATGAGACGATTCGCTTTCCCATTCGAAATAAATGGCGAAATAACTAGCGGTGCCGTCAGACCTAGATGAGCCGACTTGCTTTAAAATTAACATAGTGATTGCCCAGAGGTGCCATCGGACGTAGATGAGCCGATTTTCCTTGTAATTCATAGCGTAAAACGGCTACCTAGAGGTACACACCACGGATGTAGATGATCCGAATAAAAAAACAAATGTTCTAACCTCTCACACAAGCCTACATGAAAGCATGCTGGTACTTACCACTACTAACAACTAACAAGCAGCAGCCGGCGTGAGACAGTGTGGACAATTACCTCCTTGTCCGCATGGTAAAGATCACTCGATGCTTTTCGACATGGATAGGCTAATGCCGGCACCCCGGCAAAATCAACTTTCTCGTCACCCCTCTCCCCACCCCAACTGAAGATTATCTTGCGGGGGAGTAAAGTAAAACTAACAACACTAAACACCCTGGAGATATTCCCCGCCCAGCCCCCGACTTCAGCACCTTAACGTGTCATACACTATAACGTAAGACTCCATTATCGTAAATTTACACTTGGCTTAGATTTGCTTGAAAAACGCACTCGCTTTAAAGGCGGCGCAAACGACCTCTTTGGTCCGGCACGCCTCTAAGCTCACGCCCCCCCGGACTAGTAGATAGTCAGTGGGCAATTTTCCAGTGGTTTCTAATTGTTTCCATCAACTTAAAATGAAAGGCAATTACCAGTTGCATGGGTGTGAGTAACGGCGAGTAACGAGTAAGTAATAGTGTGAAGAACTGCTACGCCAATAGGAAGGCCTTCAGATGCATCGAGTGGCCATGGCAACGCACCTGGTGTGTTGCTTGTGAGGAAATGGTGGCCAACTGTGGTATGGATGCTCGGACGGAAGATCGCTCGACCTGCAGTGCTAGTCCCCGGTTCGACATATAATAGATGGCCTTGGACATCGCATCCGCTGCATATCATAGCCGGCCACGTTCGTGGATGTAAACAATCATCAACACCAAGTACTAGTGACGGGCAGCACTGCATGAAGACTTCTCCATAGTCTACTGAAAGTACAAACTACAGCAAGATGAATATGTTGCTGTGATGTCTTTGTCTGGGCGTCGCACAGAAGAAATGTTCTAAACATATTTCTGGGATGTATGCTTGTCGACACTACATAATCCGTAATTTGATGAGAAAAGGCTGGATATTACTTTTCAGTTTCGATCTCACAGACTTCGTCCCACGGTACCATCGAGAAAGTAGTCGAGAAAAAAGCGAAACTAACTATCCGAAAGCAACTGAGGCGACCTTTTTTCTACTGACGAGGACACCTACACTCAAGAACGGCCTGGGTCACTTGTGCTGATCGCTCCATTATCCATTTGATTCGCATGTGCTGCCTGTTAAATAAACAAACAAACAAGCAAACGTGGCGTGGCCTGCGCAAACAGTGCCCGATGGTGAATGGAATTCCGTGGAGCAACGCGTGCGTTCCTCTATCTAGTTCACAATATCATAAAAATGAACTTCAACACTATCCGTATGTGTGCCGCACCCATTCTCGGCGGCGCGGTGGTAGGCCGAGTCACGATGCCGGAGCATGCGGGTCACGCTGCCGAAAGGCGCTGTGCCGCACGCAAGCACTTGCAATTGTAGAGAACTGCTTGGAGTGAATGGTACCGGGAAACCTATATGTCGACTGAAACAGCTTGCGAACATTAAAAGAGGAACGGCTAGAGTGGACGCATGAGCTACGATATATTCGTACGTGGGCGCGTAAATACGCAAGAGCATATCCGCACTCGCGACTGGAAATACGCAAAGGCATATTTGCAGTCGCGAGTCGAGTGAAATTTAGCACCTGGGCAATCCCAGTCACGAGTGCGAACACGCATTGCCATTTTCTTCCATGCATAATTCCATCATAATATTCCCTCTAAAGTGCCCGTAATCTTGCATAAACGAAATGGTTCTGTGGCATCAATTATCGCGCCCAAATGGCTCGTCGCCTACGGCGCTTCCATGAACTCGGCATTCGCTATTTCAGATTATTCCCGAGTCGTCGAAAAAAGAGATGACATGAAGCTTGCACAAATAAGCAACTTCATCGGATTTTGTGAATAGGAAGACGATTTTGTACCGAGACGTCCCTTACACCCGTATTCTCGAGGTCCGGCTAAGTGGAGTATTTCTAATCCCCCTGAAATGAGTTTCAACAAACAGCGTCCGGACGTGCCCTCACGACCGCTCCTTCGAAGACGCAAGGTCAAAGTGGAATATCTCTGGATTGTCAGAATCAAACTGCCAAGGAAAAATCTGCACTACAACGTAAACAGCCAAGTTAATATAATCTCACCTAGTGCAACCTACTCAACGGCCAGCAAATGTTGTACATTTGAAGAGGTACCGCACATTATGACCGGCTTACCTCGTTCATGGCCGGCCGCCGAGGTGTCGGGGAAGTTTGGTGCCAGGTCCCCTGATCAGTCAGGCCGTTCGGCGAAACATAGTCGCCGCAGGCTGACGGGAGCAGGTGGGCGCGAGCCAATGGCCACGGTCCCGTTCGACGCTCGCTGAGCGGCTTCTTCAGCACCAATGGGAGTCTGCAACATCATGGAGATCCGTCAAAGGCTGGTAGACATCACACTCCGTGCCGACGTACCCGAATCAGCCAGGATATCTCGGCGGCGATCTGCGGACGGTGCCAAGCCGTCGTCTAAGTGACAAAAGGTGGCATGCATCCGTCCGCCTATCTTGACGTGAAAAAACGCTTGTCAAACGGGAAACAAAATACAATCGTGACATCGATCGTCATTGATGTCTTATGGCAACCGTGCCGTAGACTGAAGAAGGCCCCAGCAAGCAAGGAACGGACCCGACATACCAGACAAACTTTCCACAAAGTCTTCTGAGGATTCCAGGTGATGCTATTGCATGGCCTTGTGGTTTCTAGGTGGTGCTTTTCCACACATGCCCATGGGCAGCAATGTTGAATTTATAAAAGCTAGGTGGTGCTCAACCACCTTTGGCAATGTGCAAGCACCACCTGCTGACACTAAAACTCCACCTATGGCCCCATGTTACGAGCAGCGCCAGCGGCAATCTTTTTGACCCCACAGTACCAATCAGCACACGCTCCTGCCGACCATGTGACAAGGCGAATTGGCTACACACAGCGGCCGCCGCGGATGCCGCGGCTACACGTCCGCCTTGTTTGCTACACACATCGCCATGTGAGCTACACACAGCGGCCGCCGCGGATGCCGCGGCTACACGTCCGCCTTGTTTGCTACACACATCGCCAGGTGAGCTACACACAGCGACCACCACCGATGCCATGGCGACACGTCCGGCTTGTTTGCTGACGGGCACCTGCTTAATTCCACCACAAATGTTTCGCTGGTCCGCTGCCGCTGACCAGCGAAAGCGCGCCGCCAACAGCACGTGACTGCTTGGCCGCGTGCGCGGATGATCCTAGTGTCGCCCGTGGCGGTTGTGACGGATGCGGCATGTTCACCGCATTCCTCAACTCGGCCATCACTGTGCAAGGCGGCCAGGACGATGGGCGGGCGATGGACGATGTGTCCGACCAGTTCCGACACGACCCGGTCAACAGGCATGAAAGGCAACTGTCTGAAGGACAGGGAACTTTTGGACATGCGGCAAGGCTTATAGACAAAACGGTATGGACGACAGGCATGTTTGGTTTGATCAAGTTTGGTGGACGGTTGGCGATGACCACCGGTTCGCAGCCGCCCCTAACAACGGAACCTCCAGCTTGCCGGCATCATGAAGCACAAAACTACAAAGAAAGGCTTGATGTTTCATGTTTGATATCTGATGTTACATGTTTGTTGTTCTATTCCGGACTTCTTTTAACCATGTGAGGTATACTTCTGGAGACCTAGGTTAAATTTTCCACTCGCATGTAATTTATTGTAATATGCTGCAACTGCTGCAAACACCAGTCGTGCTTCACTGACCGCACAAACCAACATTTTCAATTGATCGTACTTATTTAACCGACGAGAAAGTATCACGCCCATCCAACATCCAACAAGCACACATCAAACTAATTAACTTAGCATCTTACTTCTGTAAGATTCTATGGAATAAGATATATGATTCTGTATGATATAATATTTGAGAATATTATATCCTCTCAAAGGCCACTAATCTTTCCGAAAACTGCATACAATTGGTCCTGCATGTAGGAAAAATGTGCCGCAATCTTTCGAAGGTAAATATACAACAGTTGTTTTCCACCAGGTCTACGACATATTGTATCGCACAGCGGTACGTGTGTTTCTTGAATATTGGACGGTTATCGGCACGGATGCGAGGGTTAGTTTAAGCCATACCATTTGTCATCTTGTTTACGATTCTGCTTCAGGTTCGTTCGAACTGTTTACTGCTCGAAAATCCAGCAATATATCTATGTAGAATGGAGTTAATCCAAACGTTTCCAAGTCCAGTCGCCTGAAACGAGTCTTCAATAAATAATCTACCTTGATTGGTAAGCACCTTAATTGTGCCATTAATTTTGGTTCGCATGCTAAAAGCCTATTATACCTTGAAGGAAAGCAGTGCAGGAATAATCGTATCCTGCGCGATATCCCACGCATCCCACACCTCCTTCATTAATATTATCTTCGAATAGAGTTGCAATTTACACCGTACAGGAACAACAGACGCTACACGAATATGCTGCATATTTTCATTTTCCCGAGTTTCAGGCAAATGTAAAAAAAACAATCCCTCAGTGCATTCAAATGATCTAAGGCAACACCTAAATCATCGAACCACGCATTCAGAGCTGGAGATCTCTCATGAAACCAGGGAGGTCCATGTCCTTATTTCCAAGACGTATATTCGGATTAAATATGGAAAATGATAAAATAGCATTTGCATGGCACCAAATCAGGGGCCAAGAACCCCACGACCCACCCGGGATCTTGAACCGTGCACACATTGCTGCAGATATGGCAGTCATAAAGTAAAGTATTAAGGCTTAATAAGAGCCACAGGGGCCCATCTGGGTTAAGCCTATCTAGAAAAGGTACTAGAAATGTACATACTCCCACCCCAATCAATCCCTTATCCAAAGTTCCTAGGAAGCTATATATTCCAGCCTATCTAGCACCACTCACTTGCTACCGCATAACACCCTCAACAATCACATGCTCCTCCCATCATACCCATCGTGCCACCATAGACAATCTTATCAGCATCACATCCCGAAGGAAGGTGCCGAATCCACTGCTAGGCACATCCCACACAAATTCATAAAGCGTTCAGACTTAATAAGAGACTCACTTGCTATTGCATAATACACTCAACAATTACAAACTCCTCCCATCATACCCATTGTGCTACCATAGACAATCTCATCAGTATCACATCCCGAAGGAAGGTGCTGAATCCACTGCTAGGTACACCCTATATAAAGTTATAAAGCGTTTAGACTTAATAAGAGACTCACTTGCTATTGCATAACACACTCAACAATTACAAACTCCTCCTAACTCCCAACTCCTCCCTGTTGATCAACCCTCCCTGGAATACAGAAAAACAATCCCCCTAGTCTGATAATGATTGTCTATGCCGTTTTTAAAGATGTCCAGTGTGTTGCTACTGACAATGGTTCCTGGCAGCTGGTTCCAGTGTTCTACTACCCTGTTGGTGAAGAAAGACTGTCTTAACCTTGTCCTGCTGTGATTAACTTTAATTTTGAATTGATGACCTCTAATTGCATCATTTCTGTTAAATTCAAACATTTCCCTGAGATATCCCTGTTCCTGACCATGAACAAATTTAAAAACCTCGTATATATTATGGCAGTATATAGTGGCTCTTCACATTCGTCATTGTCTTGTATTGATGGATATGTTGCTGCAATGAGGTACTTCTACCGTATCTTTTCGGAGGGTGGCAAGTCCCGCCATTTTCAACAACTTAAGCTTCGCGTCTTAGTCATTCTGGCTTGTTCGAATACTGAGATCAGATCAGCGAGGTCTGGTCGGGTTTGGGGTTAGGTCAGCGACCTGAGCTCACAGCCAACTTTGGCTTATTTTGGGCCAATTCTCCTTTTTTGTAATAAGCATGCTCTTCGAACATCATTTTTATCTTGGCATGCATGCAAAAGCATCCGAAGAAGTTCCTTGTCCAATTTGTTTGACCGCAATCAAGTGGCCTGAGGTCAGGTCACGATAAAGTGCGCAATGTGGACTAAGACTCTTTCGGCACCGCTGCTTCTATGGTTTATGTCGAGTTTTCTTGGCCTAGATAGTGTCGAAGCAGCATTATACGACCTAACCTACCTTAATGCTGAGATACAATATGTTTTTGCAACACCTATTTCTTCTAGAAAAAAACATTTTCATTTTCAGAATTATCCGAAAAAGGACAATTTTTTAACTCATCGATGGCTTTCCGATGGTATGTACCCCGTTCGTTTTCATGCAACGCTTAATTTGGAAGCCAGATGGGATTCCCCCCCCCCCCCCCCGAGACGGGGTTCGAAGATCTCACCAGAGAGATGACGCGGGTTAATCACAGATCAACACGGGCTTTTGTACCCAATAACAGTTAAACGGCCATGTTTTCGCTATCTTCATTTAACAGCCGCACCGCTCACAGCGCCTCCCATCAGCCAACCCGAAGGGGAGGGGAAGGGGCTGAGCGGTAGCCGACTGCAAGTCGTGAGCATGCCAACAGCCAAGCCTAGGCACTACAGGTAGTGCTTAGGCTTGGCTGTTATTGAAAAATAATCAGATGAAACCGACCTGAAAGAGTCCAGACAACCATAAGGCAGCATCCCCGATCACCAAACGGCAAGCGAGGTCAGTCTCGAAGACAATCAGCAGAAGTTGATTCTCCATGCCGATCAGCCGGCACAGCAGCGGAACCCGCCTCTAACGACTCCGCCACCGCCACCGCCACTTCTTACGCCACCGTCACCGTCACCACCATCGCCACCGCCACCGCTACCGCCACCGCCACTGCCACTGCCACCACCACCGCAACTGCCACTGCCACTGCCACTGCCACTGCCACTGCCACTGCCACTGCCACTGCCACTGCCACTGCCACTGCCACTGCCACTGCCACTGCCACTGCCACTGCCACTGCCACTGCCACTGCCACTGCCACTGCCACTGCCACTGCCACTGCCGCTGCCACTGCCACTGCCACTGCCACTGCCACTGCCACTGCCACTGCCACTGCCACTGCCACTGCCACTGCCGCTGCCACTGCCACTGCCACTGCCACTGCCACTGCCACTGCCACTGCCACTGCCACTGCCACTGCCACTGCCACTGCCACCGCCACCGCGTAAATAAATCGCGTTCGGCATAATGCGATTGATGAACGCACAGATGACCGCGTTGTCGCCCTTCAGTCGATGGATGGCCATGAAGTCTTGCTTGGCGACGCCTTTCTTCGGTAAGTTGTTCATGAGTCTGATTGTCAGGGCCAGAGTAAAAAGTCATCGTTCTGCCGTTTACTCCGGTGACACAATTGCTAACTGAAAGAGGCCCAGAGGAGACACAAAAGCCAGTGCTGACACTGTTAATATACCTACCTATGCACCTACTCTCATTCTCTCGCCTCACTCAGAAAGCACTTATAAAAGTGATAAAAATGAGCAAAACAAGTAAAAAAAAAAAAAAACTTGTGCACCTTGTCCTTTTGTCGCCTGAATGTTGGCGGAAATTAGGACAAGGATCTTGGCGAACGTTGCGCTTACCGTCCAAACCGACGCGCCATTGCGTTAGCATGCGGCGTCTCCCGGACCGCCGGTGTCTCACCGGTGACAAAATGAGACACTCAGGAATGTTGTCGAATTTTGGTCGTGAGCTTGGCAAATGTGCTGCTGGCCATATCGCCTTGTGCTGGCCCAAATTTGGTAGCGCCGGCGGAGATGGAAGCTCTCTTCTGAGCCAATGAGAATCGAGCGCATTGGGTGCTTGAGTTTTGCTTCGAAGGACGCGTTCTGTTTGGCCTCGTCTGTCTCGTCACGGTAACAGTTGCCTATCAAGTTCCTGCAACAGATACCTACCAAGGTGGTAGTAGGTGATTAAACTATCCGTTCAGGAGCCGATTTTTGCAGAGATATAATCCTGAGAGAAGACTAGGCATGCCAAATATGCCTGGATCTACTGGCGTGGGCTCAGATCCAGATGAGCCTTGACAAGAAAGCATGGGGATAAAAAAAGCCAGCAAAGAGAGCAAGGCCTTCAACTTCAAACTGGCTCTCAAGGCAGATTGTACAGTGTGGTGAAAAATCCAAGGATGGTGGTGTGTGTAAATTCAATGGTGAAAGAAGAAACCTGAAGCGGCACTGTGTATCAAAGCATCCATGGGCTAATGAGCCATATCAAATCCGCAATGATTCATTCGGTGTTGGAGGAAGGTGGAGACAGGCATGGAAAATTGGAGGTGAGTCTGGTAAATAAGGTTAAAGGATTTGTACCTTCAGTTCAGTTATACAAATGTGCTAGTACTGGATCTACCAGGCCAAATTCTGGTAGGAAATTGCCCGGAGCTCTCACCAAGTTGGTAGGTAGAGCCATTGTATTTATCGGCTTGTATTACCTTTACACAAAAAATGGTTTCTTCATTAAGAAAACCTTCTTTTCTGCATTGATTTATTTTGCAATGATGAAACAATTTCTCGAACAAACCTAAAAACAATAATTAGATGATGTTGGAAGGAATATCTAAAAAATTATCATATCAAGATCTTCAGATCAGGGCTTCAGAAGCCCCCTGAAGTGTGTTTTGTGTGCCATTGCCAAATTCTGAGAGCTATTGAGCTGGAACTTTCTAAATTTCCCTAAATATTCATTGTACACATTTTGAGACCCTTTGAAAATTTTGGTTGTACCGAAGAAGTGTCCAGGCAGTCATTTTGGGGGACATGTTGGTGCATTTCTCCCTTATTCATCCTCCTGAAATGCCTATGATTTTGGGTATGAACAACAGCTTAATGTATGTGAAAGGTCATTCTGCATCGAATGACATTATCCCCATCAAATTTTTTTTTTTAAATAAATAATTATTTGTTATACTTGGCATACCTAACGTTCGGTTGTAGGAGCTGACAAGAAAGTGACAGTGCCAAGGAGTTTTCAACCTCATGTTCGCGACACCCCCCTCCATTTTTAGCAAAAATATCACCGGATTAGGCCTGTTTGTTACCTGGTATGCATCTCACGGTACGAACAATTCTGCTATGATCAACTTTAGCTGATATAGATGGTGCAGCATGTAAAATAAGGAGGGGGGCTGCCTGGCAGTAGGCACCCACGGTACCCCGCCTCCCTACGCCCATCGACGAACAAAAACTCAGATGCACGCCTGTTTTCCACGAAATGGTTACTGGCTGCCACTGGGGAATGGAGCCTTCCTTGTGGGTTTGACGGAAAAAATGAGACACATTTGAGTTCCTGAAATTGTCCGGTGACACAACGGATACTTTTTTTACCTCTGGTCAGGGCTTCAATGTCCTCCTTCGCTCGAGTGGCTCCCCACAAGCACCAGATTGGACGAGCCGCTGCTGCGTTCGAGTTGTTCGAGTTCGTCCATCTGGTCACCTAGTCTCGGCCTGATGTTGGCACGCCTGGAACTGACCTTGCAATTCATCGATGTATTTATCTCTGGCGAATTTCCGACTCAGGAATCTCGATCCAGTTTCCACATGCCGATAGTTTCCGGCCCATTTTTTCAACGGCCTTGTGACGGCACCTTTAATGGACGCCTCAACCACCTTTTTGATTTGAGGCCGGAGATCAGGATTTACATGTTCGGCTGCACTTGCATGTTTCGTGGATAGGATGCGTTTTCCCTAAGACTCCAGAGACTTAATCATTCATCCTACCGATCTCTCTCGTTTCTTCTTTGGGCGAGGCGTTGATTGCAATCGCGCATTCGCTGAAGCCTCACCGGCGCCAATGAAGGCAGGCTCGAAAGCGGACTCCTGGGTGGTATCCGGCATAGCGCACCTTTAATTAGCCCTTGGCCACAAATCACTCGCAATTATTCGCGTGACATTGTCCGTACACTGCGCCGCCACGCCGCGTACTGTGGGTTCAGGCTGATACTGCCGGCACGGCCTCGGACCCGCACCCCTCGGACGCCCAACCACGCCACATCCGCGCGGGTCAGGTCACACCTCGCCTCGGGGCAGGCGCTCCGGCGACCGCTCAACATCACAGTCAGAGACCGACCGTGACCGGAGTTATGAATTCGAATGTTCAGCCATGAGCCACTATCAAGTATGGAGTTCTTCATGGTGGATCACGGCCGAATGTTTCGAGTATTGAAGTATTGAATGTAAAACTTGTGGCTGCAATGTATGGCGGAATGTAAAATTTATGGCTGCTGGTATTCATTCAAAAATCATTCAGATTGCTCTTTAAGTAGCTTCTTGGCGTAATTTACGCAATCGTTTGTTGATGACAATAATTATGCATATGCGACGCAAACAAACATACATTGGACGCATTTACAAGTATTATACTTCCACAGCTGTTAATCGGATTGGAATGCGTACATTGGCGTAATACGAACTACTAACTGATGGGTGAAACCACCCATGAAATTTTCATGGAATGTTGAAATAAATAAAGAGCACCACTAAAAGTACATGCAATTGTCCAGCAATGGTCATGCATAGGCTTAATAAAGTGCACGGGATTCATACCTAGCTCAATCTCCAGTGGATCGAATTGACAGCAGCGTTGCTCGAGCACAATTATCGTGCAATCCAATCTACATTAAGACGCACAAAGCATTATAACCGTTTGAAAATGTTATAGCGGATCGCGTCACGTGCGCCCTAGATTTTCGACGTGGACCGGTGAATCGCTGCTTCACTTGACGCTACCTCAACTCGCTCTGGCCCTGAGTATTTGCAGGTGATCTCAGCCGCGTACGTCCGTCAATACAGACGCCCGTCCTTATTGAGCAGCGCCGCCGACTGCCGGCCGGAGGTTGCGACCCCACCCCAGTTCAGTCGCCAGCAGGCCTACAGGTCCGTCGGGCCAGCACGGTCGGCCAACTGTCCAGACCCTACAGGTCCGCCGGGCCGGCACGGTCGGCCGCCGACCACCTGTCCCGACCGACCATCGGCACGGCCCGACCGGAGCCGAACGCCTCCCGGCGCCGCGCCGCACGCGCTCCCGACCACCGACAATCCGTCTCCGGCGCGCCGCTAATGGCCGCCGGCTCCCGGCTGAATTCGGGAAACGCGATATTGGGACGCCGGGCGTGGCGGCGAGAACGGTGCAGCCGTGGCATGCGATAGCCGTATCGTCCGACACGGTATTAGCTGCTGAAGCCGGCTCCAGATAAGACCGGACGGTTGGCAACCAATATTGATTGTTAGTCGTTGTTAATGCTTGACGCAACAATGTTTATGTGCAAAATCCGATACCAGCCGAGGCACTCATCCGACTGAGTAATTCTGCTTCCAGTGTCCAGATACATAGTTCAGAGAGCGATGCTTCCTCAACTAAAATCCACAGTGCATAAAGGCAACGAGGACAACCATGCGTAGCAGTTTCGACTTGGTGATGGTAGCCTTGGAAACACGAGCTGAAATACTTCGAAAAAGCGCGCATTATATCGTGTGCAGCTTATGGTACAATAATGATGCAGTGAGACGCTCAGGTCAATACGTTACGGCTTCAGAGAGGAACGTGAGCCTCGTGAGAAAGTTCTGCCAAATGTGATACGCTTTGTCGTTGTTAGGCATTCGTGGACATACCAACCTGCACAATCGACCAACTATATGGGCACGGTTTCTCCTAAAAAATGATATCAATTGCTGGCACTCCTCATCATATCCAACAATGCAAATTTGTGTTCAAGTGCAGCACTTAGCGACGGAAACTAATTTGAATGCACTTCATTACTGCCCTGGCGCTGGTATATGGGCGCGACGAAGTCTTTGAAGTTCGTAAGGCGCAGGTGCACGGGAGCACCCCCTATCCCACTAATTTCCATCTACCATCAGAGGTATAATGATACGTCAATGTTGACTAGGCAGCCGCCCAACCAACGTCAAAGGCTCCTACGAATATTGGCTCCGGCTCAGTACGGAAGCGGAATTCCAACCGTCATTATTTAAATAAATATGAATAACCCAACCTAACCTAACCTAACCTAACCAAACCTCCCGCTTTTCTTCACTTCTCACTTTATAGAATCTTCCCCGCAGTGGGGTCAGCCTCGTTGCTCGGCTGGCTAGAGAAATGGCGCTCTCTCGGGTTACCACAGCCACACTCGTCCTTCCATCCATACGCTCCCATTCCAATGCCCATCTCATCTCAACATCCATGTCCTTCACCTTGCCCTGCAACACCAACTCTCCCTATCATGAGCAGGTAGGACAACTTCCCCGGTCCTGCCCACCAGCTCAGTTTTACCGGGGTAGCCGCGCTCCCTCGGCCCGCCCCCCGGGGTTGACGGAGTCCTGGAGGTTGAGGTCCCCCGTCGCACGGTGCTAGTTGTGACGGGGGACCAACACACCTCTTTGGTCCCGATATCCCGGAGGGGCGGGCGGACCCGTGGGGCCTCACGCGGGCCAAGTGGCTGGTCGCCTCGGGCCGGGGACCTGGGAATCTTCCCAGTGTCTGCCGGCCCGGCCGGCTGGGGTCAAGGGGTGGGCGGTGCTGGATCCCGGTCGGGGTGGTGAGTCTCTCTCTCCCGGCCGGGCGAAGGCGCCGCCTGCCCCGTATAGATCCTCGGGCGCCTGTCGTCCTCCCGTCCGCGGGACCCAGGCGTCCCCTCAGTAGGGCCCCTATGCGGTGGGGCGCCTGAGGAGCTGAACACCAACACATTACATGGCATCTTCAAATTAAAAAAAAAACCTCCTTGTCCCTCGCGTAGGGGCCAGACTATCGCCCAACCCATCGCAGGTGGGAGCGTGCCTAACCAGGAAAGCCACGGGATAATTATTTCAAATGTCCCTCGCATCCTCATTTTCCGAAGACTGACGAAAAATATTGCATCTTTGTTCCCCTTCCAGAGACGAGACGGTTGCGACAGATTTGGAAGGATCGCCCGTTGCGAGAAGTTAAAGGACGGTGTAATAGAAGTAGGGTTTACACTAGTAGGAGAGGCAGAGAATGCATTGGAGATGACCGAGTTTGTATATAGTGTGCGGAAAGGTGGCAGCAAAGTCGATGAGAGTATCCAGATGAGGGTCGAACCCCACCAAACGAAAAATACATCGCGTGAAATCATCAATTGTTACGATCTCAAGGACGTACCGGAGGAAGAAATAGTGGATGGGCTGTCTGGGTTTGGCGTGACAGGAGCGAGAAAAATGAAGACTAGACGAGGTACAGAGCTGATCACCACAAACAATGTCATCTTAACTTTCAATTCAACTGACTTACCATCTGAGATTCGGGTGGGTTACATCCGAGTGAAGGTGCGACTTTTTCTCCATAATCCCATGCGTTGCTTTAAGTGCCAAAGATATGGCCACACAAACCAATTTTGTCGGAACCGCCCCGTGTGTGGCAGGTGTGCTTGCCCCGACCATACAGGCGAGCAGTGTACCACCGAGATACCCTTCTGTGTGAACTGTGGAAGAGGACAGGATCCTCACACTTCGGTTAACCGCACCTGCCCTAGCTACTCGAAAGAAAAAGAATTTATTTCCATCAAGCACTTACAAAAAGTTACTTTCCGCGAAGCTCGGGAGTTATATGAAAAATCTCACCCTAAAGCATCGTACGCCTCGAAAGATAAAAATACTACATCAGTCCAACAACAGGCTCCGACATACAACACTGAACATCTGATCGCACCGCTGAGTGCTCTTCTCCGCTCCCTAGGCGTACTTGTTCCCTCCCCGACGAGACAATCACTGCTTGCACCCCCTTCCGAGTACGCAGAACGCGATGCTTCACCACCACGGACCCATCAAGCGACTGTTCCGAAGCCAGCCGCAGAACGAGCTCCGGAGGAGTGGACTCTTGTCCAGCGGACCAAGCGGCCCGGCAAGCACTCCAACGCCAACCTGCAGTCCTTACCCTCAACCTCCACCGGCACCACAACCACCCAATCCATCCCTGAACCTTCCGTAACCCCTTCTACCCGTCCACCCCCGCCAGCCTCCAACCTCCCCTCACCTTCCACACGCCCTACCACCTCCAAACCCAGCCTCACCACGTCCTCCATGCCTGAACCTTCCCTCCCCCACGTCAACCAGCAGTCCTCGCCTTCAACATCCACCAGACCCAAACAACAACCCACCCAGCTCATCCCTGATCCTCCCGAAGCCACTCCTGTTCCCCCAACCCCACCAGTCACCACGAGAGAGTCCGGTACGACCCCCTGTCGAGCTCCAGTAATGGCACCCTCGGCGACTCGACCAGGACCTACTATTCAGGTCCATCCGAAAGCTCCCGACATGGGTGCGTCTGGCCGGGCAGCTCGGTCTGGGTCCAGAGACTCCTCGCCGAGCGCACGAGTCGGACAGTCCCCCAAAGCGACACCCCCACCATCACCATCTTCCCATGCCAGCCACACGTTAACGGCAGAGACGGGGAGCGTGATGGGCCCACCTCCCATACCACCCCGCGGGGGTGAGAGAATGAGAGACCCCAATTCCCCGGCAACCGGAAGCAAGCGGCCACCCCCGTGGACGCCATCGCTGCCAGGCAGGGGAGGTCCGAGGTCCTGCCAGAGGTCACCGGGTGAGAGGACGCCTTTTTCATCTTCATAGTATGGTACGTTTTTATATTCCAGGAACAGGGAAACCTAACCTGGCCTCGTTTCCCCCGTACCTTTATATATTTGACGTATGAGTTTTATTCTCCAATGGAACTGTAGAGGGTTGAGAACCAGCCTCAACGACCTCCAAACCATTTTGCACCTACGAGTACCATTAGTAGTTTGTCTCCAGGAGACTAAGCTTTCTCCTGATGCACATTTCCACCTGAAGAACTACTCTGTGTTACGTAGGGATGTTACTCCTCGCACCGTGGCGCATGGTGGAGTACTTATTGCTGTGCACAACTCGGTTCCCTTTCAGGAAATATCTATATCTTCAAATATTCAGTGTGTCTCTGCTCGCATGATAATAAATCGCTAGGCCGTTACCATATGCAGCGTATATCTGCCGTCCGGTGAGATGTTCCCACTTACTGAGCTGTCCCAGATGGTGGGGCAGCTCACTCCAACGGTAATGTTGTGCGGGGATTTTAACGCCCACCACCCTCTTTAGGGCTCAACCACCACGACGAGCCGTGGACGTGCAACGGAATGTTTCACACGAGATTTCCCACTCTGTGTCCTCAACACAGGAAAGCCAACCCATTTTACATTGCCATCGGGGTAGACTTCCGTGCTGGATCTTACCCTCTGCAGTCCAGAAATAGCACCCTTTTTAGAATGGTCCGTGGACGATGATCCATATAACAGCGACCATTTCCCTGTATGGTCTTGTTTTATAAACCGTGCCTCTGTAAGCCGACGACCTTCCAAGTCGATATTTAACCGAGCCGATTGGGGTGCGTTCCAAGCAAGTCTTGATAATAGTCTCAGAGACTACTCCGATGAACCTGTTGTCTCCGTGGAGACATTCACGACAGCAACTGTGCAGAGCGCCCAGCGGCACATCCCTCGTTCATCAGGAACTTCAGTTCGCGTACCCGTCCCGTGGTGGTCGGAAAAATGCCGAGAGGCGTTGCGTGCTAGGAAGAGGGTTTTTCGTACCTTTAATAGAAATAGTTGTACGCCAAATTTAATAGCTTTCCGCAAAGCACGGGCATTCGCTAGGCGTACTATCGCTGAAGCGAAACGAGATTCATGGAAAGCTTACGTCAACACGTTTAATCGATCAACATCATTGTCATCTGTATGGTCCCGCATTAAGCGCTTTTCCGGAAGTTACACACCACTTCCACTTCCCACCCTGCACATGGCCGGTCGAGATATCATTGACCCGGAAAAAGTAGCGGACGAGATTGGACGAGCTTTATCAGCACGCTCCAAAAATAGTATTAGCGTGCGCTTCGCGACCTACAAGGCTCGATGCGAAGCACGCCCACTTGATTTTTCAACCACAGACCTCCTCGAAAACAACATTCCATTTTATATTTCTGAACTGACTGCAGCAATCAGCACTCTGAAGAGCGTGGCAGAGGGTCCGCATACATTGCATAATGATATTATTAAACGTCTACCAACAACAGCCTTAGAAACTCTCCTGAATGCATTTAATGACATATGGACAACAGGCACATTTCCATCTTCCTGTCGGAAAGCAATTGTAGTGCCTATACGCAAGCCAAATAAAACCGGTATGGACCCACTGCATTACCGCCCAATCTCGCTCACTTGCTCCTTATGTAAGTTGTTTGAAAAAAAATGGTAAATGTCCGACTAATGTGGTTTTTAGAACGTAACAATCTCCTCTCCATGATACAGAGTGGTTTCCGAAAACATCGCAGCACGTTTGACCATGTTTTAACACTGGACTCTGTTGTGCGCTCTAGTTTTAGGAAGAAATGCCACACAGCTGCGATATTTTTCGATATTGACGGAGCATATGATACTGCATGGCGACACGGTATTTTCATGAAGTTGCACCTCATGGGTATCAGAGGCTCCATGGGGTTTTTCTTGACAAATTTTTTAGCTGCAAGAACTTTTCGTGTCAGAGTAGGAGGTCTCCTCTCTGGCACATTTCAACAAGTTTACGGAGTTCCGCAGGGAAGTGTGCTGAGTGTCGCATTGTTCGCTATTGCCATCAACGACTTGGGCTCCTCACTGCCAACTTCCATAGGAAAAGCACTATTCGTAGATGATTTTACCGTTTGGTGTTCTTCGCGTACTGTACACTCGGTAGAGAGACAACTTCAACTGGCTGTCCGGAAGGTGCAGGATTGGTGTGACAGAACGGGCTTCGCCATGTCGACATCGAAAACCAGTGCTGTTCACTTCTGCCGCAAACATTCTTGCACCGATCCGGTGATTATGATGAACGGGAACCGTATTCCTTTCAAACCAGCTGCAAAGTTTTTAGGTGTGTGGATTGACCGTCGACTGACATACAGAACCCACATCAACGATCTTGCGCAGAAATGCGCAAAGAGACTGCAAGTGATGATAACTGTCTCCAGATGTTCGTATGGCGCAGACAGACATGTCTTACTTCTTATGTATCGATCTCTTGTGCGTTCTAAAATTGACTATGGTTGCTTTATTTATGACGGAGCGTGTGCCACAACGGAGCGTTGTCTTGATGTCATCCACAATGCAGCTCTTCGCATCGCTACTGGAGCCTTTCGCACTTCACCGGCTGAAAGTGTAATGGCAGAAGTAGACGAGCCACCTCTTGCGCTACGCCGTAAGTTATTGGGCGCGAGATACGCATGCAATGTTGCTCAAAACCGGAAACATTCAGCCTATCAGTGGATATTCTCAGGGATATCAAGAGCACGTCACAGGGCTCATCAGCGTGGATTACCGTTTTCCACTCGTATGGCTTCGATCCTTCGTGACTGTAATATCAGGGCACGTTGTGTAGCACGTGTTATTACGCCGAGTACTCCCCCTTGGCACGTTGTCCCAGTACAAACTGACGTGACTTTGTCTTGCTCAAAGAAAGGAAATGCAAGCCCGGAGGAACTCCGCATATTGGCATTGGAAAAATACATTAATATCACGACTTTTCGCGGATTTACACAGACGGCTCAAAGTCAGTCTCTGGTGTTGGATGTGCTTACGTCAGTCGACACAGTGTTCGATCTTTTTGTTTACCGACACAAACATCGATTTTTACTGCCGAATTGTATGCCATTCTGCAAGCCCTCAATTTTATACAGGAAGAGCGGTCCACAAAGCACGTGGTTTTCACAGACTCTTTGAGCAGTCTCCTGGCATTGAAAACCTTTAACCAGGATAACCGACTTGTTCGGAGGATTCTCAAAATCGGGAAATCCCTACATGACATCGACAGAAATATCGTGTTCTGCTGGATTCCCAGCCATGTCGGACTCGCGGGAAATGAAGCTGCTGACATAACCGCCAAACACGCCATCAGCAATGGCCGTGTGGTCCATCTACGGCTCCCTCCAAGGGACCTATACCCTACTATGTTGTCAAATATACAGTCCGAATGGCAAAGAAACTGGAACTCAAAGTGTAGTAAGCTCAAGGTTTTAAAACCGATATTAGGAAAGTGGCGATCCTCGCACCGAATCAAACGACGGGAAGAAGTGATACTCTGCCGATTGAGAATCGACCGATTCTCAATCGATACCTTCGCAACACACAGTTACATGCTGACCGGTGATGATCGACCTTTATGTCCACGCTGCTCTAACCCACTTACCGTGTACCATGTTTTAGTAGGCTGTGTACTGTTAGAACCTCTACGACGTCAGATTTTAGGACAGCTGAGTGCTGACGCTTCTTTGCATGTGCTAATCGGGAACGACTCTGATGTCGTTGTGTCTGGGAATATTTTTACCTTCCTTCGACAAGCCGGCCTTGAGGTGATATACCGCCATCCGTGAATATTACAAACAAGCTATTATAGTAGCACCGTAGATTGATTATAATAGTTATGGGCGCAAAATGACCCTGGATGTCGACACGCCCCTAAACTCCAATCCACCACCACTTTATAGAATCTCATTTCCCCTGGTCAATGGCTCAATATACCAATGCAATTGAATCACACAAGAGGAAGTTGTATCGATGGTGGGAAGCAAGGCATATAACAAGCTCAAATAACCTGTTCTGTCTTGTATTGTTGAATTCCTTTCTTATAGATGATAATTGCAATTATAATGTAATTGAGAGTTACAAAGGGCCAAGCATCAGGTTGCCTTAGCACCTAAGCTATTGGATTCTTCGGCTCTTAGGGCGCTAAGCTTTGGTTTCTGAGTGTATTGTTTCCATTGTTCAATTAACGTACTGAGTTCTGGACAAAGAGCCGATCGCTGGGCCCGGCTTCAACCACACAAAGACCGCCATCATTCATTTGTGAATCTCAATAGTTATCATGTGTACACAGTATGGCGATCTGGCCAATAAGCCCATGGGTCCCCAATATGGCACACGATGTTCTACCGCAAAAGGAAAGCAATGCAAAACTAGATGGAGTATTTGCAATTTAAAAGATGGCAACTAATGAAGAGGATGAGAGCATGCACGTTTGGGATAATGTATGGTTGTGTGCGGCATGGGGTGATGGACACAGATGGATCCACCGAAGGGTGTGGTGAACATGTCCCGTCGTGAGGATCATAGACTGTTAAAATTGGTGAAATACGAATTTTCAGCAAAGTGGATCAAATTGGCCGTTTGCTTGACTCCCTTTATCTCGACAAATCGACCGGTCGGGCACGCCATGGAGGTGGTCAAGTGACACCTCCATGGTCACCGTGTCCGTGTCCGTGGCGACGCAGTCTGGTCCACGGCGCCAAGGCGGTGTCGCGCGTAACAGTGCGGCGTCTGTTCGATTTTTCCACAAGTCCGCTCGAGACAATTGGAGAGTTCAGTCATCAACGTGCTGGCCACCGAGGGCTCACAAGAGACCGGTTTGCGAGGCCGGCACCGAAGAGCCTCCCACACTCGGACCAGAACGTCTCGGATTCGACGAAGCTCACAATTGGTGATTGATTTCCGCTCCGTCTGTGCGATCAATCGCGGGCGGAGGCTGGCGACGACTCCGACATTCGCAGTCCGGTATATTTGGACTGTCAGCGCCGCGATCTGCCTCGGCTGCGTCCGGCCGGCCCGGGATCCGACACTGGCCACGGCCTGCACACGCCGGCTGCCGCCGCCACTCCGTCGGCCTCTACCTTCCCTGCTGACTGAGTCAGCCGTGACGGTGTGACACCAGTGAGTGTGCTGCCACCTTCCGTCTCCTGGTTACCTGTTGACTGAGTCAGCCGTGACGGTGTGACACCAGTGAGTGTGCTGCCACCTTCCGTCTCCTGGTTCCCTGTTGACTGAGTCAGCCGTGACGGCGTGGCTCCAGTGGGCGTGTACTGCCACCTTCCGTCTCCTGGTTCCCTGTTGACTGAGTCAGCCGTGACGGTGTGACACCAGTGGGCGTGTACTGCCACCTTTCGTCTCCTGGTTCCCTGTTGACTGAGTCAGCCGTGACTGCTTGGCTCCAGTGGGCGTGTACTGCCACCTTTCGTCTCCTGGGTGGGGTTGGGGGGACGGAGCGGCATTGTGCGTCGTCAAATGGCTTCAGTCAAAGTCTCACAAAGCTAGTCCGACCAATGTTTATAAGGCAACCAGGAAACGACGGCTTGAGGTAAGATTACTCTGATGCCGTTTTTGCATCCAGGGGTGACGTGTTGCATCAAATATCACATTAAGCATAAACCAACTGTTCATGTTGTTCACTAAACATGAACACACCACAGCCTGAACATCAAACAAAGATTAATTGTCGGAAATAGCATTACAACTGAATACTTCAGCGCCAGGCGCATTCCCGTTTTTGCTGGGAAATCGCTGGGTAGAATACCACGAATATCAAACTAGATCATCCAGGAAACCTCCTCTTAAAACGGTCATGCTTATGCATATGGACAATGTTCCACGTCAGCTAGGCTTTGTGAAACAGATGACATGATACATTAAAACAATGTGCAGTTTAGTCAGATACTGACCAGAAGCGTTTGCCGGTTGGCAATGGCTCCCAGGTGGCGTTCACTAGGAAGGCTGCAGCACGCACCTCTTGCCACCAGAGGGGTGCATGCCTTGCCAAGCGTCATCTTCTCCACAAACGGAAAGGCGGCGTGCGACGGTCGGCAGCCACTCGGCACAGCTGATGGGACATCCTCTGAAGATTCTGTCGTGAGGAGAATAATGGTTCCGTAATGGTGGAAGACAATTTTCGACAGGCCGGCAAAATGCTCTCATCGTACGAGTGTTAACAAGAAGATGGGAAGTTAATATCAGCTCCTTGGTGCCACAGATTGGCAGAGTACAGAGCCAGAGTTAAGAGAGTTAATTCAGTTACCAGTGGTTCTTACGGTGAGAGACACTGGTGGTGGTGTTGGTGGCGGGGGATGCTTGTACCGCTTGGTACCTGTGATTTATTATGATTAGTCTGTCAGCAAGAAACAGTACAATGCTACTTTAATTGTATTCTTCGCATATTCCTCTCATTGGTGAAATACATCTTAGCAGAGTGCTGAGGCTCGCAAGTACTTCAATATTTCCTCATGCCATGCATTCTCATTAACATTTTGATGGTGCCTTTCGATTACGTATATTTTAATGGTGCGTAAAATTCGGGCGTTCTCATCATCGTATGTTCGTGTATTGGTCGGTAACGATGGTCCAAGATCAACAAAACTTGTCTGCCTTTCGGCATACTTTTCTTAAATTATAAGTGCTCCAGGAAATTCAAATTTGTTGAGGTGGCGTTGTCCTATTAGCGTCTTCCAATGCTAGTTCCAGGTCTCTGCACTATCATTTGTCACTCGGAGGACCATATCAGAGTACGGTGAAAAACGTGTGATGTTGCAACTGGAAGTCGCGGTGCAGTCTTCCCCTTCCCACGCCTTTTTTACAGCATAGTAGTCTTCCGAAAGATCCATCATGTCGCCCAATAGCTCTTAGACAGCCTAAAGAAGAAGAATGAATTCGTCTCCTATGTCATCTTCAGGAGCGAAGAGTGTCATTGAATGGAAATGGGACCTTGGTTCCTTATTTTCTGCTTTCAATCACTCTGCAGCCCGGCAGGAATATTGTGCTTTCCTCCACATGGACTGACAAAAATGAAAGGAACAGTAAGATTCTTGTTACGTAAATACTCCACGGAAAGTATTCCCATCAATAATCTTAAAGTCAGCTGATGAGAGATTTCGACCTTCACGACGTCCTTCGGGAAGGCTATCACGGATCACCCAAAACAATTTTTTGTTGTATTTCTCGGGTTCTTTTTGTCATCAAAGCGAACAAGCATCGAAGGACATGACCATACTTAATGCATAGCTTAGCTGTTATCGTGGGTGGCGACTAAGTTCCATCACCTAACTACATACAACTATGGGCTATCAAACCAGGGGGTCCGGATCCCCGCCCTCCCTGGATCTCCAGCCATATGCAGTGAACGTCACAGTGTCTGCATCTTCTCTTCTGATGGTCTTGGACGATTTCCTTCTGATGTTTGTTTTGCAGGGTACGCTCAGGAAAAGCTTGAGTATATTTCATATAGACATATCGCGGCATTCTGGTATGTACAAAACATGATTTCCCTTCTCCCAGTTGTGATTCCAATTCAGGTTGGCCGTGTTACATTCCGTCCTGATTCCTATGCCAGCGATATTAATATGCAGAGCTTCAGACCCTAGTCCCCAGTTACGCATCATTATGGTAGTTCCAAGTATGGAATTCACCACAGGTATCAGTCCAATATGTCCACCAATGACATAAAAGACGTTTATGCAATTGTAAGACCAAAACGTTCTCCATACAATGTCATACATATTATACATCCATAAATATCCGCGTCCCGTGCTTGTTTATCCACTTCCTGATATGCCAGACCATCAGAATCCGAACTGAATTATGACGACACGAAAGTATCTAGCCAATCACCATGTAGCGGGTCGGCCCTCAGAATCGGCAACTAATCCCCGTTTCTCGCTAATTACACGCTTCTTAGTCTCACGTGCCGGGCCACGCGAACGTTAGTTAGTTAGTTATTTGAGCTTTAGGGTGCTTCGACCAAACTTGATCATTTGCGCCCGCCCCGCGAACGTTCTCCACGTCTGTCAGTCAACAGCTTCCCATTGTCACCTGGGCGAGCTTGATCACACCGAAAAGTGCGTGCCGTTTTTGAAGCCGAACTGCATTGGCCTGGTCCCCGTAACCTCCGCCTCGCACAGCGCATCCATAAGCTAGTACGAGACGGGCTTGGGAGGACCAACGCTGCAGCCTGACAACTCAAGGCTACTGAATACTAGGCTTCACGCTCCGGACGCGTTAGGTTGGGGCCCAAGTTTTCGAAGATGAATTTCGCTTTATAGTGATAGTTGATAGCATTACCATTGGATCAAGATAAACACTCTGCAAACATTTTAAAATGTTACATGTTTTTGAGTAAGTGCACTTTCAGTGATATAATACATTCTTAGCAACTGATCGGTTCAAAAAGCTTTGACTAATTTGCTCACCAGCAGAGATCAGTTCGCATCCGCCATATTTGCTTATGTTCAAAGGTGCTAATGCATGCGCGATAAAATTTGTTCCATCCAACACAACTAAGCTCATCCAAACTAATCTGTCTCATCTGTTGTCCCACCGGCCAACGTCCCATATCCTCCAGAGTCGGTAAAAAATGTCGACGAAACTGGTCCAGATAGGAACCAGGATTGAAAGATGACTTGGTGAGGTAAGTAACCGAAAGGGGAACACCTTGCTCTCGGTGCTTGTAAAATCCACATCCGACACAATTTGTTTGTTTGCCTACACAATTGTGTGCTGCCAGCTTGCAGTCAGGTGCCTGTTATAGCCAGTGCATGGTGTAGATCTGGTTCTTGAAGCCAGCCACAACATTCATGCGAAACACATTTAATTTCCTGAAACTATGGGTAGCGCTGGCCACCGACATCCAGCTGGCTTGATCTGCAGAAAATGGCGCTGTGCCAGCCGACGCAGCTCCAATTGTTTACGGTCGGTCGGCGGGGTTCCGCGTGACAACTGGGCTGCACCATTGGCGTCCGGCCTCCGGAAAACGTGCGCCCGCAGCGCGCTGCTATTCCGCTGCGTTCTGGAATCTGAGAGTAGAGGTGGCAAATGCAAAGACCGGGCAGATTTTCAGAACGTCAGGGGTTGGGATAGCAGACAATCTGGAAGGGATAATGCCATTCAAGTCCTACCCTCCCAGGCAGATATTACACCATGACAACAATCATGAAGCCAAACATATTTTTTAAAATCCGAAAATGAGAGTCCAGAGTGACCCTGAAAATTACCAACTGACGAACGGTGCACGGTGAGCCCAAACCTGACGTGTAAGGAGCGTGAAGCTTAACATTCCATGGCCTTGAGTTGTCAGGCTGCAGCGTTGGTCCTCCCAAGCCCGTATTGGACGATCTAATGGATGCGCTGTGCGAGGCGGAGCCTACGGGGTATCAGGTTGATGCAGTTTGGTTCCAATGTCGCCACACACTCTTCGGTGTGATTGTGTTCGCCCAGGTGTCAAGGGGAAGCCGTTGACTGGTGGACGCGGAGAGTGTTCACGAGGCCCGGACACGCATACATCGATCCATGGACGACTTTCAGCACGGATTATGCGGCGCAGATATCGTGTACCTGTCTTCATGGAGGTCACTTTATGGAAATGGTTTGGGAAGCAATTGCTGCACAACCAGAATTATTGAGAAAAACCCTCCAATTTTCATGGTCCGTTTATTAGGGCCACGGTGTTTGGCCCTCAGTAGTTTTTTAGACAGCGAGTAGGTTCATCCACTACTTCATGTACTTTTGGAAAAACAACTTGAATCAACTTGAATCTCTGGAAAATCAACTAAGTGTGGGGCAATGAAGGGCAATATCTTAATGGCATACAAGACAAAACAGTACATACCCTAGAACAAATAACACTGAGGAAACCAACTATGATCTGTGGGCCATAAAAACATCTTAAAAGCACTAACAAATGAAGTGTGCCCCTTCCGGTTACCTCACCCGGTCATCTGTCAAGCATGGCTTTTCAGCTCGAGTCAACGAAATTTCAGCTGACGTTGGCCGCCATAATGGTTCGCAGTCCAGCGAAAGAAAGAGACACGCTTCGAGCTACACACAGAGGTGAAAAAGCGTCCAGCCTGTCACCTACAGAATATCGAACACCACTAGGCTGTCACATGTTGATGGCTCACAGTAAGACCCCGTACGCATGTGTGCGAGGGCGAAATATCGACGATGATGCTGAAGTGGAACAAAGAACAATGATTTAGTCTATATATGATCTTTAATTTCAATTCAATGACATCAAGCATGTCTGGTGCAAGAAACAATCAGACCATTGGGACAATGCAAAAAACTGATCATCATGCTCAAACATTGAGGTTAGTACACTTTGCAGTTTCATCATGTGCACATGTTGACTTGCTTTGTCTTCTGCACTGGAACATGCATACAAAGCAAATTCAAATAATTAATTAATATGTGAAATTACAACACACCCTATAAGCTAATCTTGCTTCTTTTGGGTGTATCCATAAATATATTGGTATTATTGTGGTGTAATGTGCTCACAATATCTTTTACAAAAATGTTACTCAGCAAAGTAAAATAACAGGTTAGGCTAGCTTTTATTGTGCAAATGTGCTCATTTTATTTCAGACAAAAATAGGCTATTTTTCTCTGAAAAAAAGGTAAGGCCAGGTTATGTTTCTTAACATTGTTATATTATTGAACACACATATTGTGACTACATTGAAGAAACAATTTAAAAGGAGGTAGGGTAAACCAGGCTAGGTTATATCAGGTATAAAACAAATAATAGTACATTATTTTGCTTTCCAACGAAAAATAAGCATTTCTGATGGGAATCAGTGGTCACATCATCTTCATCATGCTGATAAACATGACATGCTGTTCTCCAAATCCAATGACTCCTTGAAAATTAAATTTACCAATACAAATTGAATTCCCTTGTACTATAGCTCCAATATCAAGGACAGAGTGTGATAGGTCATATTTTGTATTGGCTTCAAGTAATTTATAACACTTTTGGTCAATGCAACAAGTCATGCTTATGACAAAACATGGGCCCTGATCCAAATAAATCAAACCCAAGGAAGTGACCAGATGAAATTATTAAAATACCAAAGGCTCATATTGGAAGAACCAAAACATTTGTTTCATGATAAGGATTCCACAAGTCTAGTGTGGACAAATGCCTGAAATGATATGTTAGACTGAGAAATATTGTGCATATAATACTGCACCAAACAGTCTTATATGGCTGGGTAATTGCATAAGGTGTCATAGTATTTTTGCTTGCACATGAACAAAACACGCTCAAGATTGCCATATTTTGCAGACATCATGTTGGTTGGTAGAAATACATTCAGTCTTACCTGCACTTCCTGCAGCAATGTGCCATGATTGCCACCGGCCTCCTTCTCCAAAGGCAGTGTTTTTTTCAGCCGGATAGGTAAACCGGCATGCTTTGCCTTCATATGCCTATTCAACGATCTTGACTGGCCATTCAATTTGCAACCAGGATAGCCACAACGCACCTTTTCTAGTGATGGTGGTGTCATATTAGCACTCACCCTTGGGCACTAACACCATATTAGGTAGATAAAACGATAAAACCAGCTTTGAAACAAACTGCGCCGGAAAACGGAACTGTTGCGTCGGATTCAATCTCTGGGCGGTGACAGGACACTGTCCCGTCCCCGTCTGCCAAGATTGCCGAAAGTGACGTCTGGTAACGGTTGAGGGCATCGACGATTGCAACAAAAGTATTCGTGATGGGTAAAATCCGAAGGAACTGTGAGCATCACAAAGAGTGGGGCTATCCGCGCATGCAACTTTCTCCGCAAAATGTCATTCGACAGTGGTGTGAAGAAAGTGGAAAGCGGAGCCTTTTTCACGGACTGAAACACGTGCAGCCCGTGTCACGATGACTGCGCCCGCACACCCTGCAGCCACTGATCATCAATTGGAAACTTGTAGCCAGTACATGGGGCCATGATGTGAAAGTGACGGCATGTCGCCAAGTTTAGCCGTTTCCGAGAACCAGACCCAACCGTGAAAAACGCTCAAAAACGTCGCTTCCGCTTTCCACACCCTCCTCGCGTGTGCGTGGTGCGTGACTCGAAAACGGTTGCCACGGCGATGTTGACAATTGTCGTGGAAATACTGAGATGTTGGTTTGGTGTCGATCGGTCCATTAGTTGTCGAGATATTGCGGTCTGAATCGGGTCGATGGGGAGCGCTAAAATTGGTCATTTTCCGAACGCAAAATCTCAGTTTTACATGCTATTCCTATGGGCGACCGGTCATTCACCGGACACCCGTTCTCTCAGGACCCCAGTGACGCGCACGTGCAACACGTTGACCCGACCACAACGAAATTGTGCCCGACGGATAGCCAACATTTGGGGCTTTCACGTGATGTCAGCCACATCTCGTTACCTGTGATGTGAGCCGTGCCACACGCCACAAACTGCGCCGGAAAACGGAACTGTTGCGTCGGGCTCAATCTCTGGACGGGGACGGGACAGTTCGTAGGTGACAGGCTTACCACGGCAATGTTAAAACCTATGGACTTTACCACGAGTGGTAGAGTTTTTTCAGCCCCCCCCCCCGTGTCCCCTCGATCATAGCTACTAAATTGTTTCGGTACGCTTCTGATACATTTACTGAAACAAGATGAGTACGTATATGTCTGGATGGTTAGGAAATACAAATTGACTGGGTATGTTAAGAGGCAAAACGGCCTGATGATAAATACAATCCATACTCAATGATAATACGGTACCGTAAGTTGTCACCATAACCGGATATATTTTTCAAATATCTGTCATCCACGCTCGTGGCCGAGTAGCCGTTTTTTTCACCTCTGGCTACACACTTGGAGCGATAATTGCGGCTGGAGAGCTCTCTTGCGAACACTTTGGATGCCTTGATGCAGTCGCAGTGCAGTCGCAGTGCAGTCGCAGTGCAGTGCAGGTGCAGTCGCATAGGCGTGGCTATTTTTTTTGAATTTTTAAATTGTCTCCATATCAGATGCAGCAGCAGCCTATCCTATTAGGTTGTATGCAACTTCATTGGGTCTTTCAATGTGGGGCTTCCCAAGGTGAGCTGCCCATAGATCAGGGCAGCCAACACATGGGTGCCTCGGGATGCAAGCAAGAGATACAACAGAATGTGATTATATCAATACTATTATCATCCCTTCTGTATTTTCTTTTTCTTTTTGCAGATAAATCACCACCAATTAGTAGAAAGGAAATGAGACCCTGGGAAAACCGTGGACAGGTAGGAAGCTAGTAGCGCTCACGGAATTATCAGGGTCACAAGATGAAAGGTTAGGGGGAATACAGAAAAGATGAAAGCATTCAAACAGAGATAACTCATGCAGAAAATGCACGGGTGAATACGAACCTAACAAAATCCTCCATCACAAAAAGAAACCAAACAAAAAAAAACACACATTCAGTCAGGCACATCATACTTTTATGCTATGCAAACCGGCTGCAATATGCGCCGTTACCGCCGTCTCAATAATCAGTCCGAGTGCGAGCCTGACTTGGAATATTGTGTCCGGGCATGGAGCTCTTCTTTAGATAGAGATATAGGCATAGGTGGAGATCCCGGGAGGGTCGGGGGAGGGGTGTGGTTTGTTACCCCTTGTTTGGTACCCTGATAATATTAATTTGTCATTTTCCCCGTTCAATCTGGAAATACGTCTTGAAAATAAGGGCTTGGAACCCCTACTAATCTTACAATCGTATTTTAATGTTATTCTCATCTATCTTGTAACCTTATCTAATAATCTACATAATCGTATTTCCGAACTCATAAGTTGTGCAGTAGACGGATTTGAATTGGAGTGAATTGAGTGGGATTGATGCTGGTAGCTGTCTTGTCTTCTATTTGTAAATGGGAAATTATGCTAAATACAGGCGTTCATGACATGGATTCAGTACCTTTCTTTGGGTATCCTTCAGAGTTCGTTAGTAGTCAGCGGTTTTGTCATTCATGCATTGCTTTTGTAACTTGCTGTCCTAACTATGTCACATGACTGCATCCGTGGTTGGAATTATGCCTGTGGATGGTTGTCTTATACAGCGCATTGTAATGCGCAACAGACGAAGGTCCCAGCCTGGCTTGACACGACCAGGACTCATGCTAGCCAGAGCTTATTGCTAACCTCTGATTCCACCACCCGATCGGAGAAATCCAACTGAACAGGAAAATGCTACCCCAACCCCACGTCAGTGCTCCCATAGGTCCGGACCTTATGAGGCTATGCGCCAGCTGATCCTCACAGCACACTGTAGGACGTTTTGCAACTTTGCCTGAATTAATTACTGGCTCACGCTCTCTGTCAAATAAATTCAGTTCTAAACTTAGGATGAGAGTTAAATTTGATTGTGCTTGTTTCGAGTAATTTGACAATATGTCTAATCGAAATATCTATTCTAAAAATGTTATCTTGAATACCTGATTTAAGAAACAACTTCGTAAAATAGTTTATGGAGAATGATCAGTGTGTGTTCTATCTGATTTAATCTAAGCAACACCAGGGAAGAGAAAAGGGATGGAAGATTATAGTGAAGTGGTGATGATACCACCTAAAAAGAACTCCGAGATGGTGCTAGATAGAGGTGCCAGCGGCGTCCTACACCCGCTCTTGGCAAAATATACAGGGTTGATTTCATTTTTTTTTTAAAACATTAGCTTATCCATCACATTATGGTCAGAAGCAGAATTTTAGACTACTTCTCTGTCAATTTGGAAGCATTCAAAACACCCAGTGTTTGCCTGAGCTGGGAATGGCTCTGCGACATTTTAAAATTGTAAGAGCATGTTGAAGATTCAATATGTGTTCTAATATAACGATGTATGATGAACTGTGGTCATTTAGCAATAAATATTTGTCAAGTCTTATACACCCAGAAGACAGTCCTCAAATTTGCAAAAGGACCAAAAATAACTCGACGTGCCTCCCACAAACATGTCTTTGATCCGATCCTGATCAAAATAAAAACATGAAATTTCGACACGGAGTGTGGAAACAAACGTGATGAAGGCTCATCAAATTCCAAAAGCCTGCTCTCAAAGGTTTATAATTGACAGGTTGAACAATCGTAGGGGGGCTGATTCACCACCACCCTCCCCCACCCGTACCGCAATATAGAGCTAAGGACGAGGTTATCAACTTGTTGTGTGGAACGGCTATGGCGCCAATAATTAAAGCTGCGGTTAAACAAGCGATGGCAGAAGCTGTGGCCGATCAAGACGACATCTATAGAGCAACTGACGGCTGAGTTAACCGACGTGAGTGGCCAGCTCAATCAACTCCAACAGTATCCGAGACGAAATTTCCTGTACGTTACGTGTGGGGGGGGGGGATGAAAATGTCGGCGAGGACACATACAACTTGGTTATAGAGGTGGCCCGGTGCCCTGGTGTCATCTTAGCAAAACGCGACATAGATCTTAGTCACTGGGTTAGGACGTCCAAGCGAAGGGAATACTTGCAAAATAACAGTCAGACTGCATTCTCATAAAACACCAGGAAGGTTGTGAGGCCCGGAAGTGGTTGTGGTCTGACAGAGCCTGTTATATTTGCATATCCGAAAACGGAGCGGAAAAGAACGCGGGAGCAATACACTACGCACGTCAGCTGAAACAGCTGACGTGCGTAGTGCGCTGGACGTGGCAGTGGCAGTGGTGGCTTGGACGGACAATGGCAAAATAAAAATTAAAGAAAGAGAAAGCGGGTGGACAAGTCATCCGATGCCTGTCAGTCCTCCCCCGTGCCGAGGGGATGAGAGCCGACCAGAGCGCTCTTCAACTGAGCTCATCTCTGCTGACCTCACCTCCCTCCAGGGACCTCGGCTGAGCTCGCCGCTGATGACCACGCTCCCGCCGGCGGCTCCGAACTCCAGGCCAGGCGGGGCAGGAGCGGCGGCGGCGACCCCACCCGGCGCCAGTGAGCGTGCAATTATGGGAAATGGCATCTCTTCCTTATTCGTATCTTCGACTTGTGTTCTCCTTTCAGTTGTCTCATTTGCTGTAATGCAACCAATCACCGTGGGTATGTAAACAATCGTCATATGGGCAGCTTCGTGCATTCGAACAGGCGTAAACACGTATCTCCATAATAGCGATCCTTGCATCTCTAATTAGCGTGCGCTGTTGGGCGGCGGCTGGTTGGCACACCCCGACCTTGACATTGACTGTCGACCCTGACGGTGTCGGCGTGTCACCTGACCGGAGTCGACCGAGTGAAGTGTTTGCGCGACAGCGACCAATGCACCAATAATTTCAATTGTATAATTGCTTTCCGCTATTTAATTCACACCCACGCGTTCGACATTATGACCGGGTGCCAACCGTTTCCAACCTTACCTTTATACTTGTTTTGCACCTGTAGGCTGGCAAACAAGGGATCAATGTACGCAAAGTAGTTTGTGCGCCTGCTGGAACCATCGGACACCTGCGTGAAAACACTAGCTGCAATGATAATTGGTTCGCTGCATAGCTTCCGCCCGAACATTAAAGACGATCGCGGACAGTCGTATGACGGTGCCGCAAGTGTGCCGGGTAAAGCTAATGGGGCTCAAACAATCATGCAACAGTACCAGGAATTAGCACTTTACACTCATTATTTTGCTCCTTGCGCAAGCTAATGTACCGAAGTTATGTGTCTGGAAACCACGCTTGCGCGAAATACCCTGGCCGCTTGCAGCAATGAACAGGAGTTATTTTCGTAAAAGTTCATGCTTGGCGAAAGTTTACAGAGTCGGCTACGGTCGAATGCGGAGGAGCACCGATAAAATTCAGGGCGAGAATCCTTGCAAGCTGGACAGTCCGTGACTCGAGTTCTGCATTGCTGTCGCTGTTGGAGTCCGTTCTTTAAGCTCTTAATGCCATCCCCAGCAGTAATATAAACGGCTTATTTGCGCTCGGGGAAACTGATATCTGGGCTTGTAGTTTCCCTCCGCTCGCTTCTCATAATGGAGATGTTGAGCGTAGTATTCCAAAAATGTGGACGAATCGTTTCAAAATCAATGGAGACAGCGCGATTGGTTATGGAAAATGCAACACCTGAGCGTGAAAATGGGTGAGATGATGTGGGAAGGGAAAAGAATAGAACTGTTTTGGTGAATGTTTTGGAACCGGTTACCCTACCCAGGTATCGAAACCCACCAAATAGGATTGTGGAAAATGGTTGCGTTTAGATACACCGGTCTAGGTATTGTAGTTATCGACGCTTGGAGACATTCACCTTGTAAGTGAAAAGTGTGACAAAAGTAAATCTAGCTTGCAATGAAAACAAGCATAATCAAACATAGAGATATAGCAAAATACGAAATAAAAAATAAACTAACAATGGGACTATTTCCTCCATCCGAACACCACCACGAACCAGGGGGCTAACCTACTCACCCGACCATGACATGATAGCTTCTAAATATTGTTTTCCGTGGAGGGATCAAAAGGCCTTCCGAAGTCTTGCATCCTGTTATATGAAATATAAATCCAAACGAAATGCTCATTTCAGCTTCGACCTCTAAAGCGGGAACAACTTTCCGCTGAAACCCAAGTTATCCACCGTGCCAGTTAACATCATCAGCTTGCAGAGCGTCACACTTTGAGCGGGTGGCAGCTAATGATGATAAATATCTGTTCGTCTGGTCTAAGCTCATCACCACCAGCTTTCAGAAATAACTCTTTGTTGATGGTGGTTCAGAATAGCCAGCCAACATAAGATCGATGGCCTAGCACATGACTGCTAAAATGATACGTGCCCTGCAGACAGGCAGATCACTGGTTCATCTTCCCTGCTTGCGGCATGCAGAAACACGACATGCTGCGTTTGCGATTGGGATTGTGCGTATCTGTTGTGATGAATGCAAGCGATGCACGCAGCTGCATTTCTTCGAGAAAAACGGAGCCGGAGCGTGTCTAGCCTTATGTTTATACGAAAACGTTCACAGCTACCCGATCAGCTACCTGACAGTGACGCCATAGTTACCCGACCCAGCCCATTTAACCGTCACGTCATAGTTACCCGACCCAGTCCCATCTGACCGTCACGCTATAGTTACCCAACCCAGCCATATCTGAGCACCACGCCATAGTTACCCGACCCAGTCCCATCTGACAGTGACGCCATAGTTACCCGACCCAGTCCCATCTGACCGTCACGCCATAGTTACCCGACCCAGTCCCCCATCTGACCGTCACCCTTTTTTTCCCGACCCAGTCCCCTCTGACCGTCACGCCGTAGTTACCCGACCCAGTCCCATCTGACCGTCACGCCGTAGTTACCCGACCCAGCAGACCTCCCTGACCGTCACGCCGTAGTTACCCGACCCAGTCCCATCTGACCGTCACGCCGTAGTTACCCGACCCAGTCCCATCTGACCGTCACGCCGTAGTTACCCGACCCAGTCCCATCTGACCGTCACGCCGTAGTTACCCGACCCAGACCTCCCTGACCGTCACGCCGTAGTTACCCGACCCAGACCCCTCTGACCGTCACGCCGTAGTTACCCGACCCGGTCACATCTGACCGTCACGCCGTAGTTACCCGACCCAGACCCCTCTGACCGTCACGCCATAGTTACCCGACCCAGCCATATCTGACCGTCACGCCGTAGTTACCCGACCCAGTCCCATCTGACCGTCACGCCGTAGTTACCCGACCCAGTCCCATCTGACCGTCACGCCGTAGTTACCCGACCCAGACCCCCCTGACCGTCACGCCGTAGTTACCCGACCCAGTCCCATCTGACCGTCACGCCGTAGTTACCCGACCCAGACCCCTCTGACCGTCACGCCGTAGTTACCCGACCCAGTCCCATCTGACCGTCACGCCGTAGTTACCCGACCCAGACCCCTCTGACCGTCACGCCGTAGTTACCCGACCCAGACCCCTCTGACCGTCACGCCGTAGTTACCCGACCCAGTCCCCTCTGACCGTCACGCCGTAGTTACCCCACCCAGACCCCCCTGACCGTCACGCTGTAGTTACCCGACCCAGTCCCATCTGACCGTCACGCCATAGTTACCCGACCAAGCCCATCTGACTGTCACGATTTTGAAAACGTAATGTGGTTTAGCTATCTACGTAAATAAAAAAAAAACTACTGCTTAGGCATGGTACGAGGTATAATACGACTTAGGCATGGCACGACTAATTGATCTGGAACGATACCATAATAAAATACAGGCGACGATCTGGAACAGATACGACAACGTTATTTATTTGCCTAAGCAAAACTGAATCATCGAATATGACGACAATTCATTTTAGGCATGTCTCAGAAATAGGCAGCCGACGTGTTTTCCAATGTACAAGTCTAAAAAATTCCGTCTACTGTCACTGGTGGTGCCCCGCTTATCCTCAACAAGAGCGTGGGCGAAGCCCGAACGCATCTACTCCAATGTGTAGGCGTACACAATAGTGTACTCCTACACAAAATAGACAAATATAAAACTCGATATAAGGAGCACGACCTGGCCGGACCGGGCCCGGCCCGGCCCATTTCGCTTCTATCCGGCAGAAGCGCAAACAGCTTCCTACTCGCTCACTGGAGTAGTGGACATAAATCACAAAGAAAGCCATTTCTGATGACAACCTAACCAAGGTTCCGGATGACAATACATCGACTATATACAAATTACACTTTGCTTAACCTAGTTTACAACATGACGCAAATAGTCCACAGTTCCTCACGTGGCAGCGTGAGACAGCCTCGCAAACAGCTACCGCTTCGTCCTACCACACATTTCCTACACAAGTACCACATTATGAGTTGGAATATCTTCCAACTCGTAATGTGGCACTTGTGAAGGAAATGCGACATCCATGTCACATCTTCCGGCCCAACTTTAAGATGTTCATATGTGCCAACTTCAACTTTGTCTTTGTTGGACAATATGCAGGGCTGTGAATATGATAGGTGTGGCATGCTATTGTTCAGTATGTCATATCCTGTGAGATTTCTGCTCCTCTGCGGCCTGAACAGGCTGTCACATTTTTGAAACCTTGACATCCTTTTGTGTAATCGTTTCAGATCGTAATGTCTTCACTCAGAAGTGGTTCTGCTCTGTCACTTCGATTTTTCGCCGCTTTAGTCACAATGCGCCATGGCACGTGGCCTGCGTGCACCGGGGCGCGGCAATTGTTCCTCTCAGTGGCGGAGGACCACGTGATGCCGCGTGAATGGTTCCGTGTGGCATACAATGAGCGGAAACACTGCTGGATATGAAGGTTCCGGGTTCAACACTCGCATCATCCAGAACACTTCACAATCCCGCGGCCCACTGGCAAACAGTGTGGACGGCGCCATTAGTCATGTTCGTGCATAAAGTTCGTCGTGATCCACTAAATAAACACAACAAACAAACGAACTGGAAAGCCGCGAGTCAGAAGGCACTGTGGCACAATGTTGCACTTACGCTAGGGAAGGGACCGTGTCGCAGTGTCGCACCTACGCTATGGAATGGGTCGTGGTAGTGTCGCACCTACGCTAGGGAAGGTGGTAGTGGCAGTTTCGCACCGACGTCAGGAAGGGACAGTGTCGCAGTGTCGCACCTATGCTAGGGAAGGGGCCGTGCTACAGTGTCGCACCTACGCTAGGGAAGGGGCCGTGGTACAGTGTCGCACCTATGCCATGGAAGGGGCCGTGGTACAGTGTCGCATCAATGCTAGGTGGGCAATTTGGAATGGAGCATCTAGGTGCAATGTATAAGCACAATGCTCAGCACGAAGGTGCAATTTCGGCAACAGTGGGAGTTGGTTGGTTATTGGAGCTTCGGGGCGCATCGACTACGTCGGTCATGCAGCGGCCATAACATCGTCAGTCAAACAGTGAAAGCAAGCGAAAGTCAGTCAGAATGACATGACACAGAGTCAAATACAAATGTGATATTTGTATATCACAGGGTGACATGAGGGTCGTGTTCCGACCCTGATTTTGCCAGATGTAAAAGCGAGTTAATGAGGAGCATGATGATGATGAATTGGAGTTTAGTGGCGCGTCGACGACCGGGGTCATTTTGCGCCCAGAACTGTATTACAAAGAATCTGCAATGCTGCTATAGTAGTCAGTTAATATTCATCACGGGTGTCGATATGTCACATCAAAGAGTGGTTGTTGAAGGAAGGTAAAAATGCTCCCAGACGCCACGAAGCTGGGTCGTTTCCTATTAGCGTATGCAAAGAAGTATCGGCGTTCAGATGTTCAAAAATCTGGCGTCGCAGCGGTTCCAATCATAAGCAACCTACCGAAACATGATACACAGTAAGGGGGCCAGAGCAATGTGGGCACAAAGGTTGATCACCATCAGTCAGCACGTAGCCATATGTCGCGAACGTATGACCTATCCTCAATCGGCAGAGTATTACTTCCTCCCGTCGTTGCGTCCGGTTTGAGGACAGCCACAGTTATAGTGGTGGCTTTAAAACCCTCACCTTATTACATTTTGAGTTCCAGGCTCGTTGCCATTCTAACCGTATATTTGACAATATAGTAGGATGTAGGTCTCTTGGAGGGAGCCGTAAGTGGACTTCCCGGCCATTGCTGAAAACGTGCTTGACAGTTCTGTCAGCAGCTTCATTTTCAGTGAGTCAGACATGGCTGGGGATCCAGCAGAAGACGATATTTCTGTCGAAGTCATGTAGGCATTTGACGACTCGTATAATCCTGCGGGAAGGTCTGTTATCATGGTTGAAGGCTTTCAATGCCTAGAGATTGCTCAGGGAGTCTGCGAAAACCACGTGCTTGGTGGACTGATCTTCTGGTATAAAATACATGGTTTGCAGAACCGCATACAATTCGGCAGTAAAAATATATTTGTGTATTGGTAACAAAAAGTTCGAACACCGTGTCGACTGACGTAAGCGCATCCAACACCAGAAACGGACTTGGAACCGTCTGTATAAATGCGCGAGAAATGGTAAAATTCATGAATTTGTATAATGCCAACGCGCGAAGTTCCTCGGGGTTTACATGACCTTATTTTGAACAGGACAAAGTAACATCAAATTGTACTGGGACAACCTGCCAAGGGGGAGTGCTCGGCGTAATAGTACGTGCCACACAACCCGGCCAAATATTACAGTTATGGGTACGGTAATCCACGCTGATTATGGGCCCTTTGACGTGGTCTTGATGTCCCCGTGAATATCCACTGATGGGCTGGATGTTTTCGGCTTTGGGCGACATGGCAGGCGTATCTCGCCCCCAATAATTTGCGGCGCAGTGCAAGAGGTAGCTCGTCTGCCTCTGCCATTACACTATCAGCCGGGGATGTACGAAATGCTCCAGTATCAATTGGAGTTTAGGGGCGCATCGACTGCAGTGGTCATGGAGCTGTAGTATCAATGCGAAGGGCTGCATTGTGGATCACATCAAGACAACGCTTGGCTGTGGCACATCAAGAATGGGAGTGTGACATGGCAATTTACCTTGGCGTGAATGTATGAAACTTTGTGCCGTTGGGTAAGATGGCGGGGATACTCCTAGTAACCTGGTGTTGGCTGACTGACTATACAATTTGATCACAAAAAAGAGGGGAAGCGTTTTTCTGACCTGTTCCTCGGCCACTTCCATTAAAAGAACTGGTCAAATTTTATCTTGTGATAGTTCGGCACGACTCCGCAAGCTCTACGCTATCAATTTTAGTCTGACTCTACAAAGGGATCGTTTTAACAAGCACCCAGAGGGAAGACGTTTCGGGTGGTTTTTTTTTACTGGCGCGGCTATAGATTGAGTAAGTCCTTCAGCGAACGGAACAAATCAACTTAACCTACAAGTCCAGGCACCATACGATACGATACAGTACAGTATTTCTTTATTACAGATACATACATCCGCATATCAATGGTGCTCCATATTAGAATTCCTCCGGCAGCCTGATATAAATCTGAAACGTGGCCATGCCCGTCATGCGCATGTTTATAGCCACTGCACTGGCTATAAACAGGTCTATCCCGTACAATGCATTTCCACCGGACGACTTTTTAGGCTCCAGAATCCAGGCGATTTTGTTTTGGCGCAGATGATACGTTTAGTGAACTTCAAGCGATCCAAGCGCTTAGTGAACTCCAAGCGATCTTCCGGGAAAGCAGCTTCTGTCACCAACTTCGTAGCAATGTTACCCGGATTTACGACCTGTCAGCAAGAGTGGCTGTGTGTTCAAACCGTTTCTGCCTAAGAAGAGACGGCATCTGCGTGCTCCGCATTGACAGCCCCATTATCCGGTTTGATTTCCCAGCTTCGACACACGAAGCATGTGGACTTCGTTTACGCTGCGTGGCAGATGATGGCGAATTCCTGTCTGCACCGAAACCCCGGACATTAACAGGTCTAGCGACAGGGGAATTGCAACCTAAGTGAGAATCAAGCGCTCGTTTAAAGCGTTGATACCAAGACGGAATACCATTACAATAATACTTAGGTGATATGGGCATACACACTGAACGCAGTGGACCTGTGGTACACATGAAGAACCCCTCTTAGAATGCATCATAGTCGAGTGGTGCATATTTGGTGGTACGTTCCGCCAGCTCCTGCACAGCTCTCTGTGTATGCATGATCGCGAGGTAATACCTCATTACTAATCTGACGTCGAATCACAGCGACGTATAGTTTAATCAGTGATTATCGACGAACATGAACCAGGCGTGAGTGTGTGCTGAATTATCAGGCAGACACCAGCCGAACGCGCTCCCAATTTCGAACGGCCGTGGCCAGTTAGTGAGTCCATTATCAACAGCATACAGATTCCATTATCGATACAGGACAAATCCGGGATCGCGCTCTCAAGCGTGTCAGCATGAGTGACTGGGCTTATCTGTACGGTCACTGGGACTTTAGCGGATGTTCGGAAGCTAAGTTCGCGTGTCTCCGAATAAGACCAGCTAGACGGACAAATTACTATTTTTGTAGCAGCTTGCATAATAGTGAAAACGCTCACAGCATATAGCAATGCATGTGGTACCCATGCACAACTTAATTCAGTGTTGACAGCATAATCGCACAAACTTAGACAGACGTCCATCGGAACCAATCGATATATCATGTCGAAAGTAAAATACGATAAACCATTTTGGTCCACATTGGCAAGGAATTTTGTATTTTGCATCACAATTAGTTGCATCAAGGTATTCAACTTTTCGATCTGGAAAATGTCAAGAGTATTGCTTAGTCTTCCTTCCAGCCTTTATCAGTATTCCTTGCCAATGTGGGCTAAAACGTTTTATCTTATTTTACTTTCAATCATGGTACGCAAGTAAATAGACCATTTCTTCTGACAATGAAATGGTATCGTATCTAGAGTGGAAGTGAACAGCTAATGCAACTCATATTTTAAGACGGTCCATGAATGTCGCGTGCTCACAGTACCATTTTTGGATCACCTCCAGCCCTCACTGGTTAAGCGATTGCTATAAATCCCATACACAACGAACTGGCTGGCAGCAATGCCTCACCTCGCTGGATCAGAGATGTAGAATGAAGCAGAAACCAGCGGGAGTCTGAAACAGAGATGTAGAATGAAGCAGAGACCAGTGGGAGTCTGAAACAGAGATGTATAATGAAGCAGAGACCAGCTGGAGTCTGGATCACAGATGTAGACTGAAGCAGGGACCAGCGGGAGTCTGCAGACAGGTGAAGTAGTAGTTCTTCCAAGTGATCTTCGCATAATTAAGCGGAGGTATTTTATCCGGATAACTCATAACTCGCGACAAGGGAAGTAAGTTTTCATGCGGATTGCGTATCCAATAACCAATCGACGATCTGAGTACATGTGCAACTGTACTTTCTCATTTTCTTCCCAGACGGTCTGCAGCAGCAACTATCGTGACAGTTTTATTACGGCGGTGATGAACAAATAATAATACAAAACTAAGCAACCGACCAGGGATTTGGGGTAGGAAAGGAAAGGGCAGGATTAAAAGTTGGCTGGTGTGGATCGGACACAGGAAGGGAGAGAAGCTGGGACGTTTTACCCCGTCCTGCCCGCGCTCTGTACTCACAAGCGAAAGTGTACTCGGTAACAAAGGACAAACAAGATAAATGGTACACTCATCACTGTGACAACAACTAAGGTACGTACTTAGTAAGTACTTAAGTACATCGTTAGTCAGTACGCTCTTAGTAGTACCTGAGCAAGAAAGACTTGAAATGCTTTCTACTCCAAGTTAGGCACTTCGGTTTATTTCAAGGTTTTACGTTGCAACAGAACCAGATTGCGGCATGTGGCACGCGAGGGATGAGAGCATCTTCGACGAAATGATCTCGTTACATCGCATGCAATACGGGCGGTGGTGAGGTGTGACGGCCCACTTGGGCATGGACCGCAACATATCCTGTCACAGGCGCTAAAACCTGAACAATGTATCGCGAACTTCCACAGCAGCACTGTGGCAGAGCGTCCACTTGAGCGCCTGGGGGTTTAGGGACGCATCGACTAAAGAGGTCATGTAACCTACTTGAGCGCCCGAGAGTCGTAATTTGGCGGGTATTTTTAGCGCGTGAATGACTGGATAAACGTATGTAGGGTCAGCCAGGCCAGTGGCCAGTGGCATCCGGTGGCTAGTGGTCAGGCTATTTTAGAGGATAACGTGAAAGCGCGAATACGGTGATGGCGATGCTCGGCGCTGTGGCGGTGGCGAATCCAGTGGTCCGAGTCCCTGTCTGAGCGGCGCTATAGCACTGGTTACGGCACTGATCTCTCTACCACGGCTCGTGATCAAAATGACTGAAGATTAACCTTCATTGCAGTCCTTGGTCACAGCTCGATCCAAGGCATCACCGAGATGCACGACCACAGTCGGCCGCCGCTCATAACCCACTGTTCAAAAACTCGATCCCAGCTCCGAGTTCTTTTACCTGACCCAGGCGAGGTCACACCACCACCATCCGCCAATTACGAGCCAGAACACATCGGCCCACTACAGCTGAGTCAATTGTCGAGAGGCCCGTCACCGCCACCGCCACCACCACCGCTAGATCCCCAACAGCACTGATGTAAGACTTCACAACTGTTGGGGAAGAGGATCACGAGCTTCTCCAATTTATCCATCGTGGAGTCACCATAGTGCTAGACGGTAGACGCAAAATACCGCACAGTGCGCGAGGATTAGTCTACGCGATATTGACGACAATATTAGTTTACTGCACTGCTTATGCAGGTGATAATCCCAATCCGTTAGTTACCTTTTGTTGTTCCTATATAGCCACCGAAACACAGAGCTGACGCCGATATGAATGCATGTAACAATGATATGGACATAATAATTAATGATGAGAATGCTTGCAGACCTTGTAAGTGGTGCATGTACTGAGATAACTGTAGCTTGGAAAGATTAGACCAGACAAACAATGATATGGACATAATAATTAATGATGAGAATGCTTGCAGACCTCGTAAGTGGTGCATGTACTGAGCAAATTGTAGCTTAGCAAGATAAACTTATATAGCCGACGCATAGATGTTTTCCAAGTCAGCGTTTGCTCAGCTTCCCCATGTCTAGTGCAAATTCCAATCCTAGCTTCGAAGAACCGCAACGATGGTCATTTCAAGTGCTGTTGTTTGGGTATATCATAGTTGTAGTAAGGTAAGTCTTTATATAAATGCAGTACATTTTTACGAGGCTCACTATGCCATGGCTCGATGGCAGACGTACCAGTGCACTAATTTGCCACGACTTAATACAAAAATATCCCGGCGGTCGGAACACTTTCTCTCAAGTTTTGCCAATTAAAACTGTTTTAAGCTTCGCATCAGTTCAGGATGCCATATCCCTGATTCCAGATCAGCCATCCCGACCAATTAGAAGCCAAGTCACCATGTAGATCCTTCTGATGGATTTCAGGTCATGGACATGTGAAGGTTTCGAAACGGATACCGTTCGTTCCGTCAGAACAACATGGAGATAGAATGAGAGGGGCCAGTTATACATTCACCGCCAAACTGGCAATGGAGCTGCTGTGACTCAGCGATGCTGCCGCCACAGGAATCAGGTCCAGTTCAGATCCAGATCCACGGGAATCAGGTCCAGTTCAGATTCAGATCCACAGGTATCAGGTCTAGTTCAGGTTCAGATCCACAAGGATCAGGTCCCGTTCAGGCTACGTGCAGGGCAGCCAAACGTAGGAGCAATGCCTCCACGGACAACAGGAGAGCTAACATCGACTGCAATTCCTTTATCCCATGCGATCCGGATCTGTAAAGGTCAATTTGCATCTATCCTACACCCGCTGACAACCAGCATGGCTGTACAAATCCAATCTGTTATAGAAAGCACGATTTATCAGAGCAAGAAGGGCAGCAAGGTGGCCTCGAGGTCAATTATAAATCCAACACTAAAGCTTTGCCAAAATTATCTCCAACCCGATCCAAATGGTGGCTCCTACGCCCTTCACCTCGTGCATGCCACAAGAGAGCTGTGTGACGAACTCGACGGCCAGGTACATCCTAGCAAGATCGACTGCTGGATGGCTGCGGGGCTACTTGCACAGCACTCCCACAAAGCACCCAGGCACTGCACACAGTAACATCACGTGACAAACCGAAACCTGTCTGCCACAGCAACGTAGGTGCGGCACCTGTCTTCAGAGATTGCACCGACATGGTGAGCTTCCCAGCAGGTCTCCGAATCTCACTGAAAATCGAAGTCACTAAAATGCTTCACCTCACACTCGTTGTTTTCCGTGAGGCAACTACCCGTTTCAGTTGCCAATGCAATATAAGTTCTCATCCTATTTCTGACCATAAGTATATCCTTCTGGTACCTGCTATCAGGAGATAGACAAGCTACCTGATAGCATCGCGGACAAGTGGACGGTTTCTTCGACCTATCAGTGACTCGTTCGCTCTCTCTCTCTATCTCCTCTCTCATCTCCCCTATCCATCTCCCTCTATCAATCTCCCTCTATCTATCTCCCTCCATATATCTCCCACTATTTATATCCCTATATCCATCTCCCTGGGTTAATATCCTTCTACTTATCTCATAGGCGTAGGAACGTCTCAAAAAGTGGGTGGGCCAGGGTCAACAGCAGGGGCGCACCCATACATTTTGCAAAGTACCATGGTTGGGCACTTTTGGAAAAAGCATCCGATAATTTGAGTAGTGAACACACAACTTTCAAGGGGCAGGCCTAAGGGGCCCTAAGGGGGAGGAGGCAGGCCCCTAGGCGCGCCCATGGCTAACAATAACATGTGGTACTGAAAAAGAACTATCATCACAGCATAAGTACTTTCAAATTCATACTTCTCGCTGAACATGGAATTCTTCACGACTGGTGGATTCAATAATAGGTTTATCTTCCTGGTGCAAGAGAAACCTTTAGTACCTATTGCTGTTCAAATAATACTTCTTCAACTTCCAATATGTGCGTGTGTGTGGGGAATGCAAGCTCACTGCAGCCTCACTGATGTCACTAAGATGTCCCCTTTGTAGATGTTCACCGATGTTGGTGAGGAGAAAGAATATGCGAGAGCGTAGCTTACTTGCTGCCCCATGGCAAAAGAAGTCTCATGATTGATGCAGGAAATGATGAGAAACAGGAAAGACCGGTGATCGCTGGTTGAAAATTATTTGATCCGGTGTGTGTCAGACCAAGATTGGCAGATTGACAGACTAGGGCAAGGAAAAACGTAATACATAAAAATACATTGTATGGTGTTTGTCCTAAGAGCCTAACTCCAACACATAGCTGATCAGTCACCTCAATCATCTCTGTAGTACACATTGTGCACCTAAGAATATCCGCCACTTGAAACGAAATGCTACAGCTACATCATGTGGCACCCGGCTGAAACGGAATGTAAGCGCTTATTTTGAGGACCAACAATTCAGCACAAAATAGCTGACATGTTACAGCTCACGGCACCTCATAAAGCCATAAACGTGTTCAGACTTAAGAGCCACAAGAACCCATCCCGAATTCAATTCAATGATCAATTCTCTTCTTCCCACATTTTCTGGTGGCTAAGAAATCCAGATAACCGCAGAGCTTTGACGTACCTCATCTCTTTGGTTAAATACGCTCCCAGGTTGGCAACCGAACTGAGGCTCTAGTTAGGAGTTCTTTCTTCGACCTTTCCGTTTTTCTTTGCCTACGGATGTGCTTTAGGGCTCTGGACAATTTTTGTTTGGGGCCCGGCACATTTTTGCGACCCCGGCTCTTTTGTATAGTTTTGTTGCGTTTTTGTGCAGCGACAATATCTTTTTTTAGGCATCGGCGCGTTTTCCCAGACCCCGAAGTGTTTATTTAGTGCCCGGTCTTCTTGTTCCTTTTCTAGGACCATGTCGATTTTTTAGGGCCCCAGCCTGTTTTTGAGGCCTCCTTGCGGTCTCAAGGCCCCGGTGTGCCTTGAGGGCCCCGTTGTGTTTTGTTTTTAGCTCCCGGTGTGTTTATTTAGAGCTGCAACGCGTGTTTTAAGGCCCTGCCGCTTTTTGCCAGACTCTCTCACTCTCTCTCTATCTTCTCTATGTCTATCTTCTCTATATCGACTATCTTTATCTTCTCTATCTCTATCTTCTCTATCTTTCTCTCCCTCCCTCCTTCTCCAATCCCCCTCCCTCCCCCCTCCTCTCTCTCTCTCTCTCTCTCTCTCTCTCTCTCTCTCTCTCTCTCTCCCCCTCTCTCTCTCTCTCTCTCTCTCTCTCTCTCTCTCTCTCTCTCTCTCTCTCTCTCTCTCTCTCTCTCTCTCCTTCTCTCTCTCTCTCTCCCCCTCTCTCTCGACGTCAGAAAACAGCGAGTGTTTTCCCATTAAAGTTATCCCGGCCTGTGAACTTTATGACACCAGAATATTTAATTTCATACTCAGTCCAATCTACTTAAAACTTGAGTCATGATATGCCACGTAATTCAGTAACCATAAAATTGCGCAGTAATTTGAATAGAAGGTAGAGATTATACCGAAAAGGAAACACATCTACGCTGGGTGCCGTGCAACAAAAACTGTCCATTTTCTTACCGAGTGGTGCCGCTTTGCACAACATGTATGACGGAATAAGGGGAAGGAATTGTAATGGGCATCAGTTTTTTAATCGTGTGCTGATGCCCTACGAGGCAGATCGTCACTAGGTAGATGCTCCTCGTCTATCAATTGTTTCGATTATTTTTCAGCATCAAATGTAGCCAAAAGTGATGGGGGGGGGGACGTTCACCCCAGGATGTGAATGATGTCTTAAATATGTCCCACAGTCAACTGACTGCAGCTTCATTCCGTGCTTGGTTTAAAATATAATAAAAAAAACCACGTTCGACATCAGCAGAACCTAGTGGGATGGCAAGGACAATGAGCATAATTTGCTTCATCTCTGGTGGCCACGGCAGGCTTTGCACAGATAAAATGTCCTCAAAAGAAAACAGGAGCATGTTGCTCCTTGCGCTTACTGCAAAGTTTGGAAAACGTTCCAACAATTTTATGCAAAATGGCAGCAAATTACTCACGTATTGTCAAGCAACGTAAACTGATTCGCACAGCTGGCGTGTATGCAAGTGCATAATTGGTAACATGTATGCAAGCAAACTTTCCAAGCTGGCTGAAATTAATTTCGATTTATGGGACCGAGTAGCTTTAATCCACCCTCTGGAAAGTAGGTACGCTCCTTTTTATTTCTAAATATATATATCGGATTGCTCGAATGGTTCTCACACTACTTTTGTTAAACGCAGAGTTCTGTTCACTCCTTCGGATTGCCATGCAGTGCTCCAGATTTTCCATATGTTTAGCTCTCATCACTTTTACCATTCGCTGATTATTTGTTTATTCGCATGGCCGTATGATTTGTGATGCACTATTTTATAATTATGTACAAAATATCCTTCTTCGGTCCGAGATGTACGAAGTATTTCAGTGAAATATTGATATTTCACAAACTCATAACCAAAACGGTACTTGAATTGGAACTGTGAGGGCTATGTATACCATAAAAGGTATTGTATCAAATGTTTTTGTTTCTCGTTGAAAATATTTATTGGTACGTCGCTCACTTGTATATCTTAATATTTTCTAACCACCACATCTTGAAACTGAAACTATCCTCCGACGACCTCCTTGCTATTTGTGCCGATTCAGTGGCAGTTTTAGTTGGTTTTAATTTCTTACTCGGCGGACCTTGCGCTAAATCCGTCACGATGTTAACGATTCGTTCAGCTTTGTCTCGAAGCGAGCTTCCTCATCGTTGGGAACTGAAGTTGATGGGCACGTAAGCTCGCCGTCATCTTTGGCGTGCCATCTAGCACGATTTAACTGCAGATACACTTAAGTTAATCAGTCCGTAAATTAAAGATGACATAAACTTCCGTTAACGACTAAACATGCATTGCTTAGCACCCATTTAATGGCTGAAAGTATATTACACAGATAGACAAATTAAAATGTCATGGTTACTGGCATACATGCAACTTACCAACTTGTAATTGCAATGTCTCTCACTTTTCAACGTTCACTCACATGGTTAAGATTCCATTAGCATAGTGCGCCTCATAATCTCGATCCTCAGCAATTATTCTTCAGATTAGACTTCTAGCCCGCAACTCTAAATCTAGCCCGCGGGCAGGACGCTAAATCTAGCCCGCAGTTCTCAAGAACATGCAGGCGGGTTTACAGTTTTGATACTCGTAATTTGCAGCTCCATTTGAAGGGCTAATACTGGTAAACGTTCGGGACGAACATAGTGTGGTCCTTGGCGGCCACTTTTGGCCCCTGGACCACTGACTTCCCTAACTTGAATCTGGTGAAAACAGTCGACAGATCACAGGATGTCTCAGGACACCAGTTAATTGGCCAATCTTGACGCGACATTCGATCCCATTATCCACCGGGACTCAGTTGTTAATGCCTTCCTCTGATTGTGGTCGCAATTCTTACAAAAAAATACTTTTAACGAGGTACGCCGAGAATATACTGCCATGTCATTAAGACGGTCCTGACATTTTGTAACTGGGCGTTTATTAACACGCTTTTGCGATACTTCGCACATTTTCCTCCATCAACATAATTTAATTTTTGTATGCCAAAACCAAGTTCTTCCGGTGACCGTCGCTTTGTTCGCTAGTATTGACATAGCTGCGACTGGTGACTTGTTATTGCTAATGGCGTTCACAGATGCGAGATCTGAAAACATCATGCACTGCTCCATATCGCTTCATTTAATTAAATATGCTACGATGTGTCACAGAGGTTGATGGAAATGGGGCGTCAGACGTGGCCCTAATGTCTGAGTCAATTACCGAGTACTCCGAGTCTCGTGAAGAACTGATGCATGGCCATCGGAAAAAGCTACCATTGTTCCGAGGTGCCATCTGTTGGGATGTCCATCTTGAAACTTCTTCAAAACGATGGTCATGCATTCCTGTAGCGTTTGCTTTTCTGGGCACCAAATTTCTCTTAGCTCAACGAATTCATTGATTTCCGTGCCGTGATACCTTGCACTAAGTTCATCATGACGACTTTGCAACCACGCACAATGACACGTTTACATTTACTGCGCACATTTACTGCGACATAAACTAGGACGGTGACGGCTAGTAATATGTGGTTCATATTCGTATCGGAATTTTCACGTCAATAATACAAATATACAACTTCTAATTAGTCCACGTAGACACTCCACAGGAGAACAACTTCAATTTCACTGGACTTCACCGAACTACTTCGTCAGGTTCTCCGTCACGGAAGCGCTGGTCTCTATCCTGACCCATTCACTGAGTCTATAAATACAAAGCAATAAATCACCACAAACGTTGCTGTCAACACAGTTAATTGTGTCATCTGACATCTACACGCAAATCCGACTCGCCCGATAAATCGTAGCGAAACACATCCCAATTACTTGTCGGATGAATCACCAGATGAATCATTCGAGGAACGCCCATATTCTGCATGGTGCAGATCAGCATAAACTTCCCAAGTGACATCGCAAGATGCCTTCAACGTCAAATCTGGCCGAAATCTCAGTATTTCATTGGCTATACATCGGTTTATTCCATTATCGCGCCGGGAATTATTTTTTTTTTGGTAGCAGACATTTTGGCAAAGCTTAAAACTTGCATTCAAACTGTCTATACAAATGCAGCACTTCTCAGACAATTCAATATTAACATGCTCGAAAAATTCGCAACCGAATCATACATAACACACACGCACGCACACACGCACACACGCACGCACGCACGCACGCACGCACGCACGCACGCACGCACACGCACACGCACACGCACACACACACACACACACACATATATATATATATATATATATATATATATATATATATATATATATATATATATATATATATATAAGTACTATTTAGACATAGCTATACGTAAGTGGCACATATGATAAAACTATATTTCCACCAGAAAACACATCACCAACGTTTCGATAAATATAAAAAAAAAAAAATAAAAAAAAAATAAAAAAAAAATATATACCAAAATATATATATATATATATATATATATATATATATATATATATATATATATATATATATATATATATATATATATATATATATATATATATATCTATATATATATATATATATATATATATATATATATATATATATATATATATTCTAGCAACAGCCAGGGACAACGCTGATCTAAAGGTCCTCGAATCTCTACACATACGTAATCTACGGCCGCAACTAAACACGCAAACGACGTCTTGGTATATCACTTAAACTACATAAACATAAATTATAATTTATGTATTACGCGTTATATTGGATCTATGTCTATATATGTGCGTGAGTGTATGTATCGATATGTATGTGGACCATCGGCTCGGGCTTCCTCAGAGGATTCTATCTTGACATAGTTTGTTTCTGGTTTGGAGTTTCTTTAAGTGTCTGCACCACTGAAGAGGCTTTTCTGTATTCCACGTGTCTTTTGCACGCTTTTTTTCTCGCGTGCTTTTTTTTCAATTGCTAAACTTGACATTTTTATATCACTCCTGACGATGGCCCCTGGCCGAAACGTTGAGTAATAAAGTATAATCCTTAACGTTACTTTTGATGTCAACTCAGCACCTCCTGGTATATTGAAGGTCGTATGCTTTCTTTACACGCAATGTCTAAAACCCAGGAGCATCTAAGAGCCATTCTTCGTTGTATTAAACATTTATGATCAAGCCGGCTCCCGGGAATGCACTGAACTTGCAAGCGTATACATTAATATACACTCAGTTAGATTGGTGCCTACCAGCATAGTACTTCGTGTTAGGGAATCCGATCCATAGCGGGGTATGGAGCACAACGGAAAATCTAACCAACCATGTAAGTCATGTTCACATATGGCTTAACTTTTGCCGACTACTGACAAGCATAACTGCATATTATTTTCCGTCGACTTTGGTCGAGTCGTCGTACGCTGGTGATGCAAATGACTTTCATTTTTTATTAGATGGCTTGTCCTCTCTACGGTTAGCGACGTATTATTTTGAGACTAATAGGCAGCAATTTATTTGTGGTACTCTCCCACATAAATGATGACCGTGTCGCCTCGAGTTGACTGATTGATGCTATCACACATCATGTAGTAACATGATGGACATAATTTTCGCCAGCCGAGGTGTGGGGCATGATGTAATCTTAGTGACGGAGCAAGACCGGGAAAACTCGGCTTTGTGCCGCCTTCTGTTGGGTACATTACAAGCGCCCGGGGTTCCGCCTTCTGTTAGGTACATAGTAAGCGCACGGGGTTCCGCCTTCTGTTGGGTACATTACAAGCACCCGGGGTTCCGCCTTCTGTTGGGTACATAATAAGCACACGGGGTCCCGCCTTCCGTTGGGTACATTATAAGCGCAAGGGGTGTCACCTTCTGTCGGATACATTATATGCGCTCGGTGTTATAAGAAATAGCTTCCTATGATCAGTGGCGCACCCATAAAAATATTCTCGGAGGGATCAATACTGGGGGCCAGGTTCGTTTTCGCATGGAACGAGTCTATGGCTTCGTTCATTTGCTCGTGCATTCCTCGTTCGTTCACTTCGTTCGTTGTTCGTTCGTTCGTTTACGGGTCGGAGTGGACAAGCTCGGTGTCGGGTCTGCGTCGGTCGGGCCGACGGCGCGCTGAGGTAGGGTCGACAACACACTGACCCTGGCACTATTTTCAGTATTGTCACGTGTTTTACCGGGTTATCTGAGTGCCGGTTCCGTTGTGCTGTGCTCGGCCAGCCGGTTGGATGTCTGCGCTTCACGATAACTGGCATGCATCCCGCTGGAAGTGTTCCAGTGAATGATGGATGATGCAATTCGTGTAGCTCTTGAAAGGCACAATTCAAATGCACTGTACATACCTGCAAAAAGTGTCCGCTTAGCGTCCTTGCACTGCACCACTTTGCTCACCTTCTGCATGCAATGCATGCGTGCTTGCCCAGATCCTCCTCGGGAAGCAGCAGGCCGTGACGCAACACCCGAGCTTCAACAAGACACATTCGTATGGGGCAACGTCATTCGTGACCAATCCTGGGAAACGTAGTGGCCAATAATGTAGTGGGAGTGTCAAACTTCGTCCAATAAGTTGGGAGCAGTGCGATCGGTCGGATAATGTAGTGGGAGTATCAAACTTCGTCCAATAAGTTGGGCGCAGTGCGATCTGTTGCGGGATTTATGTTGCACATTGCTTGCCCTAAAGGGTCAGACAGTGCTGTTGCTCATTTATTCGATTGGTTGTGGGTTATGGACTACACGCTCTTTCAAAGAAAGGAGGTGTCAATATAACTTCAAAGCTGTCAATGGATGAGAGGCAGCTAATAGTTCCAGGGACACAACCCTCGCCAGAAACAGTATCGTCACGGGCCGGAACAAGTCACTCACCAAATCCCCAACCAATATGGCACTTGCATTGAAGTTGGAACTGGGACTATGCTATTCCGCCCGTTCGGCAAGACAGAATTCGGCATTTTGTCGGCAGTCTATAAAGAGACCATGATTTAAAAATGAACAGAATATTTCATGGGCAAATATCGTTCTGGTGACAACGGTATCCATCTAGTTCGGAGCATAGTTATCTGTACTACAAGGAACGGCTCGACAATTTACAACAGAACAGGTGACCAGAACAGGAGCATGAGGCAAGTCCAGTCCCATCCGACCGAAGGCAGTGCATCCCATCAACGTAATGCGTGCATTACAATTACATTTTTTTAAAGTACAATTGACGATTGAACCTCTGTTTGTGTGACATTTTTATCATCGAACTGACATGAACAGCTGGATTATTGGCTTCACGACGCGTCGACTGCTTTTGGTCATAAAGCGTCGCCAAGCTCTAACGCCAGGTGGTTGTCGGCGAAGGGTAGCGACAGGTAGGACTCGAACCCTCAGCTTTCCGTTTGTGAGAGAATCATCCTATTCCTATGCTGCCCACCACCGACTTGACATGGATAGATTGGGCAATGAACTCAAGTGTAAATTTGGCTGCCAATCGCGAGCTTTGACGGGCACATTACGATCTATTTCCTTTCGCTTGCCTTGTACATTTTGTATCAAACACGAGGATCGTATCAACCCAAAAATATAAAACCAACGGAGCGGTCGCGCGTACGCACGCTATCCGACCTTGCTTCCTCGATCAGCGACGCGAGCGTGTCCCGGCAAATGGCACGGCGAGGTGGTAGTCACTGCCGGGCAGCCCCGGTCCGGGCGATGGTGAGTGACGCCTGTAGCGTCGGTCCGTGATTTGTTGCCGATGCGACAGCGGCGGCACCGGCCGCGCCCGTGATGGATGTGCCGCGGCGGTTGCTGTGATTACCCGCATCGGGCGGCTGAGCATGGGGCGAGGGGACGGGCACAGCGAGGGTCAGCGGCGAAGGAGCGGGCAGCGGCGCGGCCGGCCACGCGCTGCCGGTGTCGGCCTCGGCCGGAGGAGGCGCCTGATCCGTCTGCAGTTCTGCAGCAGAGCTGCAGAACTGTTCGTTGGTCGCCTGAACTTCAGGTCAAGTGGACTGCTCTGGAATTATCAGTCCACAGTGAGGAACATTTGCAATGTCATGGATATTGGTTGGCAACATATGTTGCATTCATCGCACATGCGGGCTGTGAACATGTGCACACAAGTGACTCTTGCCACAGGAATAGCTTTATGAGTGGCCTTTCTACTTTACCCTTAGCCTATCCACAAACATGAATTTCTCGCCGATATCGTGCACACCTTCTTCAGGAAGCCCGAGTGTTCTTAGTTAACCGAGTCTTTATTTATTGCAACCCACATGAGCGAATTGTCGGTCTAAGGGGCCAGAAAGTCTAAGTGGCCCTGGCCCATATATGTAGGTCGTTCTACACCTTCTGAAGTCCAAGACCGTTCGAGGCCTTCCTCGATAACCTGATGCCGTCTGAGGAGCGATTGCGAAGGCCTCCCCGGTTTTCCGTCGATAGCTGCCGCAAGGTGTGTAGCAATCGCATTGCAATTTTGGATACATGTTGAGTAAGTAGCTCGAAATATTTGGAGACATTTTCCTGTCAGATCACACCGGATCATGACGTCAAAAGCAAGGATGCCGGGAACAACTGATGTCGATCATCTGCCTAATCTTAACAAATGCACGCGGGGAGCAACTGCAGTCCAGTGTCCATCCTTGAAACGGGCATGTTGAATGGCGATTATATTTGATGATGGCCTGATTTTTGTTTCTCAATGCAACTTTATCCTCAGCATTAGCACCAGCCCAATCTTGAATCTGGTGTTAGCTGGTTGACTGGTTGGTTGGTTGGTTATTGGTTTTACGACACGTCGACCGTTGAGCCATATAGCGTCGCCAACCTCTCACGCCGATTGGTCGCGGGCGAAGAGTAGCGACAGGTGAGACTCGAACCCACAATCTTTCGATTGTGAGACGAGCATCTTACCCCTAGACCACTCGTCCCCAGAATTCGTGGTTAATACTGAGGAAACGGGCGTATTCAGATCCTTTCTCGAGTGGCTATTCCCCGTTCAACCAATAACTCCTGAAGGCGACATACTGATGAAAGCACCTCAACTTGACCAAGACATTCAGCGGTTATCCACTAGAATGGCGTAACATGACATATATTGCAGGCAGTCAATAAATAGAGCAAACTCGCACCAATTTGCACAGCTATAAAACGGTCACAGTGTCGCCGACTCAAAGTTCTATTTCGCCGACTCAGAGTTCTATTTCCTCTTGTCGACCGTGAAGCCGATTCCACAAGCCGTCGCACGTGGTGCTGGCCAGATCGATCGGCAGACACTGGTCGCCCTGGAGCATCTCGTACGCCATCGCGTCCGGCCCGGCAGCGGCCGGCAGCTGCGGCGGCGGCAGCTGCGGCGGCGGCAGCTGCGGCGGCGGCGGCAGCTGCGGCAGCTGCGGCGCGGGTAGCGGCGGCGCGCTGCCGCAGGCCAGCGGCTCCGGCGCCGCAGGGGGCGCCGCGGTCGGGCCGCGGTGTGCCGGCGCCGGCCTGCGAGTCGCCGGCCGCGCCGACCTGCGCGCCTTGGTTGGCCGCCTGGCGGACGGCCGCGCCGGCGGCTTGCGGTACTGACAGTGGTAGAGCCGGTGCCGCGACAGGTCGATGTGCCGGCGCGCCGGCTCGCCGCAGTCGGCGCACTTGAACGTCAGGTTGGGCGTGTGGTGTTCGCGGAAGTGGTTCTTGAGCGAGCGCTCCGTCTTGTACAGGCCGTCGCAGTAGACGCACACGCACGGCTGCGCGGCCGCCACCGCGCCGTTCCACGCCGTCGGCTCGACCGCGTCCAGCTGGACGCCCATTTTGAACTGGCTCTGCACGCCCCTGACCAGCACCGAGTCGAGCAGCAGGCGCGGCCGGTGCTGGCGGCGCACGTGCGCGGACAGCGCGTCCCAGGCGGCGTCGCCGGCCGCCGCCTGTTGCTGGCAGTAAAAGCAAGCGAGTGCGCCGCCGTGCGCTGTGCGCACCACGCCCAGCCGCAGCCGCTGGCCGGCGTCCAGGCCGGGCCACGTTGGGTCCAGCACACACTGCTGCTGACACTGGCCGCGCGGGCAGGCGGTCTGCGCGCCGGCCGGAGCTGGAGCTGGAGCTGGAGCCAGAGCCAGAGCCAGAGCCTGAGTCTGAGTCTGGGCCTGAGCCTGAGCCTGAGCCGCAGCCGGGACCGTAGTCGGAATTGGAGCCGGAGCCTGGACCGGAGCCTGGGCCGGGGTCGGGGCTGAGGTCGCGGCAGGGGAGAAGGCGACTCGGTCGCCGCCCGAGACCGGCGGCCCTGCGAACGGCTCCGGCTGGCCGGCGGTCAGAGTCAGCAGCGGCGGGAACACGCCGCGCTGCTGCGCCTGCGCCACGCTCGCCGCCGAGCAGGGCGGTGTCTGGGCGGCTGGCGGCGCGGCCGGCGCCGGCTGCGGAGCCGCGGGCGGCGCGGGCTCGGCGGCGGACAGCATCTCTGCCGTCATGTTGATGGGTCCCGGCGGGTTGGTGCTGTAGTCGAGACAGAACGCCTCGGCCGGCAGTGTGGCCAGCAGAGACGTGGTGCCGGCGCGGTGCGCCTCCGGCAGGTACACGGTGTCCGGCAGCAGCAGCATCTGAAGACGCGGCGCACCACATCACACGGGGACAAGCATACACCCCCGCCCACCACGTACGCCTCGCACCAACAGCGTAGCAAGTGCAGCGCAGCAATCGCACTGTTGTTGGTATTTATGTTAACTCAGCGACAGCGCTTCAAGTATTCCGGATAGTCAAGGGTTTGAGCATGACCAGGAAAAGCGAGTCACATACGCGGACAGACAGATATGGGAGAGGTTCCAAGCCACTATTCTTCATTTGCGACGCATATCACGTGGTCCGTGGCGTGTGGAAAACGAGACGTCACAGTCAGATATACGCGTGGAAGAAGAATAACCTTGGGTTCTTCTCCGACGCATTCAACAGCTACATCATACAACGTCGCCAACCTCTCACGCCGATTGGACGCTGATGGATTCGGTAATCCTGCCGGTTGCGGCATTCGAGCCCACGATCTTGAGATCACGAGTCCAACACCCTACCGACTGGGCTACTGCGGCCCCGAGGGATACGCGTGGAAAACACCAGTCATTGCTAGGGATACGGACAAAGGCACACCAGTCACAGCTAAAGATATGGTCGGAAACCACACCGGCCCGTAACCGACACACTAGGTGTTGGTGATGGTGGTGATTCCCAGTGTTAAAAAGTACGTCAGTTACGACTGGGCTGATTAGCACAACAAAAAATGTTCCATCACAGTCTGGGACTCGCACGGAAAACACGAGCTAGTCAGGGATACGTATGAGCGCAAAGCGCCTCTGTCTGATTGCTCCATTTATGACGGGGAGAAAACAAGTCGCGTCGGCATCCAAGCTGCGCTGCCGACGGCTGCGACCTGCGAGAAACACGGCCGCTTGCCGGAGCCAGAGTGGAAACACTTCTGGTGATAAATCGCACGCGGCGCTCGTCGCAGGGCCGACCCAGCAAAGCCATCGCCAGGCACCCGCCGGCCGACACGTAGTGGCGTTATCGGCCGGCTTCGACGCACAGCAGGTCGCCGCTCGCGGCTGGTGCGATGCATTTTAGCGCGGGCGGCTTCACAAAACACCGCCATTCCAAGAGGAAAACGTATCAAGCATACAAATGTACGAAATACAACTAGCAGGAGGCCTAAAAAGGTGCTGAAGTTTGCTTAATCAGATCGAACTGACCAAGTCTGACGCTGCTGCACGACTGCAATTGGCCGGCGGCTCGTCGGCGCTAATGTAAGGTCACGGAACTAATATAAATAGACAGCATGGCCCCAGCTCCAATGTTACGGAGATGAGTGGGAACAAGAACGAGGGCTTTCTGACGGGGGGGGGCAGTGGATGCATGGGCATCGCTTTGTGCAATTGGTTGAGAAGGGTGGCAAATGACCCTTTTGATGGCCAAAGCTATCTTGAGAACCATTGGTATTTAGTGTACGCACATGTAGTGTAGGCACAATGGTTGAGCTTCGGCCTAATGGGGTGGGGGAGTGGGGAAGGTATGGGAACGTATTATTATTAAGGAGATCCTGCAAAGAAACCTTCCCGACCTGAAAACACTCGGATGACTCCTCAGTTCTAATCTAATACTCATCATCTCCTTGAAGCATATCTCCAATTCCATCGCTTGTTTCCAAAGACAAGGGTGCTCTATTAGGTGATCTTTCGCTTATTTAAGTGGTCATTCCTATGTATCACGTATCCTATGTGAGCTCATTCTGAGATAAAATTATCTGTTTCTACCATATGTTAAAAATAGTGATACAGCCCAGAACAATTGAGACAAAATCTGGTGAAATTATAAAAAGGGTTGCAAAAAATGACCAACAAAAACATACTTTTACTATTGAACTGCTTTGGTATCGTGCTATAGGTTCCAACTTGGCAGGCAAACGCGAAGGAGTTTTCGTCGTCAGTATGTAGTGTTGGTTTTTAGGGCACGACGAACGCTCGGCCATTTTGCGCTCATAACACCAACTGCCATCATTTTACAGTTGAAATAACAGTGCTCAGCTCAAATCACAGTGCTCACGATGGGCGACAGAGGTCGAAGTTTACTTGTTAAAGAAAAAATTAATGTCAGCAACGATCTATCTCCGTGACATCGCCCGCATTTGTCGCAGCGACATGTCAGCGACATACCCACTGCTTCAGGGCCCACAATATCTGCGGTGCACAGGTTCAGTACGGGACAGCCGGCAAGTGCATGGTGCACTGTGCGTGCGATGGAATAGCGTGCACGCAGACGACGGTTGCCTCCCGTAAAAAGGCAACTATGTGTTGCCAGTGTACATCCAATCCTAACAAAACCAACGACAAATTTATATATTCGCTGTGTGCGCAATGAAGCCTGCCGCGTGCCGAATGACGGCTTCACCAGTTCACGTTTGCTGGTCTTCATGTTCTAGGTGCATTGCCACTTTGCATGCACGAAGGACGATGTTGATATGCTGAAGTTTCCAGTGGAAGGGCCAGGCTAATCGGCTGTGACCATTCACGCAGCCAAACCAACAGCCAAGTCATGTAGGTCTTGCTAGTGATTGATTGATTGATTGATTGATTGATTGACAGTGACCATTTTGGTGCAGAAAATTAATTCAACTCGGTTATTTGATATCGTGACAGTTTATCGTGGGACTTTTTGGACCACAAACTAGGTGCAAAATAGGGAATAACAGACCGAACATCTTTAACCTAGGGCATTACAAACTAATGGATATTAGCAACATCGCAGCACAGCAAAGAACGACTCCGCTCAACTTTGGGTCCTCCCATTCGACTTTATATTTTACGTTATCGTTTTACGGCTTTCAAGAAGTGACAGAAAGGCAACCAGGAAGAATGTGATGATGGAGCTGTGCGAATGCGGATTATGCCACTAATTTTTAGTTGAAGGACTCTAGGAAACTATTGCGCCTGCCTAAAGCACACAAGAGATATGATTCTTGGTTAGTCCAAGAATATCAGCATTCGGTTGGTGCGTTCCAGTGTTAGTCGGTAATCTGGTGGAAACCCGTTTGCAGTATTCTGAACATAACAAATCTGGCAGCAGCGGCCCGCCTAAAACTAGCCGACGTAGGTGGTCGGGGCGTCCCAACTAACATCGCTGGTGTCTAGACAGGTACGCCTGGTCTGGTCGCTCTGTCAACATCACATGTGGCTGAATTCTGCTGTGTCCATGCAGCACCGGTGGCATAGTCAGGAGACCAGGATCAAGCCCTTCCAGGCACGGAAACATCTCGGTTCTGGGTCAATTATCCGATCCTACGCGACATCTAGTGCAACGCCTGTCGGCAGGACAAACTCGGTTGACTTCCTGGCCGCGCCACTGCGAGGTGCATCGTGGCGTGACGTGGCGTGACGTGGCGTGGCGACAACACGCACACTCGGGCCGCTCGTGTTACGAGACATACGATACCGCCGCGCCGACTAATGGAAATGCCTTCAGCCATCAACTGGACTGGACCGAGCGACACCAACGTATTGCCTGGCTGGGAGTAGTACCATCGATCTCGGACATCGCCGCAAAACCGGGGATCATCCCGGATCCCGCAATTGACGCGGGTAGGTGCCGTCAGGAGCGAACTTGACATCATTCAAATAACCCCTCGGCATCAGACAGATTGAGTCTATCCACGCGTTACCTCTCACGACAGCAGTACAGTAGTCGGGGAAAACCCTCCCTAGAACCGCGGCCGCCATTGATCGCAAAAATAAATAAATATAGAATTTCAGAAATCACCCTTCGTCGCTTCTGAATTTCCAAAATAGCATTGTGACTGTCTCGAAGGTCAAACTAGGTCACGTTATCTTAGGTCACAAGCTCACGATTTCAAAAAACGCGTGAACAAAAATTTCGAAATTGACACAAGATGACGATCATGACGAGTTCAGCGATACATAGCTTCGTGCACGGAGAATATAAGTGCGACGAGCTTACATCATTGCTGGGTGAAAAAAACCTGTCAGGCACGTGTTATTCCCAATCGGCGCCGTAGCTGTCCGAAAGAGCTCGAAGCCTTCGTGTTATGTCCCTGTGACGCATTTAAACCTTACCAACGGCTTCATGGTGATGACCAACGGCGTGTCTGAGCCAACATGTCAGAACTTACACAAGACTAAAACTTGCGACTTTTCAAATTAGATCCTGCATCCGTTTCAATGTACTGATGTGGGCTATATGTCAGCAACTGAAAACAACGCATCAGTAATACTTTCAGTTTTGCCTGACGCCAAAGGGTGAGGCAAGGTGAGATAGCCGGTAAATTCATCTACATAGGTCAGGACCAGCGCGCGGCCAGACATGTGACTATCGGGCATATGCACTATATCTATAACTAGAACTTCGGCCGGGCTAGTTGGACGCTGCGGCAGCAATGGCGGTGCCGGTGGGCCTAAGCCATCCTTATGCTGCAACGCTTGCAGCTGTCTCCAGGGTTTTTGTAGTCGCACTTTAACCCTGAATACCAAGTTTGGCGAGACAGTTTTTCATGCAGCTTCTCGTGACCACAATACCCATGGTGCGACACATCGTGGTACCGACGCATATTTTTGAACCGTTTGGCCAAACGATTTTTGGATCCACATGTTCACCGTCATGATAGCACAATATTTCGTTCTGTGGGGTAAATTTGTCTGCAGGCTCTTTTCAAATTTGGGGGTGGGGAAAACTTTGGCCATTTCTGACAATTTAGACGATGTACAAGAGCACGGCAAGCTTTGTCGTGCTTCTGATACCAGAGCAGGGAGGATATTGTAGGCTGTGATAAGCGCCATCTATGAGAGCTGCATGGTTAGCGCACCTGAACTCTAGAATTGAGATCAATAGTTAGCAAACCTCCGCTAGATGCCTCCGTTCGAGACTTCAACGCTAGTTTGGTGCACAGGGGATTTTCATGCGTATGCGTGTGAAATGCAGAAAACCTCCCATCTGTTGGCAGCGCCGTGGAGCGGGCAGCTTTCTGCGTCAAGTCAAATGAAGGGTTAAACCAGAAAAATGTGTGCTTGCGTGAACATTTGCTATGTTACAAATCAATATTCTTGAAAATTCGGAATACATGTAGTGGAAAAATGTGTAGAGTGCACTATATGAAGTCATTATCAGGTCAGGTCACACATATGACCTGAACCTTCCCGAAGGCACATGTATTCCAGGCGTTCTGGAGGCTAAAATACGAATCAGTACGAAAATATTGGTATACCAGGGTAACATTGCGCGACGAAACCATTTATTAAAATATAGTTGTCAGTGCATTGAAATTGAAATGCTTTGATTTTTGGGACTTAATTTGGAACACTTCAAGAACTTAATTGTATTCTTGTTTTCCACCAAAAGTATCGAAGTGGGATGAAAACATATTGTCTTGCCTTGGTGGCACTCATTGCTTTTTCCGGAGTGCCATCTGCTTCGAAAATCGTCTTCTTCAACAGTTCCATCACATAATTTCACGTACTTGACTTCGGCGGGATCGTTGACCTTGCCCTTTGATAAGGCTACCTGTATTAGTCCAAGTGACTGTACAGGTTAACGTGTGTAGCTACACCATGCTATTTACCGCATGCCTCTGTCTTGCTTAGAACAAAAGTTAGTGGGCGGAGGTCAAATTTACCTCCCACCTCGCACTGCGAGTGGTAGAAATTTGTTCAATGCTGGTCACCTGGTCCGATCGTCAGCACAGCCAGACGTCCAGGTGACGGGCGCTGTTTAGTGGTGCAGGTGGTGGTCGGCGCTGTTCAGATGGCCGTCACCATCAACCGGCGGTGTCGGCTGGGCTGTGAATCATTAATTGTGCTGCATACACGGATCCGTGCGGTCACCGAGGCAGAACGGACACCTGGAAGCGCACCAACAGTGTCGACACAGCGCGTGTCACCGAGGCGGAACGGACACCTGGAAGCGCACCAACAGTGTCGACACAGCGCGTGCCACCGAGGCGGAACGGACACCTGGAAGCGCACCAACAGTGTCCACACAGCGCGTGCCACCGAGGCGGAACGGACACCTGGAAGCGCACCAACAGTGTCCACACAGCGCGTGTCACCGAGGCGGAACGGACACCTGGAAGCGCACCAACAGTGTCCACACAGCGCGTGTCACCGAGGCGGAACGGACACCTGGAAGCGCACCAACAGTGTCCACACAGCGCGTGCCACCGAGGCGGAACGGACACCTGGAAGCGCACCAACAGTGTCGACACAGCGCGTGCCACCGAGGCGGAACGGACACCTGGAAGCGCACCAACAGTGTCCACACAGCGCGTGTCACCGAGGCGGAACGGACACCTGGAAGCGCACCAACAGTGCCGACACAGCACGTGTCACCGAGGCGGAACGGACACCTGGAAGCGCACCAACAGTGTTGACACAGCGCGTGTCACCGAGGCGGAACGGACACCTGGAAGCGCACCAACAGTGTCGACACAGCGCGTGCCAACGAGGCGGAACGGACACCTGGAAGCGCACCAACAGTGTCCACACAGCGCGTGTCACCGAGGCGGAATGGACACCTGGAAGCGCACCAACAGTGTCGACACAGCGCGTGTCACCGAGGCGGAACGGACACCTGGAAGCGCACCAACAGTGTCGACACAGCGCGTGTCACCGAGGCGGAACGGACACCTGGAAGCGCACCAACAGTGTCGACACAGCGCGTGCCAACGAGGCGGAACGGACACCTGGAAGCGCACCAAGTGTCGACACAGCGCGTGCCAACGAGGCGGAACGGACACCTGGAAGCGCACCAACAGTGTCGACACAGCGCGTGCCAACGAGGCGGAACGGACACCTGGAAGCGCACCAACAGTGTCCACACAGCGCGTGTCACCGAGGCGGAATGGACACCTGGAAGCGCACCAACAGTGCCGACACAGCGCGTGTCACCGAGGCGGAACGGACACCTGGAAGCGCACCAACAGTGCCGACACAGCGCGTGCCACCGAGGCGGAACGGACACCTGGAAGCGCACCAACAGTGTCGACACAGCGCGTGTCACCGAGGCGGAACGGACACCTGGAAGCGCACCAAGTGTCGACACAGCGCGTGCCACCGAGGCGGAACGGACACCTGGAAGCGCACCAACAGTGTCGACACAGCGCGTGTCACCGAGGCGGAACGGACACCTGGAAGCGCACCAACAGTGCCGACACAGCACGTGTCACCGAGGCGGAACGGACACCTGGAAGCGCACCAACAGTGTCGACACAGCGCGTGTCACCGAGGCGGAACGGACACCTGGAAGCGCACCAACAGTGTCGACACAGCGCGTGCCAACGAGGCGGAACGGACACCTGGAAGCGCACCAAGTGTCGACACAGCGCGTGCCAACGAGGCGGAACGGACACCTGGAAGCGCACCAACAGTGTCGACACAGCGCGTGCCAACGAGGCGGAACGGACACCTGGAAGCGCACCAACAGTGCCGACACAGCGCGTGCCACCGAGGCGGAACGGACACCTGGAAGCGCACCAACAGTGTCGACACAGCGCGTGTCACCGAGGCGGAACGGACACCTGGAAGCGCACCAACAGTGTCCACACAGCGCGTGTCACCGAGGCGGAACGGACACCTGGAAGCGCACCAACAGTGTCGACACAGCACGTGTCACCGAGGCGGAACGAGTCGCGGGAGCAAAACAGCCGATACGTGGGCAGGCAGTAAGTCGGTGCCCACACTTTCCACTATGAAACGATTCGATTGATTACTCGGGTCGAAGGGCACTCTGACTGCTAATATGGTCAAAAGGCGACTCAATCGGAGGGAAATGGCAAGCTATCTCCACAGAGGACGAGTCAGCAACGCGGCTGATTGGGGAGGAAGACTCTTTGCGAGCATACCAGTGGGAGTTTCAATCGGCGTACGTTATACGGAACCCTTCGGGATGATCCAGTGCATTTTCTGTGATACATATCGTTCAAACATAATTTCTCAGAAATGCTGATTTCTAGGCACGGTTAAGAACTAAGTTTCAAGTTCATGCATATGCTAATTTCGACTACTTGAGAGGTTGCAGAATTTAACGAGGGAGACGAGAAAGAGAGCAGAAAACGATGCTGACGTCGGAGAAGAAAAGCACGGAATGCAGTGCTCCAAGTACGATACAGAGAACCACTTAAGGGCCTCTTGAGACAAATCTCACGGAAGGGAAACGCCTCTTATCTTTGAATTCCCACATCATGTTTATCGCAAATGGGCTTAAATTACACGGCTCATGTCAGGACTCGCCATCCGAGAGGATGCATGCTTGAGCTTGTAAATGGCCCAACGACGGAGCTTGTAAGTGGCCGAGCGACGGAGCTTGCAACCGGCCAAACGAAGGAGGTTGTTACCGGCAAAACGACGGAGCTTGTAACCGGCCGAACGACGGACTTTGTAACTAGCCAAACGACGGAGCTTGCAACTGGCCAAACGACGGGACATGTAACCGGCAAAACGACGGAGCTTGTAACTTGCCAAACGACGAAGCTTGTGACCGACTAAACGACGGAGCTTGCAATTGGCCAAACGACGGAACTTGTAACTTGTCAAACGACAGAGCTTGTAACCAGCCAAAAGACGGAGCTTGAAATTGGCCAAACGAAGGAACTTATAACTTGCCAAACGATGGAGCTTGTAACTTGCCAAACGACGGAGCTTGTAAACGGCCAAATGACGAAGCCTGTAACCGACTAAAGGACGGAGCTTGTAACAGGCCAAACGACGGCGTTTGTAACCGGACAAGCGACGGAACACTCCACCCACTCACTCAGCCGTCGCTTGGCATGATATCTGAGGTAGTTTGTCTAGACATGTAGACTGGCATATCGGTGCTTCAACTCGGGAGAAAACCTGTCCGGCCGTTCGACAACACATACCACGTCTGGGAGATACGATGCGAATGCCAGGTGCTCTCACAAGCAACGGCGACTGCGAAGGCACGAAATGGCTCAACTCGCTGAGGTCGTGCAGACCCTATGCAAACTTAATAACCGTCAGTGTTTGCCGTCAGCTGTCGGCATGCTGCGTAATTGCCATCGGATGAAGGAACCTACGTACTGTCAGTCTGAATGAAAAACACCGAACTCACACAAAGGAGCAAGATGCAACCACAAACAGCACTCCCAAATGCAGTGGGATTCGTCGTACCTTCATTTCCCGCTCAAGCTCCTCCATGTCCTATTTATTACCCAACTTGGCTACCGATAACTGGCTTGGGGAACTGCTCGGACTTCTTTGGCATTACTATTTCACCCCAATGACGTCAATACAAACGGCACTTGCTTCACCACTCGCCAATCAGATGGCTGTAGCCGAGGAGACGGGGTCACCGATGGCATTACTTATTGGGCAACTGTATGTTCTGCCCACAATGCATAGCTGAGTGCCCCCGCTTAAGCCTTAAGCTGCGGAGGGAACGACTGTACTGCTGAACTGCTGCCTGAAAGACTGGAAATAAATCGTCCTGCGCACATCATACACACAGCTCAAGATGCCACCACGACACCGATCCGCTACTGTCACTGATGCAACGGTATTGTAACAAAGTTTCTATAAAATGTACTTTTCGGCTGTCAAATGAATGCACCCTGGCATAGTACTATAATGCTGTCTCGTAACTGTAAATGATGTGACCCCGTAAATGTAACGCCTCACGAGCCTGAGCCGGCTGGCGGCTCGCCGCCGGTCCGTGCCACGGCAGTGACCGGATGCAGGGTCGAGAGTCCAATTCTCGAGCGGCGCCGTCGCCGAAGCTGAGCCATCGCTTTCGGGGCTGTGCCGGGCCGACGGCCGACGGTCGTGACGTGTGATTTCATCAGCCATGGCCGGCTGAGTGTACTCATTGCACTACCTACGCCGGCAGACGGCCCTGGACTGGCGAGCTGTGCGGTTCTGTAACGCTGGCGGTCGTGCGTTCTAAATTAATAACTGATTTCGGCTCTAAAATTCAGAACTAGGAAATATCACGGTCGTTCGTTGTCGTGGAACATTTTCTGTACGTATGTACTGGAGTTTGAGTGTTACTGTCAATTGCATAACCGGCTGCACAATATACCGTGCAGAGGACAATCTCTTTGAACAGCCGAACTGGTTGTCGTGACGCGAGGTCAAAATCCTGGACTATCACGTAGCCTATATAGAAACTTTACTACAGTATGGTTTCTTACCAGATGTATGGGCTGCTCTTTGTCTGCCTAAGAAGTACACCAGACATAAATACTGCACCACCACTACATAGCTATTACCGAAAATTGTGATAAATGCGTCATATACAAGAAGTATTCAGTTTAAATGCCCACACAAATAAGCTGGGTTTTCTTATCACTTCTTTGCACATAGGGTACTTACCCAGCATGAAGACAAGCTTGGTCAAAGCAAGATGAAAATAAGCCCGGTACAAATGATATTACAAGTCCTTGGAGCTACAGCTAAACTTCGTGATGCACGGCCGGTCACGATCAAAATTGGGACTTCAGCATTGACCAAAATCAAAACAGTCACTAATTACTGCACACCCCGTGAGAGGTTCAAGGCAATAACCTACTGGATATTGTTGCCTATATTCTGAGGAGCTGAAGGACACCACACAAGACAGCTGCACAACCATAGCTGAAGCCTGTCCGGTCAACTGAAACAATTAGAAAATCGAACAACAGTACGCTAAAAACAATGGATAGATTTTGATAAAACATTATATATTCGTACTTGAGAGAGAGAGAAAGAGAGAAAGTGATAGAGAGAAAGGGAGAGATAGAAATAGAGAGAGAAAGATAGAGAGAGAAAGAGAGATAGAAAGAGAGAGAGAGAGAGAGAGAAAGAGAGAAAGAGAGAGAGAGAGAGAGAAAGAAAGAGAGAAAGAAAGAGAGAGAGAGAGAGAGAGAGAGAGAGAAAGAAAGAGAGAGAGAAAGAGAGTGAGAGTGAGAGTGAGTGAGAGTGAGTGAGTGAGAGTGAGAGTGAGAGTGAGAGAGATTGAGAGTGAGAGTGAGAGTGAGAGTGAGAGTGAGAGTGAGAGTGAGAGAGAGAGAGAGTGAGAGAGAGAGAGAGAGAGAGAGAGAGAGAGAGAGAGAGAGAGAGAGAGAGAGAGAGAGAGAGAGAGAGAGAGAGAGAGAGAGAGAGAGAGAGAGAGAGAGAGAGAGAGAGAGAGAGAGAGAGAGAGAGAGAGAGAGAGAGAGAGAGAGAAGAGAGAGAGAGAAAGAGAGAGAAAGATAGAGAGAAAAAGAGCAAATGAATTTTCCATGCCATTCTTTCCATCATCATACTTCAATGTGCACACTTTAATTCATTTTTTTGTTTCACATGCTCGTCATCTATTATGAATTGATCAAACTCTTCACACTATTTGGCTACCACGACCATGCTTTCAGTCCCTGTCGTGTTTGACACAAATCATGATATATACTGAACTAATAAAGTCACGCAAATTGCGGAATGGCTTCCGATGTTGCTCCGTTACATGCAGTTGGTATTGTCTAGTGTATTTATTGCATGTCCACGTACTACACAACACGGGTTTCAAGATCTTCAAAAGCCTGGTAGACCAACACGATAATCTAAGTCAATACTTATACGGGAATTGCTCGCCCGACGGCAAAAAAAACAAGGAAAAAGTGCAAATGTGGAAAGAACATTTGCGCATTCCATAAATGTTATAAACCATGAGCTATGGTCAGCCAGGACTGAAACCAGCATTATTACAGTAAAGGTGAAATGTGAACCTTCCAGATGGCGCTACCTAATGCCACCTATAGAAAATACATTTTATTTAACTTACATTTTATCAACTTACCACATCGTCAGCAACAACTTACCCCCATAGCGGGGGAAGTTGATGAAATGGTAGTTACTCGATGTTGTGGAAAGCCCAGAGGATGACACAAAAATCATAATCGGAGATGATACTAGAAGGCGTAGGCTTGGCATAGGTGTAGCTAACTCCTCGCTACCTTTCCAAAGTGATGATTTATTTTAAGTTTCGCAAAAATTGTATCAACTTGACCCGGTCTCCCCTAATCCTGCCGAAACTTTTCTCATTAGGCCGAAGACGGTGAACGCATCTCAAACTTAGATGCACTGCGGCGAACTGGCAAATTAGCATAGGTGCCACGCCGTCACGGCAATGCTGTTCCACTGACTTCCAGCTCAGGTTACGCCGCATACGACCGTTCAACGCGGCTCCATCCACTCCACTGAACTCGGCCAGTGACTTGGCCGGCTGGCCTCGGAGCGCACAGATCAGGTGACATAACGTCATGGTGTAACCGGCGCTGGGCTGGTCGGGTCCACCGACCAAGCTCCATTGTAAGCATCTTTTATTAACCAAAATGTCCGTGATCGAATCAAACAGTGGGTAAAAATCGTCAAACATCAAACTGAAAATATCTGAGACATACCTCACTACCATGAGCAAAATGACCTTTTTTCGGTGATTTAAATACAAATTATGTCATAACGTATAGTATCTTTTCCTATTGATGTGAAAATAATTTATCCAATTCGCATGAAAAAGTACGCCACTATTTTTTTCCTTACGGTGGTGATGCAGATATCAGCTCCACTTGTGAGTGAAAAACTAGGATATGAAACGCTGCAATAGAACAATCATTGAGGCTTCAAAAACGTGACGGTCGGGCAGGGCCGTCACACGTCAGGGTGTCGCTCAGATCAATGTTTGTCGTATATGTAAGGGAGCAGCGCCGCCCGGACTTCGCCCTCCCTCGTAATTAGCTGCATCTGCACCAATGGCATGATAACGGGCTTACCAATGGGTAAGTCCCACCAAGTCTTACAATGTCTGGTCGTGGAAGCTCATCAAACGGCGTACTGTCGAAAATGTACTGCCAACAAGAAACGGAGACGACATCGTCGATAATATTCGGAAGGGCGCATATTACGTTATGCAGTGGGCCCACATCTCCTGCTTGGAATGCGGGGTGGTGGTGGGGGTAGCGCAGGCCGTGCTCCGTCCGACCGACCGTGCTCGTCAGGTACTTGCTGCCACCCCACGAATGTACCTGACCTTCACAACTAACCTGTCTCACCCTGTTCTGACCCATGAGCCTGACCAAAGTTTAAGCGGTCGGCACTTCGCTTCCATTCTCGCAAGCATCACGACCGTGCCATCGGCTTAAATGTCTTGGGAAATCGAGTGCTATTACGTTGCCACCATATCTGAAGCCACTCCAGTGAACTATGTCATTATGCTTTAGAAGGCAGCCAATAATGTGCAAACCGTGCTTCATTTTCGAAGAAATGTTCATGCGACGAACTGGATAGGCCAGGCGCCTCTAAATACACCAGCTCCTGCAATGCATAAAGAGCTGAGCTGCAGGAAGTTGCGCATCAATCACTGCAATACTGTGGCTAGAACAGCGATGTAGAAAGCTTCAGCAGCCTAGAACAAGCATGATTTTCTTCCTATTGGTATGCAACGATTATATTTAAACAAATAATGCAGCCTGCAGACAGTCCAGGTGGAATTTCTGGGATTGTTTATCACGTATATTACCAGCGGGGTAATGCCTGTTGAAGTCTATCATGCTGAGAGGCAGAGGCGACAACATCGCTTTTGCTGGATTTTCGTTCATCCAGGGAATCACTAACTGAGACATTCCACTAAAATTCACTTACGTTGTTTGAAGCAACAGGAAACATCGTGTTTTGCCGTTGCGACCTAAATAGCGATGCATTTATTATGTCATTGATTTGGTGTTATAAAAGCATGCACTCCGACGTCCATTATATTTCGGTTTTTATCAAATGACATTCGTTCGTTGGAAGGGTTCGGAAGGCCCAAAAGACAGGACACATACTATTCCAAAGCCGATCATGGTCTGATTACGGATAGGACATTTGTTAAATCAAAAGTTATGGATCGTGTTTTCAATGACATACTTTTTTAGACTTTTCAATTGGTTGAATTGATCGGACCGGCTGCTTAAACTACGGTTACGTAGGTACCGAATTTTGTGTGTCAGCTCTTCGAATTATGGGCAACAACATCCAGTAAGTTGCACTGCCTTGGACCTCTCACAGCGGATGCAATAATTAATAAAACCTTGATCATCCGCGTATTATTATTACGTCTTAGTTAGTTATTCGGGTTTTCAGGGCGCATCGACAGCAGTGGTCACACAGCGCCCATGACATAGTCAGTCATACCGGAGTATACAAGCGGAATCTAGTCGAGACGAGGTAGCATGGAACACATTATCGAACCAGATGTGGTAAAATCGTACTGTAAAACCGTCCTGCTTTTAACACACACCGTATACCCAACATGATATAGTAGCACGTACCACAGACAACTGGATCCAGCTTGGACATTAACGCAGTGTAGCGTCTATCGCCCAGGGCAGGCAACATTGAACCGTATTTATCATTACGCCTTACTGTCAGCTCCATATGCACATGAAATCGACCGTAAAGTCACGCCCGCTTATAATTCCCCAGGAGATTTAATCTACGCAGACGACATTTGATCAAGCATCTGATATATGATGAAATTCCGAGAGTTAGCTTGAATTAGTTGTATGGGGCCCTCATAATTATGAGCAATTGGTGAGTTCTGAAATGTGCACATGTAGTATATCTGACAAGGACCACGTAGCCAGGGAGTCGGATTGGCAACAAGATATTACCATAATTCTGAAGCTGCTTAGGTCTCATCCAACCAATCGCTTCGAGCTGTACACTCGCTGTCCAACCTCAGAGGGAGAGGGGTTGAATTGACTTTCAATGAACAGTCACTCGCGCTGTTCTGTGCTACATCAATTATTTCTGAATGGCATTTGAATATAATTGCATTGAGTGCAAGTTGGCTGATTAGTGTAGAACAAGCGTTGAGCAGCAACCGAGAGGCCGGACTCGGACAACTTGCGACCCACTACTGTTCTTCAAGTGGAAATAGGAGAACGTAGCCAACGTGTCAATTACAATACACAGGCCATTTGTTGGTCTCCTGCATTCGTATTGAGATACATTAATCCAACTATGCATTGCATAGCTATTCTGGTCTGGTCGAGAACTGATGAGTGGCAACAGAGCTGGACAGGAGACTTGGAAGACTGTACAGTAGGGTGTCCCACTTGTTAAAATGCTTTCAAAACATCCATTTACATTGTTTTTCCCGTTCGTATAACCATTTTAAGGAACCTCGCCGTTTTTGTCAAAGAATATTCGAACCATAATACTTCTGGTTCCCGCTGGTCCTTTGAAGATTTGGATGTCATTTGGGGTTTGACACTACTGTAGTGTTGCAGGCACCAGCATGCAAATTGTGGATAAGCGAAGAACCAACGCATGTAGATATCGACATGCGACCGATGTCATTTGTTTCATAGCGATGCAGGCCACATATTTATATCTGGGATTATATCCGATGTGTACCTGTATGTATCTAGTTGGCCTAATGCACATATGACATCAAAAACTTTGCAAATGTTATCAAATTCCCCCATGGTGTAACAGTTTCGTTGGTATTTACGTGCCGGCAAAATTTCATTGAAATGCCTCTTTCGATGGTTTATATTTTTTTTGAAGAAGAAGAACCTTGGGTTCTTTTACGACGCATTCAACCGCTAGGTTATATAGCGTCGCCAACCTCTCACGCCGATTGGTCGCGGGTGGACTCGGTAAATACCTTATATTTGTTTTTAAAGTTTTTTTTAAAACGCCATTTACAACCTCGGGTTTGTTATGATTCAATGACCATATGTGGGTGAAGATCGATCACCACAGACAATTCCCGCTGGCCTTCTTATTTACGGCATTTCCATGTGATCGGCTCTGGTGTGGACATATGCATTCTGGTGCCATTCCACAACCTGCGCCAGATTCTCAGCCGGCTCTCGTCAATTGTGGTGTCGATGAGCTCCTGAACCAGCTTAACACCACGCTCTGCACCGTCGTTAATTACTAGATTCCTTACATATTCCCAGAGTCGGCAGTCGGCAGAAGCTCGCGTTATCTTGCCACTTAACGTTATCACCGGACTACGTAAGGAATCTGGCTATAGTTAACGACGGTGCATAGTGTGGAGTTAAGCTGGTTCAGGAGCTCATCGACGCCACAATTGACGAGAACCAGTTACAGGACGTTGTGCAGGTTGTAGAATGGTGCCGGAATACGTATAGCCAAACCAGAGCCGATTACATGACCATGCAGTAATTGAAGAAGGCCACTGTGTATTGTCTCTAGTGATCTATTTTCACCCACATATGGTGACTGAATCATGTTGCAAATGGTGTTTTATAATCCATCCAGAGGCATTTCAATGAAATCTCACCAATACGCAAATTATACCAACGAAACTGTTGCACTGGGGAAATTTGCTCACATTTGCGATGTTAGTGATATGATATGTACTTTAGGCCAAATAGATGCCCAAAAAACTACACATCGGATATAATCCTAGATATAAATATGAGATTCGCATCGCGATGAAACAAACGGTATCAGTCGTATGTCGATATCCATCATAGTTATTCGCTTATCGACAATTTGCATGCTGGTGCCTGCAACGCTGCAGTAGTGTCTAGCACCAAGTAACATCCAAATATTCAAATGACCAGCGGGGACCATAATTATGGTTAGAATATTCTACAAATTTGTGAGATTTCCTAAAATTGTTGCACGAACGGGAAAAGCAATGTAAATGAATGTTTTGAAAACCTTTCTTTAGGGACACCTTACTGTACAGGCTTGGGACCAGAGTCATGACGGTCCCACACAATGCTAATACGGCTGGGGAAAGGTCCTGGTGTCGGCTACTGAGAGGTGCTAGCTTCTTAAACACCAAAGCCAAACTCGTATTTTGTCAGCACACTGTTGGACCTCACCCCAGCAATTCAACAAACCGCGATGGAAATCGGCATAAAGGTAATGCAGAATACACATGCAGACGATTTACGCTGCTATGGGTGGCATGGGTGCTTGTTTTTGGCAAGAGCACTACCAATGACTACTTTACAAATTGTGCTACGTATTCAACAACCAAAAAAAAATATCCCAACACTAGGCCGCGTTGGTCAGCCCACGCAGCGACAACTCCGGAAGCCATGCAATAGTGAACATGAGCTTAAATCACCTTCGTTCGCGATCCAACCCGCCCTCCTCCGCACCAAGTCAGATAGCAATGCTGCGCACACGGCGAACAGCACGCGCACGGGGAGGAGATACGCGGTGCGCAAAACGTTGAGACGACGGTTGGTGCTGGACTTGGGAGCCGCCTCACCTGGCTGGCGCTGGACGTGGTGGTGGGCGCGGCGTTTGAGTACCACTGGCAGAGGGGGGCGGCGCCCATCGATGACGTCACAGCCGCAGTGGTGAGGTTCTCGGCGACAGCGGGTAGTGTCTCGGCGGTGACCGTCAGGTTCTCGGCCGCGCCCACCGTTGTCTCCTGCGGCGCGAGCACCCACAAACACATATATGTGTGATCACCAGTTCAAACCACAACACAGACTGTAGGGAACGCGCACACATGATCACCAGTTCACACCACGACAGACTGTGGAGATCACGCCATCTATCCGGACACTGTGGAAATGGAGAAACGCAAGCACAAGAGTATTCAGCGACCAGACTTAGCTGTTGATATAGTTCACATACCTCTCCGAACACATTGGATGTCATGCACCATTGCCTCCCGGGTATATTTTACTGGCCCTCCATCAGGTGGAGGGGGACCCTTTCCCACTCGCGCCTACTTGAGATGGAGCCATGGGACAAACATGAGCATATTGCATGCCACGGGATTAATGCACTGACCCCCAATTTTTACACTCCCAATCAATCACACGGCTGTCATACCATGACATTCCACGGCAGGTAAAATATTCACAAACGTCAGGTATCGGAAATTTCAACCAGGCAGCGCATTGAATCCATCTGCGACAGAGCTGCGCATAAAATACCATGGCGTAGCTTAGGTTCATACAAATCTGATGACATCTGATTTGATCTCATAAAAAGCATAGTAAAAGGGGTCAAGTCAGGTCAAACCATCACAATTCACACCAAGTGCGATGCACACCGACTCGTAGGGAAGAGCGGGCTTCTTTCTTTGAAGTGGTATCATGTTTACACCACGAGTTCTCGAGCCCTCATGGGTCATGCCACGGAACGTCGCACTGCGGGGAGCCGTTTGCTTCTGGTGCTTGCCGGAAAACCGCTTTTGGATGGCGTCTGTCTTCTCCCACGTGGGAATCGACCGAACCGAGTTAGAAGTAACCGAAGTTGACTTCTAACAACCGTTCTTGGATTTACAAGTATCGTTTGTTCATACTACGCCCTCAAAGGGCAATCCGCGTCAATTTGCAACCGAATCGCACTCTCCCGACCAGAATAAATAACTTTGAAAATAATGGTTTCCGGCTACATCTTAAGCACTGATTGGTTCGATCACCAGCTTGATTTGACGTCCAAACACGTGTGCCATATCCTTGATTTGACGTGTGCCATATCCTTGACTTGACGTGTGCCATATCCTTGATTTGACGTGTGCCATATCCTTTGCAAACAAACGTGGCTTTTGCCATGCGTTAATTTTGTAATTTAGAGTTCTGAATCGGAGAGTACGCTGAATTCAACCGAATACTAATTGAGCAGTACTAGAACAAATGCGCAATAACAAATCATTCAATAATCATAGGAAATCAGCCACGAATCAAACACAAGATAGTACAAATCGAGTACTAATCGCAACATATCGCCAAAAGCAGGACATCCGGTATTGCTTTGCTGGCGTAATGGCAAAACGTCTTACCACCTTGTGGCTCACGAACAATACTGGTTATTGGTTGGTTATTGGTTTTACGACACGTCGACCGTTGAGTCAGGTAGCGTCGCCAATCTCTCACGCCAATTGGTCGCGGGCGAAGAGTAGCGACAGGTGAGAGTCGAACCCACAACCTTTCGATTGTGAGACGAGCATCTTACCCCTAGACCACTCGTCCCCGACGAACAATACTGAGTAAATAGCATTAAACTGAAGTGCGCCGACACCACACTATATACAAAATCGTTGTACTTGCATTTGCTTCCTTCAATCAAGCAGATAGCACGCTAAGACAACTATAACATACCACGGAAGAACATAATAATTACGCACACCGGAAGCATGAAGTAACTAAGCGAAACAGGTGAGGGAATAAAAGACTTCAGGCAGATGAAAAGGCCTAGGAACAATTGTAGTGGTTTAACTGGGTTTCTTCAGCAGATGGAAGAAGAACTCCGGTCTTTTATACGACACACCCTTTGGCTGGATTGACGTGCAGCTTCACCCCTCCCCCACGCCGAAAGGTCGCGGGAATTCCCGCGGTCGGCGAACCTCGACCTAGCAACCCATCAGCTACCGGATGGAAGCGCTAACCACTATGCCACCGGCCTCACCACGGAAATTGCTCTTCAAGTGAACCACATGACTCGGCTGCAACGTTAATTAGATAATACATTTTCAAGTAGGCCACCAGGGACAAATTGTCCACCAAGCAACAATAGGCAATGCAAACGATTCTACTCTGTCCGATGGGGCACACATGCAATTATTTTGGACCAAACAACAGTCCCATGCATCCCAGCAAACACCATCCTGACTTCAACCCATTCAGTTTTATGTGAACATAGCACACCAGAGACTAAGAATCCTTCCATATTCCACCACCCCAGGGTCTCACCAGCATCAAACGGACATACTCACCAGATACATACCAAATCATATTGAATATCAGTCGGTTGCCTGCACGAGCCTAGCCTCGCATACAACGACGCACCTGATAAATTGGAGATTTGAGGCTATGCTTTATTCGGTGGCAGTCAGGAAGCAATAGCCTGATGTGGTTACCAGCATGGTACCGACACATTTATTTCGGCAAATGTATCCGGTTAGTCGGCACGCTCACAGAGTAGCACCTGTTAACGGAAAACGACAAGCGTTCGTGCAGATGGTGGTGTCGAAGTGTTGCTCAATAATTCAGAGTTCATTCCATCTGAGCGACAGGACCGATTCGGCTGGTTTATGGTGCATAATACTGCCATCAACACCACTGAATAGCTTCCGTGGTGGCCATTTGGTGTGTACGGGTGCGCAAATTAAAGGTCATTTTGCGCAAACCCTGGTCTTCATTTACCTTCAAACAATATAACTATGCCATTCACAAACCGCAGCTTCACCAACGACCCCAATGCATCACAAGAGACGCAACTGCAAAGGAATATTGCATGATCGAAAACCAGCCCACTGCCGCCTCCACATATAAATTTATCCAACCAACAGGTCCTAATGCGCTGAGATACCGCACCGACGTAATTGTCTGCCACATCCCCATTTGACGTGACATTTCGAGTTACAGGCAATTTCGTTGCAGTCCGGCCCGGCAGTCGGAACGAATTATGGTGACCGACTTCTGTCACAATCGAGTCAATTGTTTCCTTCACTCTGTAGGAGAGATGACCGTTACATGACGTCACGACACCCACCATGATCGACCGCCAGCTCTTGTGAGCGTTTTTATTGAAGCATACCGGAGGCAGAACGCTGTGCTGGCGAACACCCAAGGCGCGGCACAGCTATCATGTGCTGAAGGAACAGCGTGGACCAGTGCGGGTTGGCGAACGGCGAGAGCCAGCTGTGTGCTGTTAACAGCAGACACCGACTGCATGCTGCCGAATATTGGGAGCCAGCTGCGCACTTACAAACCGCGGGATGAGCTGTGGGCTGCGCTGACGGACCGCGATGCGTCTTTGCAGGGCTGAAGCTGTGAAGACAATGTAACGGGCCGGACCACGAGAAGAGAGCGGAGATGTAGGGCTGCGCAATGGCCTGTTGATGCACTGCCTGGTATTTCTACTGCCAAGATAATACGTGGTGCCATGCCAGCCGAATGATCTCCTAGTCATCCGCACATATCTTGTGATGTCTGAGATGAACATCACCGGATCGGTTCGAGCAATCCAATACTATGATAAACAAAATATCCCGACATCCAAAGAAATTTTTGTCGTGTCGTCAATGTCCCTGTCATCAATCTTACTACGCCATCGTCAACGCCATCACTACCTGCCTGGGCAGGCTTTCCTTCTTTTCCATGTGTGGGTCAAATCGCTCATCTGAGCACAATCGAAACAAACTAGTGGTGAACGTTGGCCGAAATTGCACCTGGGTGTTCGCAGGTGCAGCCTAATCTCTGGCTCGCCTGATTCACGATTGCCGGTGCACAAGCTGAATTTGTGGATGCACAGATTAGGTTCGTTGGCGCTCGTAGACCCACAGATGGGCATAGCCACAGCCCTGCATGGGCCACGAGGTTACTAACCCGCCTACTGGGAAATCAGAGCACAGACAGAAGAAAGAAGCCAGCCAACAGTCAGGTTAAGAGCAAGGAATAGGAAATCAGAAGTTCAGCAAATCCTCGCTCAGTCGGATGCCACAGTGTCCGAGTTCGTTTTAGCGCGCCTATGCAGAACTTCGTTTATAGAGTGCATACGTGTCGCTTGCTACTGGAAGCCATGCGGAAACGCGTAAAGGGAGACAAGACACGTGCAGTTTACGAGCAAACATAACCATCAACCGAGTTTTGAGCCGAAACTGCCAAAGCTAGAACTACTGAACATGACATATGCACAGCTGAAACATGCGTCAGCCATCGGCGATACCAGATGCCAGTGCTCAGAATTCAAGGTGAGCATTTTGATGGGCTTCCAGGATTTCTGAAACCAGAAAATTCTTCCAAATTGCGACTAAATAAAATGGATTGTCTAGATATCTCGAACTTAGTGGGCGAAACGGCTCTTCATATGTTGAAAGTGATGTGCCACCCAATCCACTTCGGGCTAGCCAGACAAAATGATCACCCTGGCTCCCGTTATTTACGATGTACTTACTCCCGTCCAAGATTAAAATGGTTAAGACAAAACAGACCTCTCCGTGTGATTGCATTGACTTATGAGTGCTTAATTTTATGTAGCAAGGCCGACCACGCAATGCTTTACGTGTCGAGCGCATGTCTTCAGTCGCAGAAAATGGTGAATGATCTTTAGGCACCCCGAAACATTAAAACGAAAGGAAGTAATACACCCGAAACCGCAACGCCATCGTCACATTACAGCCGACACTAGCACGGCACCCATCCATCGCGCCGAAAGGGATCGTCACACCATAGCCAGAACAACACCTATCCATTGCACGACGGGCACCGAGCGATAGCGGCTTCGCGTAAACAAACCACTGTCTCGCGTGGGAAAATCGGATCAGGTCAAGCTTCAGACACACATGTGGGAAGCGACAGTCAAGCCGGCAGGCAAAGAAGCTCTCGTGCCACCTTTTCGTTCAGTTCTTAGCAATTTTATTTAATTTCGAAAATAAGATTCAATTATCTGCAAATTCGGCACAGTGCTTGCGATGAAGTTTAACGCATGTGCGCCGCACTGATGAATCGCTTCACTGGCAATGCAACCAATTCCGGCAGAAGTGCATTGGCATTCCATGTGCTTCTGTAAAAATGGTTCGAAATATTGCTAACCCCTCCCCACTGACGAATACCGGCAAAATCCTTTAAAAAAATATAATACATCATACCAAAATTGAGCATACTGACTACTGGAATGCGTGAAATATATTACCTCCAAAATTCGATGCAGAGTTGTAGCACTACCGGAAAAAGCGAAACCATCTTTAAAACCAATCTTCAAAATCGCGTGAGGCATCAACCTCGGCACCCAGTCGAAGTGTCACGTTTCATTCCACAACGTCGCTGCAGCAACAGCAGATGGCTCGGTGTCTTCTGATTGGCTGGGCGCCGATAGCGGCCGGATGGCGATTTTTCACGCATGCCCAACTCGCCAAAAAAGAACATAAAAATCACTCCGCGTGTGATGAAACTAAACTGGCGAGCGCACCTTTGGAGTGGGCTGTTCGGCTGGCATCACAGTCACACCATATTGCATCAGCAAAAGATGCGTGTGCCTGGGGCCGACCATACACTAGAGCGATTTCCCAAGGCTGACGTTGTGGCTGATTGTGGAGTTAGGCGAGCGCATCAGTTTCCCGCAGGTAGCCCATTCTGTTTGGCACGCTGACAGTTAACCTCGGCTTATCTATCATAAATTCGCCTCGAATGAGTTAGAATGCTTCGTCTGCGTTCTCGCAGGCCGCAAAACCAACTCCACGGGGTATTTGTGTTTACACATAAGTAGCTTTATGCCGCATCGCACGGCCCACCTAGCGAGCTGTTAAAATAAATCGTTGGGAGATACCGTGCAGCTCTACATAGCCAACATATCTCATTATAGATAACATAGCACAGGTAAAATACCTCTGCTCCAGCAGACAAAAACAAATAGCACGTTCACCAGCACGTTTGCACTACAACAATAAACGATATGCCATCTTAGCATCCAAGTTTGGTGACGACAAGACCCACATGGGATAAACTGCCAGAGTCACATCGCATACATCCTGGTTACGAGTCGCTATCTTGGAAATGGAGACAGCAGAAAGGTCTACGAAAGCAAACGCTGGTCAGCATGTGAGACTAGTTGCGTGGAATAGCACGGACAGACGTGCCCGACTGAAGTTTCGGCATGATAGATTGTGACGGAGCGTGCATCCTTGTCAGGTTTTGTTAACTGTTCCGCCTAAGAGTGCGCACAGATCTTCCTCGGTGGGTCAGTAGCCTTGTGGGAGGGGCGTGACCAGTAGCCTGGTGGATGGGGCGTGGGGGGTTGGAAGTGGCCAGTAGCCCAGTGGGAGGGGCGTGGGCGTGGGGAGTGGCCAGTAGCCTGGTCGGTGGGGCGTTGGCAGTGGGAAGTGGCCAGTAGTCTGGTGGATGGGATGTGAGGGTGAGGTGTGGCCAGTTGCATAGTGGGAGGGGTGGAAAATGGTCAGCAGCCTGGTGGGTGGGGCGTGGGGGTGGGGAGTGACCAGTAGACAAGTGGGAGGGACGTGGGGTGAGGGGGGGGGTGATCGGGTGACTAATATAGCATGACCATCCTGTGAGTGACGAGAGGGGAGGGAAAGTCGAGCTGTACGGAGCTGTTCGTCGCGCGTAAAGCGTAAAACAGCGTACTCCATTCGACGAAGTGGAACATTGCACCCACATTATACACTGTTTATACACAACACCAGGCCTGCGGTAAACCATCCCAGGCATGCATGGCAAACAGGTCATGAAAATGCTAAACCTGCATTAGGAGCGCATGGTGCCACACGATCCATACGAGCATCAACATCGCCAACAGATGAACGGCAAAGTATTCACTAACGTGCACACAGCCCATTGTGTTCGCCCATCATTCGCAACGGATCCTCTCACGTTACAGAAAACGAGCTATAGGTACCCGACGCTCTGAAACTGGACGCATGCACGTTGCGATAGCATAGGCACAGGCAGTACCTCCGCAATATCCAAGCAGGCACATTTCGCATGCAAATATTGAGGAAGTGGTGTTATGAAACTGGACGTACGTATTGCGGGACAACAGAAGTTGCGGTGAGCGTTAGTAAAATAAGAAACTTGAACAGCATAAAACAATACGAGATGACGCAATATATGATAGCGGATATCAAGAGTCGCTTCACTGACAAACAACTGTAAAGAAATTTAGGTCATTCATCTCATGTCACAATCATATCTGTGGTGGCTAAATATAAAATAATTGGATATTGACATTCAATGGACTTCAGAATGGCACCGCCATGATATATAGATCGCACCGTTATTCACCAGACAATCATCATATCGCAAATTCAAAGTTATTTAACCTAACATAGAGTCACCTGGCCACTGAACTGTGCGGAAACATTTCACAAACATCCCAGTGATAGTAGAGACAGTGAGTGATAGCCGTTTGTGTCACATCCCAGTGATAGTGACACAGACGTTCCCAGTGATAGTAGAAACAGTAAGTGATGTCGTTTGTGTCACATCCCAGTGATGGTGACAGAAACGTTCCCAGCGATAGCAGAGACAGCGAGTGGTAGTCATTTACGTCACTATCACAGTGATAGTGACACAGACGATCCCAGATATAGCATAAGCGGTATTTCATAACGCTAACCAACATATAGCATACATATTCTGGATCAGGGCGACCCGTTCGGCCGTTTTTCCATGTCCACCACATCATAGGGTGAGGTCACAACATCCATGTCACGTGCTACATGGACAAACAAATACGTACAATGAAAATAAATATAAAGAAATAAAATACATCTATTGTAGAATAATAAGACAAGTATAATTTTAAAATCCGACGAAAACGCATGTAAATATATACATTCAATGGTATACATGAATAAAGAAGCAGTAAATAAACACGTGGTATAATTGTTGTTATTTGGGTTCAGGGGCGCATCAACTGCACAGGTTATACAGCCACGTGGTACAATTAACCAAGTGGACCCCAACCTTGACAGTTGGTTGCTAGGCAGCGTGGGAAGGGTTGTCTCAGTTGCTAGGCACTGACACTGTGCCTATACAACTGTCCAGTCAACTGTCAACAACTGACAACTGTCCAGACTGACGTCTGGAGTCAGAAGTGTGAACATGTGTGTTCGTGCCTAAACAAATGTTCGTCTCATGTGTCCGACTGTGTAGTGCAGTGGCTACAAGTGGTGACCCCGACACGTGAACAATGCTGGACGAACAGCACGCCGCCGTTGCGCACCAGAGCGCCTTCGTCCGCGTCGAGCTGCCGGCTCTTGACGTGGCCGATGTTAACACTCGCACGTCCGGCGGTCCGCGCCAACTTCGCATGTCCGGGGGGGGCAGATGTCTGCCCCCCTAAGATCTCGAGAACTATGCTAGGTAGCGACAAACGGAAAACGGCTTTGGATAGCTGGTGACAAGCTCTATCGCAAGTATTTCGGTCATTTTCTCGCTTAGGTCAATATTTAGGTCGCTGGGTCATCATATGTCAAATTCGACCAGATCGGGTGGGACCCTCAGATATTGGCACATATCTCAGGACCTGTGACAGATAGAAACAAACTGCAAATGCTATTCGACAGCCCTTGAAATGTGCTATCGACATACGCTGTGTAATTTAAGGTCAGGTCAACAGATGGGTCACCGAAACAATGACCTCAGGTCAAGGTCATGGGGTAGAGTAGGGAGGTCATGTAATATATCAATCGACACGTCTTGGCGATACAAGCACAATGACGGTAATTTCAGCCTTCTAGCTCAATGCATTGCGATATAATGCGCAGAAATGTGCTAGTGATTTCAGGTGACCTCAGCTGACCTTGGTGGGGCCACTGAGCAAAAATGTCAGCGATAGCATTGCGAATAGCTTCCAACTACACGCCATAACGGTTGGAGGTCATTCCGAGAGCAAATATGTAACCAGGAAACATTTGTATATTTTTCCATAGGCCTATAATGGGTAAGCCATGGCCACGACCTGACCTCAGGTCAACGCTACGAAAAAACCGTAATATACATATTATAGACCCTGATAAGATCATGACGTGATATAAGTTTGAAATCAATCGCCCAATTATTGTGGGAGTGATGCCACCTAGAACTCGGAGGGACGTTAGGTCACTTCGCCTGACCTGGTGACCTGACTTGAGATGACCCAGGGTCAAAAATTTATGAGGATATGCGGAAAAGACCACTGAGCAGCCATGCGAGGTTTGGCCTTGCTAACCCGATTAGTATGGCGGCAAAGTAGGAAAAACCGCAGGGGGGGGGGCAGATATCCGCCGCCCCCCCCGGACGTGCGCGGGTTAACACTTGGTTTGTCATGTGTGACAACCAGATGCTGGACGCGGACCCTACGGTTCAAGCCACGATGCTTCGCAAAGCGCTTCCGCCGGAACAGTTCCGTCCGGTCAAGCACTTGACCGTGGCGTGGCCGCTGACAGCCGACTGCCACGACCAACCGAAGGGTTGCTAAGAGACGGCAGCTAACGCCGGCCGCTAACCTACGGGAAACCCAGTTTCCACCGGCTGGTGCCGAATCCACCGTCGTTCCGGCCCGGTCGCGCGCATGGGAATACTGATGAGGACACCTTCATCAAGATTTCCCGACTCACTGAGCACAAAACCATATCACGTGCTATGCGTGCGGGCACCCGATGGTACTTTGTAACATCCAGACCGCTCTATGCGATCTCTTGACGGACGGTTTTACCTCTGGTATATGGCGTTCCACTGAATGGGTTCATTGATAGCGTAGCAGAAGCCGCTGAATTTAGCCATTGTATTACGTCGTCTGTTGATATGACTGAATGATGAATCATCCAGAGTATGACTGATCGATTATTGGGGTGACGCATCCTAAAACCTCAATAATTCAAATAAATCATACTCTGAATAGTTCACCATTCCGTCATATAAACAGGCGCCGTATTTCAACGGCTCGATTCAGCGGCCTTTGCTACGCTTTCAATAAGATGTCTACGCCGAAACAATCATCACAGCCAAAGTTCGCGCGGCAACGGACACTTACTATCATGCCTGGGGAACACAACTACCTAACCACTACATCAGACTGTGTGCGTTTCATCATGAACTCCTTCACCGTGGACGCATTCATGAACAGTGCGACCTCAAGTTTCGCTCCACTTCGATCGGACCGAGCCAGCGTTACAAGCCTAACAATAAACGCAATACGGAGCAAAATTGGGACGCCAGGGTGTGCCTTCAGCTGCAGGCCAGGCATTGGTATTGCGGCGGAAACTTCTCAATCATGTGTGGTTGGCGTGGGAAAACAAGGCGACCTCACTTCAGCAGTATCCAGACGCTGATATCTGCTATTGTCCCAAGCACACCAATGCTGACCGATTGGAAAACGGTCGTCGTCAGCCTCTCACGACCACTGGCCACGGCCTCTCACGACTACTGGCCACGGGTTGCGGCCTCTCACGACTACTGGCCACGGGTTGCGGCCTCTCACGACTACTGGCCACGGGTTGCGGCCTCTCACGACTACTGGCCACGGGCTGCGGCCTCTCACGACTACTGGCCACGGGCTGCGGCCTCTCACGACTACTGGCCACGGGTTGCGGCCTCTCACGACTACTGGCCACGGGTTGCGGCTTCTCACGACTACTGGCCACGGGCTGCGGCCTCTCACGACTACTGGCCACGGGTTGCGGCCTTCACGACTACTGGCCACGGGCTGCGGCCTCACGACTACTGGCCACGGGTTGCGGCCTCTCACGACTACTGGCCACGGGCTGCGGCCTCTCACGACTACTGGCCACGGGCTGCGGCCTCTCACGACTACTGGCCACGGGTTGCGGCCTCTCACGACTACTGGCCACGGGCTGCGGCCTCTCACGACTACTGGCCACGGGCTGCGGCCTCTCACGACTACTGGCCACGGGCTGCGGCCTCTCACGACAAATGGCCACGGGTCGGCAAGAAGCCGACTAGTGCCATCATTTCCCTGTTCTTAGCCATTTAATCAGTAATTGGCTGCTTCAACCACTTGACTGCTTGTGCGTTCCACGGCAGATCGACCAATACACTTCACGCCATATTTTTTTTAGTGAGACCAAAATTTGCTCACAGGGTAGTCTTTGGCTATGAAGACGGCTGTGCAAATTTCAGCCCGATTCGACAAACGGTTTTTGAGCTATAGCCTCCGGAATTATTTTTGGGTCAAATAACACGAGTTGGTTTGACGATGGATATATCATGAATAAGAAGCGGAAAGGGTGCGAAAGTATATATACTTGAGAAGAAAAAGGATCAACTGAAACCTTCCCGGAATAAAATATCAGTATTTCATATATTTGACCTTGTGACCCCATGACCTCGTGAGCTCACGTGGCCCCTAGCCATCCAAATTGACAAATTTGAGGGCGAAAATAAAAGTGGGCATGATTTCGCTTACCAAACAAAAATATAAAAGAATGCGTTCTTCTTATAAATATCCGATATGGCCGTCCGCTCTTCATGACTTTTTGCTATTTTACGTTTTCCGGGTAGGACGGATTTCGTGTAAGCTCTCTTCCATTGGAAAGCTACATGAGATAGAACAATGACATACAGACATATGATTGGAACACGTTTTTCTAAGAAAAAAAAACATTTATACCTATTTAATGTAGATCGCATAGTTTCCCTTAAAAACCATCACCAGTTTCAAGGTCACTAGTTACCGATATGTCACCAATCGGTATATTTGCTCGTAGCGACGCAATTGTACTTCGGAACAACTGATATGTATTGAGTACCAACAAACATGGAAATAACGCAACCTGACCCTATTGAATCAGACTGTATTACCTAAATATTCATCTGGCGCGGTAGGTAGGTACCTATAACAAGCATGAGGATCACTTTGTGTCAGCGATCAAGTGTTAGGCAGGTTTGTCATTTTATGCTGAATAAAAAGCATTGCGTCTCTGTGGACTGATGATGAATATGTGTTAAAGTCAAATCAAAGCCGATGTGATTGTCTCGCTCCCGTCTTCCCTCCCATCTCATCCGTACATCGTACATATATCCGTACTCCCCATCCGTACACAGATCAATACTTTCCAGCCTGGTGGCGGTTCAGATGGAGATAAAGGCGCCGGCGTTGATGCCGGCGGACAACAGATGGGTTGACGTCGGGAAGGAAACGATAACAGGCTTGGCAGAGCCGGAGCAGTGTACGAATCAGTTTCCGAAAACGCCTGGTGGAAAGAGGACGTGGTGCCTTGTTTCGACGTACATAAACGCTACAAGCAATTGTTGGTTGGTTGGTTATTGGTTTTACGACACGTCGACCGTTAAGTCATGTAGCGTCGCCAATCTCTCACGCCGATTGGTCGCGGGCGAAGTACAAGCAATTGTGATAGTCACTGTCGATCTTATCATCGCCATGAAAGCAAATGACAAACAAAATATTACTGAAGTATCGGTAAGTCCCACTGAAAAAGTGAGCATCCTCACATTACCAGAGGTGTGTCTTTGTGTGAGAAATTTCCAATTTGAAATTTTTGAAACTATTTTTATACATATATCCGATTTAAAAAAATCGCAATCAGCGTCCGAAATGAAAGGAATGAAAAGGATACACCGAAGAGAAACTTGATGCAAACAAAATTCGGAACTCTGGAAGGCTTAGAAGAACAAAACATGCCAAAATCGACAAATATGTAAAATTTCGGTCAAAGGGCCCCCCCATGAGACCGAAGTGCCCTTTGGCCAAAAGTGCCCTTTGACCGAAAAGTGCCCTCTTGGCCGGAATGTCCCAAATTTAGCCTAAAAATCACCTGCCTTATGTGCCCCGCCTGTGCCAAAAGTGCCCTTGGGCCCAAAACTGCCCTTTGGCCTAAAAATGACATTCCCTGTGCCCTTCCTGTCCTATGCCTGTCCCAATTAGGTGCCCTTTGATTTAAAAGTGCACTGTGCCCTGCCCTGTGCCCTGCCCTGTACCCTGCCCTGTGCCTTGTGCAGGGCAGTTCGTGTCAGCTGTTATCATCCTTTCCAGAAATCCACATCCTGCGTACTTTTACAAGCGGGCAACCTTCATCTCACGACATAATGCATGCAGGCTGCATGTTTTGGGAAATATTATTGTAAATACAAGGGTTCGGTGCTATAACATATAACGTGTCCCATGGAAAATTCACTCCCCCCGGTCAGCAAACCTTCCAGTGTGCCCCGGGCCGCAAAGTGCCCTTTTAGAGCCGGTCAAGTGCCCTTTGGAGCCGGCCAAGTGCCCTTTTCGGTCCGGGCCCCCCATGGAAACATCCTGGGTGCGCGCCTGGACTTACATGAATAAGTTTTAAGTGATTTTTATTGTGAAGCAAACGTTTTATATCACCATTATATATCTCATTGTTCGAGCCCCGTAGTTTTGGAATGGGAGACAACTTACTCGAAATCCGTCCGTTCGGAAAATCGGAAAATCATAGAAACCATAGAGAACGGACGCGTATATGGGATAAGCGTACATGCGTACGCTTATATATATATATATATATATATATATATATATATATATATAAGCAAAACAAATTTTTATTTTTTATATGGCAGACAAATCACGCCCCTTTTTATTTCTGCCATCAAATTTATCAATTTAAATGGGCTAGGGGTCACAGAAGGCCACGAGATCACGAGGTCATGGGGTCACGAGGTCAAACGTGAGAAATGTTGATATTTTATAATGGATGTTTTCTTTAATCATTTTTCTTCTCAAAGTGCATAATATGTCACACTTTTTCTTCATTATTGATGAGATAACTATCGCCAAAAGACACCCTTGTTATGTGACCTCAGAATACTGCCGTAGGCTATAACTCCGAAACCGTTAGTCGGATCTGGCTAAAACTTGTTCACGCGTGTTCAGAGCACAAGACTACCCTGTACACCAATTTAGGTCCAAATACAAATCCAGTGGATGTAAAATTTGAAAATGTTTGGTCGATCTGTCGTGGAACGCACCCGCTGTCGAGATGGTCAAACATCGCGAGGGCCGGATGGGCTCCTAGGGGGGAGGGGGCTGGCGTATATGCCGATCACCGCAAAAGCAAGAGTCTAAGCCAGAGGCACATGTCTGGCCCAAAGCAGGGAGAGAGAGAGAGAGAGAGAGAGAGAGAGAGAGAGAGAGAGAGACAGAGACAGAGACAGAGACAGAGACAGAGACAGAGACAGAGACAGAGACAGAGACAGAGACAGAGACAGAGACAGAGACAGAGACAGAGACAGAGACAGAGACAGAGACAGAGACAGAACAGAGACAGAGACAGAGACAGAGACAGAGACAGAGACAGAGACAGAGACAGAGACAGAGACAGAGAGAGAGAGAGACAGACAGAGACAGAGACAGAGACAGAGACAGAGACAGAGACAGAGACAGAGACAGAGACAGAGACAGAGACAGAGACAGAGACAGAGACATAGACAGAGACAGAGACAGAGACAGAGACAGAGACAGAGACAGAGACAGAGACAGAGACAGAGACAGAGACAGAGACAGAGACAGAGACAGAGACAGAGACAGAGACAGAGACAGAGACAGAGACAGAGACAGAGACAGAGACAGAGACAGAGACAGAGACAGAGACAGAGACAGAGACAGAGACAGAGACAGAGACAGAGACAGAGACAGAGACAGAGACAGAGACAGAGACAGAGACAGAGACAGAGACAGAGACAGAGACAGAGACAGAGACAGAGACAGAGACAGAGACAGAGACAGAGACAGAGACAGAGACAGAGACAGAGACAGAGACAGAGACAGAGACAGAGAGAGAGAGAGAGAGAGAGAGAGAGAGAGAGAGAGAGAGAGAGAGAGAGAGAGAGAGAGAGAGAGAGAGAGAGAGAGAGAGAGAGAGAGAGAGAGAGAGAGAGAGAGAGAGAGAGAGAGAGAGAGAGAGAGAGAGGGGGAAGGGGGCGCAATGGCCAGACGGGTCCTTGCAACAGTTCCAGCGCCCCATCGCTATAGATGTGCGAAATGCATGACTATTATACGGGTTGCTGGAACATCTAGATCATGGCTTCTAAGTGAGGACTCCCCTGACTGGGGGAGTTTGGAATCCTTGGGAAGGAAGAGTACGGACAGATAAGAACTGCATAACAATAATGTGAAAGCACAAGCAAATCAAGACAAAGGGAAGTGAAGGCATAACATGGTTTAATGTGTGCTGCTGAATGTGCTTTGTGAGGTATCGAATAGAAATATGATTAACGAACGAAAGACGGTGAGTCGGGGTTAATCTTCTCTTAACTAGAGAGACCATTTCATCAGACACGAAGGAATACCACACTCACATAGCACCCTGTTTCCAGATTGACCACTTTCCCAGAATGCTGAGCGCCGTCCTGCACACTAGAAGTTGATCAGTCACCAGTTGACGTACGTCTTTCCATACACTGCTTTCTTAACTGACAAGTACCACATACACCTGGATTGATGAACACCATTTGATAAAAATCGGTTGACATTTTCCCCAGCAGCATCCGATTAAATCATCCATTTCGATGACCACATGGAGAGTGCTTCAATCAATCCAAGTCGCTTATATTTTCCTCTTTCCGCAACCAAATCAGAGAAATGCCTTCCTGCGTAAACATTAATACCACTTGAGCATTAACTGTTGACATGTCTCCTCCCTTCGGTCATACTCACCCACGTGTCAGGGGACTTCCCACGGATGGCCACGAGCCCGAACTGTCTTGGTGGGGAGTTCCAGGACAAAGCGACCCAGAAGGGTCGGGTTTGAACACCTTCGTATCTCAGAAATTGAAGAAAAATGGTGTACAGGGTAATTATGGGATGCTGATTTTAATCTGATCATTCATAATCTCATCACGCACCAAGGTCAAGAACTATGCCCTCCGACATTTTCAGGTCATGGTGAGACATTGTTACTTACGAATCGATATAAAACGATCTTTTTAGGACAGTAATGCAAAATTAAGTATATATTCAGAATCCCAAATTAACACTGATTTAAAATATGCAACTTGTTCTGAACGAACCATACAATTGACCCCAATGACCTCGTGACCTAGATTTACGGTGAACAAGATTACAGCTTCTAATTTTTTTTTACTAAATATATTTTGGAAAATGAAGGCAGGATACTTCTTAATATGAATATGCACCAAGAACCTTGCGTATTTGTATATGTAACGTGTTACGTGACCTCTGAAGTTGACCATGTTTGCATCACCAATACCAATGCATGCATATTAGCATTATATGGAGTCATACATTTCCCTTGTGAATACGTGTTGAATTATTATTACGTATGTGTGACCATAGGCCATTACAAATGTATATCGCTATGACCATCGAAGGTCGGTTCCATGACCTGTCATCGTAGGCGCACCGGAGGGGGGGCCCAGGGGCCCCCCCATGAGACCAAAGTGCCCTTTTGGCCAAAAGTGCCCTTTGGACCGAAAAGTGCCCTCTTGGCCGGAATGTCCCAAATTTAGCCCAAAAATCACCTGCCTTATGTGCCCCGCCTGTGCCAAAGGTGCCCTTTGGGCTCAAAACTGCCCTTTTGGCCTAAAAATGACATTCCCCTGTGCCCTTTCCTGTCCTATGCCTGTCCCAATTAGGTGCCCTTTTGATCTAAAAGTGCCCTGTGCCCTGCCCTGTACCCTGCGCTGTGCCTTGTGCTGTACCGTGAACTCTGCCCTGCCCTGTGTCCTGCCCTATGCCCTGCCTTTACTCCTTTTTACTTTTACTTGCCTTTTTACTTTTACATCAAAGGTAAGCGGGCAACCTTCATCTCACGACATAATGCATGCAGGCTGCATGTTTTTGGAAATATTATTGTAAATACAAGGGTTCGGTGCTATAACATATAACGTGTCCCATGGAAAATTCACGCCCCCCCCGGTCAGCAAACCTTCCAGTGTGCCCCGGGCCGCAAAGTGCCCTTTTGAAGCCGGTCAAGTGCCCTTTTGGAGCCGGCCAAGTGCCCTTTTCGGTCCGGCCCCCCCCCAGGGAAAAATCCTGGGTGCGCACCTGCCTGTCATCACCTTAAGTCACCAATGTACCAAGTAATTGACGTATTTATATATGTAGACACATGCGTTCTGTCGGCTATCAAACGAAATAAAGTAACAATGTACATCTTATGGACGAAATGGTCTAGGGATTAGATATGGATCGCCAAACCGAAATCACTTCCTACCGGAAGTATTGGCTGTTTTTGTTCATTGGGTGGTTTACGACGCACTTTATGCACGATCACGGCTAATGGCGCCGCCCACACTGTATCGCCGGTGGGCCGCGGGATTGGGAAGTGTCTCGAGTGGTGCGAGTGTTGAAACCGATACCTTGGCATCCAGAGCTCAACACCTTAATCACTCGGCCATCCCGGCCCCACCAGATGTATTGGTATGCCGGATCATGCATATTATAATTAGTTGTCATTCGCTATGTGGACCGCAAACTATTTCCTCCTTCTCACACCCACCTCCAATCTCCTCCCCCCCCTCCTTAAAAAAAATGATACAGACGACTTATCAGATGTGTCACGTCATCAAACAAATGCAATGCTTCCTGCTTTGCATTTGATCATGCACTCTCCGGAAACTCCCAGGTGGAAATTGGGTGGCGGCAAAATTGCAGCGTCCACACAAAATCAACTGTTGCAATAGAACGACAATGTCAAATCGTGTTCGGTGTCTAGTGTACGGAGAAAAGCAGGCTAAAAGCGATCGTAAGTGCTTGGTACACTCGTCTGGAGCCACGGGAAGGCATCCGATAGCATGAACTGACCTGTTCTGACTACGACATAACTCAGCCAGTGTCAGGTGGTGCGCCTGGTACCCACCGTGGCGTAGCTCCTCGGCTTCTTCAGACGATATTGCAGTCCGAACTGGCCGCAGGTGAGCAGAAATTTACTCAACACGTCACTGGTGGCGTCCTGTGGCGACACAACACCAGTCTGTCACCGGCCCAACGCAAACATACACTGTTGATCATAGCCACACCAGTCATCACAGCCACATCCACCGTCCATAACAGTCATCACAGCCACATCCGTCATCAAAGCTGCACCCACCGTCCACATCCGTCATCACAGCCACACCCACCGCCCACACCAGTCATCACAGTCACACCGTCGTCCACACCAGTCGTCACAGCCACAGTCGTCGTCCACGCCAGTTATCACAGCTACACCAGTAGTCCACACCCGTCATCACAGCCACAGCCACCGTCCACACCCGTCATCACAGACACACCCACCGTCCACACCCGTCATCACAGCCACACTCGCCGTCCACACAACCACACCCACCGTCCACACCCGTCATCACAGCCACACCCACCGTCCACACCCGTATTACAGCCACACCCACCGTCCACACCCGTCATCACAGCCACACCTGCGGTCCACACCCGCCATCCACACTCGCCGTCCACACCCATCATCACAGCCACACCCATCGTCCGGTGCTAAATATGCTAGTTTATGGGGGCAGTGCTTCTGCATCCCATAACTTCTGCACTGTCTGTTTTCAATCATCTCAAACCCGCCCTAATTCCATCTCACAAACTATCCGGAAGTCAAAATGTCATCTCTCTTAAACCACTCGTAGTTGTGAATACATAAGTACCATCCATATATTTGGCCTAGACATATCGGAGGATTTGGATGTGTTCAGACACATCGATGTGAAGCTTCCCACTCCCATTTAGTGACTGATTATTTAGGTTTTTGGACACGTCGTCTACATAGTCATTTAGAGCTCATAACAATTGGAGGTTCAATACATGCCCACACAAGGTCAACCGTAATATGCTTATCCTTCATTACACCTGGTTCACTCTAGGATTACCTTGGTTTCAATAACCAGGGTAGATAGTACAAAATTTCATGTCAGAAAGGAATCTGAAGAGATTCCCGGATTCAACATGCGATTTATCACATACAATTGCCAAGATAGTGTGAGCCGGCTCAATTCCGAAATGGCGCTTGCGCCCCACGGCGAGCTCAGTACATGGGATTGGAATGTGACGACTGCTTGCACCGAACTGCACATTGGACGCAGTGGCTTATTCTAGCATTGGGTAGGGGCCGCGGTAGCTCAGTCGGTACGCTGTTGAACTCTTGATCGCAAGACCGTGGGTTCGAATCCCGCAACCCACGGGATTACCGACGAGTCCATCCGCGACCAATCGGCGTGAAGGGTTGGCGACGCTACATGAAGCAGCTGAATGCGTCGTAAAATAACCCAAGGTTCTTCTATCACCATTGGGTAGGCAACCGTCGGTAGCTCATGCTTAGACAGAACGCTACCTTGTCTCGCCTCATCATACATAAACACTAAAACCACTGGCCGAGAGTGGGCCTGGTACCAGAAGCAAACATATCCCAGCTCGCTTTTTTGCCACTTTTTGGTACACAAACCGAGATACTTCGTAACACTCGTCGGCAGGGATTGAAAATGCTCTGAAAGGGAGCCTGCGCCGCTGACTTCGCTGCAGCATCAGTTTACTCATCACTTACGATACCTACGTGGCTCGGAATCCAGCAGAATTGAACGACTGGCCCTACCTGATATCATACAGTGAGGCGGCCAAAAATATATCGCACTCAGGGGTTGGTGGGACTATAAGGCTGAAGTGACAAAAGGCTGCTCAGCGAGTCGGAAGGAATTCAATGATCTTTCTCAACCTCCACTTCTGTGAAGGCCAACGCTTTATAAATTGCCACCAGCAAACATGACGTCAGACGTTCGGGGAGCTACAGGGAACAGACGGTGCCTTCGCATGGTCAGCAGAGAGATGCCCGACACCGCAACCAAGCCCCGGCGTCGCTCACCCCTTGACCCCTGCCGAACAGGGCTGGCAGGCACCTGGCCGAAGCCCAGATCTCCAACCCAACGACTTATCACTTGGCCAGCATGGGCCATACGGTTCCGCAGCACCTCCAGGATATCGGGACCAAAGAGATGTGTTGGTCCCTCGCCACATTTGGCCCCGTGCGGCAGGGGATCTCAACGTCCCGGACTCCGTCTACCCCGAAGAACGGGCTGAGGAAGTGCGGGACTCAGATAAAGCCGAGAGGACCGATGGGCTGTCAGGAGACGTGGTCTCCTTGCTCGTGGATAGGTGGGTAGTGGGCAGATGGATACGGGATGAGATGATGGATGAATTAATGGATGAGATTGGTGAACGGATAGATGGAGACGACAAAGAGCCCTGATAAATACTACCGTGCTTCCACGCCCATTATCGGAGAGGTTGATAATAATATTTCTGGATGACCCTTTTTTAAAACAATTCATGAGCTTTCGGAGCTCTTAGCGGCTCTGTCGTCAGATGGTATATTAAAAGAGAAGACAATTAAGGTTTTCAACAAAATTTCAAACACAGGACACGAGCAGTGAGGAATGCGGCACTGCAATGCAGCAAAACACGGCAGGGACTGTAAAACAACACACTTGAAACTTCCATGCAGTAAAAAAACGGTAGACTATAAAATACATCACAATTGACATCCCTAATTCTCCCCCACCCCTCCCCCAAGACTACTTACTGCTCGTCAATATTAGCCACTATCCAGATGGTCGACCATTCTAAACCCCTATCCCGATTTAGCTCTAGTCTCTAGAATGGTCTAGGGTTTAGAATGGTCGACCATCTGGAGAGTGGCTAATGTTGACGAGCAGTAGTCTTGGGGGAGGGGTTGGAGAGAATTAGGGATGTCAATTGTGATGCATTTTATAGTGTACCGTTTTTTTACTACATGGAAGTTTCAAGTGTGTTGTTTTACAGTCCCTGCCGTGTTTTGCTGCCTTGAAGTGCCGCATTCCTCACTGCTCGTGTCCTGTGTTTGAAATTGTGTTGAAGACCTTAATTGTGAGACTAAAATCCACTTTTTCTGCGAAAGACGATCACAGCAATTACCAAGTTTACGTTGATGAAAGTTGCAGTAATAGATGTTTTGTAATTAAGAGGTGGTTTGAGCTACAACCGTATTGAATATTTTCCTTTAAATGCCTTTAAATTGCCCCCAAATGACTTTCTATTGTTGTGATTACAGCGTTTCAACGCCATTTGGGGGCAATTTAAAGGCATTAAAGAAAATATTCAATACGGTGAGCAGACCCCATTACAAAACATCATTACTGCAACTTTCATCAACGTAAACGGTAATTCTGTGATGTGCGCAGAAAAAGTGGCATTGACTCTCCCCTTAATTGTCTTCTCTTTTAATATACCATTTGACGACGGAACCGCTAAGATCTGAGAAAGCTCATGAATTGTTTTTTTTAAAGGGTCATCCCAGAAATATTAGTATCATTCTCAAACCCTTTAATATGTCTCTGAAATATTTAATCAGAGCGTTTGTCGCAACCAGAGGGAGCGCCAGTCTAGTAAAATTATACAAAGTTAGACTGACCATTCGAATGGTCAGTCCCTGACCATTCGAGTAACGATGACTGACCAAACTGCCCGGGTTTTACACCCTCAGTTTTGCTCTCATTTCGGCTAGGGCAGGATAGCCCAGGATCTGCTTATTACGACGGAAAATCACCCCGCTATTATTAACGAACGATTCAATATGTGGAAAAACGGCACAGAACATCTATATGTATATGTATATATATGTATATGTATATGTATATATATATATATATATATATATATATATATATATATATATATATATATATATATATATATGTATATATATATATATATATATATATAGATATATATATATATATATATATATATATATATATATATATATATATATATATATATATATATATATATATATAAAATATAGCAGTAGTATATCCGTGCTTCTATATATCATTCATTACGTCTAATGAGTATGTAAATCTTTATTACACGTACAATGTACGTCTAGCAAACAAATACAAGAACAAATCGAGACTGCACATCACACAGTCATATTACGCATATGCTGAGGAAGAAGCACAGTAGCTGAATATGACGAACATACACCTTCGTTGATATGTAATATATACAGTGCTTATATCACATGTTAACGAGGGTATACATTCGTGCTAGTCAGCTAGTGTGCTTCTTCCTCAGCATATGCGCAATGTGACTGTGATATCCGGTCTGATTTGTTGATTCCAGGTAAAAGAATGCCAGAAACCTGATGCAATAAGACGTGGCATTTGCATGCTGTTGGTATACAAATTTGATCCAGTGAATGTTGTTCACTGCTTAGCATACGTATGCAATACGTTTCAGGACGATTTATGCATGATATGTGGTTATTGGTTTTACGACACGTCGACCGTTGAGCCATATAGCGTCGCCAATCTCTCACGCCGATTGGCCGCGGGCGAAGAGTAGCGACAGGAGACCACTCGTCCTCGTGTGCAAGAGATGCACGAGGGCATATAGTTTCACCTCAGTGCCAAAGGCTGCCTGATCAAGCCAACAGCGCCGCTGAAGGCCACTCCCGGCTTAGCAGTCGTCACCTCACCTGCATCAGCACTTCTAGGTACTCGATACGGCCGAGCAGGTGGAAGCATTCTGTACAGATGACGTCACTGAAAACGAACACAGTTTCGGTGACCCAGCAGGCTAGTATCGGTGCCGCGGGACTGTGGCAGGCAGTCAGGCTACACAAAAAACGAACTCCTTAACCACAGCAGGACCAGATGAGCGCACGGATATATTATAAAATCCATTCATAGACTCTTCACGACTGAACGAGGGGGATGGACCTTCACATGCATACCGACAGCATTCCTAATACAAGTAAGCTGAATTTTCCGAGTCCGGTGTGCTGCGGAACGGGGCCAAGCCGGCACGTGACATGCCTTGGAACGGCGTCTCAGCGCACCACACGCCAATGGCCCATAACCCCGCATCGTGCCATACCAGACCTCGAGACTTTCATCAGGCCCAGAATCGCCGCCAGTCGGAACGCCCTACATACAACGGATAACATTACTCCGCACTCACATGGTTTACGAGGAATTATTTCCAGATATAAAGGCAAAAGGATGTCCGGAGATTTGCGGAGTTCGCTGAATTCCTTTACTTCCAGCACGGCAGAGAAATCAACATGTTCCAAGAAGTCGTAATTTAGCGCTGGATGAGGGCGGGATTGTGTATCATTTTGAAATGAGCAGTCGGTTTAAGCCGACTGCACACGCGCTGAGTGGCAAGACGAGTGGGTAGTGCCTGCTCAAACCATTGACCACGACAGGCCATGGCAGCGTGTAACCTGGTGCAGACGTCGCAGTGCGTGGCTGCTCTGGATGCGGCCGGCCCGAATGTTTCGACGCTTATACATACCGACGCCGACGCCGACGCCGACGCCGACGCCGACGCCGACGCCGACGCCGACGCCGACGCCGACGCCGACGCCGACGCCGACGCCGACGCCGACGCCGACGCCGACGCCGACGCCGACGCCGACGCCGACGCCGACGCCGACGCCGACGCCGACGCCGACGCCGACGCCGACGCCGACGCCGACGCCGACGCCGACGCCGACGCCGACGCCGACGCCGACGCCGACGCCGACGCCGACGCCGACGCCGACGCCGACGCCGACGCCGACGCCGACGCCGACGCCGACGCCGACGCCGACGCCGACGCCGACGCCGACGCCGACGCCGACGCCGACGCCGACGCCGACGCCGACGCCGACGCCGACGCCACGCCACGCACGCCACACACACACACACACACACACACACACACACACACACACACACACACACACACACACACACACACACACACACACACACACACACACACACACACACACACACACACACACACACACACACACACACACACACACACACACACACACACACACATATATATATATATATATATATATATATATATATATATATATATATATATATATATATATATATTGGCATACCACGTGGCGCTCATGTTTCCCGCCTGCACAGTTCACCAGGAAACCGAGCAGGCAGTGTCTCGGTTACATGGATCGTGTCGGCGCATTGGCGGCGCAGTAAGGTAATGCCGTTGCATTACTTCCGCGATCCGACGGTTGTTATGGGGTCAATGCGGAAATGTCTGCTTAGCATGTGCCCGCCAGCGTAAAACATCAGCACATATTCCTGTGAAATTGTATTACGGATATAAAAGTGTAACGACCGGGTCGAGCCGCCCCTGCAGACTTTTGTACCACACACGGGATGAGGCTCGCTCGAGGTTCACTCTCACTCACAGCTAAAGCTAATTAAATTTGTTCACATGAACATATTAAAATTAACTAAAACTAAGAACTTAATTGGACAGATCCTGTCACAGCATGGCTGCGTACATCGGCTAACACTTCGTTGTTGTTGTTGGGGTTTAGGGGCACACCAACCGCATGGGTTATACAGCTCGGCTAACACTTCAAAAGAGATTACCCACCTGTGAGAGCTCCACTGATCCAGGTCCAGGGAGAGCACCCGATTGAGCCGATCATTGACCGACTTGCCACCGGGCAAAAGGTTCTGGCTGATGCCGAAATAGTGGCTCCCACTCGATGCATTGCAGATCATGCAGAGCAGCTTGTTGCCACCAGACATGCCTGAAGTGGGGAACACCAATGTCCGTGTTTTTCCACTTTCCCACGTTGTACGAGCAGTATCGGGTGTCAGTTCACTACGTTCAATACAGGGTCCAATGCTCACCGGTAGCATGTCTGCGATGCTTGGGATGAGCGTGATAATTCGGTCACGTATTACAGTAGGGTAAAGTTCGTCTCTGCTGTAGTGATCGGAAGTAGTGTTACCTCGGATGGTGGGATTCGTGGGCTATCATAGCTTTTGAGCACTATTTACTGAGTGTTGAAAATGGTCACAGTGATAACGGTCAACACTTACTGTATCTACATCTAGGGATTCAGTAAGCATGCCTATGTTTTACCAACTTTGAGATAAGGAGAAGTGTGACATAACACATATTTCACCCTGGGAGAGAGGGCAAAACCTGTCGGGATTGGTGGTGGGGGTCATGGATTACCCACGGAACAATAGCTCAGAATGCACACATGATATACAAAGCAGCAGTATGGAGACGGGCTGAGGACATCGTGATGGTTACCGTCAGTGGTAAATTGATGCCACATGGGCCTCGTGTCATTTCATGCCTTTTAACTTCTGAGACCGGATTCTAATTAGTTTGCAGCTTCCCAACGTCAGTTCGCGTAACGCTGAAGAACTCTGGGCTATTTACGACGCATTTGAGTTCTAGGCCACATAGTGTCAACAACCTCTCACGCCGATTGGTCGCGAGTGAACTCGGTAATCCCGCCGGTCGTGGAATTCGAACCCAATATCTTACAATTATCAAGAGTACAGACCTCTACCGACCGAGCTGTCGCGACGCTTCGCCTAGCGGTGATTGTCGTGTCATGGCAGCAATGTGCGCAAAGTGACTTTTTTAAGTGCTACTAATTGTATATATTTCCCGACTTTCGAACCTGCGACATATATAGCAGTTAATATTTACGATATTACAATGTATGTCAAGCCAGGACGTGGTTGGAGAACAAACCCAAGCCCGACCTCAATTTCCCTATGCCAAATGTAATGTCAAGACAATTGCAACTTGCTCGCATTCAAAGTAGAGTTTGAAGAAAAGCTCGCTCTGCAATTATCAGTGGACCCATGCCCTGGGCATACTATCCGTTTCCAGGTATAAACGATGATGCCTCGAGCGGATCTTTCGCAACGATGGTCTCTGGGAAGCCCACCGACACCGGAGCATGCTTGATCTCAGTGTCCATACAGGCACAAGGAGGGTGTAGTCCGATCATCACTACACAGGAGTGTCCAGACAGGCACAAGGAGGGTGTAGTCCGACCATCACTACACAGGAGTGTCCAGACAGGCACAAGGAGGGTGTAGTCCGATCATCACTACACAGGAGTGTCCAGACAGGCACAAGGAGGGTGTAGTCCGATCATCACTACACAGGAGTGTCCAGACAGGCACAAGGAGGGTGTAGTCCGACCATCACTACACAGGAGTGTCCAGACAGGCACAAGGAGGGTGTAGTCCGATCATCACTACACAGGAGTGTCCAGACAGGCACAAGGAGGGTGTAGTCCGACCATCACTACACAGGAGTATCCAGACAGGCACAAGGAGGGTGTAGTCCGATCATCACTACACAGGAGTGTCCAGACAGGCACAAGGAGGGTGTAGTCCGACCATCACTACACAGGAGTGTCCAGACAGGCACAAGGAGGGTGTAGTCCGACCATCACTACACAGGAGTGTCCAGACAGGCACAAGGAGGGTGTAGTCCGATCATCACTACACAGGAGTGTCCAGACAGGCACAAGGAGGGTGTAGTCCGATCATCACTACACAGGAGTATCCAGACAGGCACAAGGAGGGTGTAGTCCGATCATCACTACACAGGAGTGTCCAGACAGGCACAAGGAGGGTGTAGTCCGACCATCACTACACAGGAGTATCCAGACAGGCACAAGGAGGGTGTAGTCCGATCATCACAACACAGCACACCAAAACATTGTTATGCATGGCCACTGAACCATCAATAACTACAACAAACAAAGGACAAAGAACAACTAAGTAGTGAAAATGCCAGTACTGTATACAATTATAATACCTATAGTAGACATTTTGCAATACAAAATGGACTGCCCTCAAGATATTGTATATATTGCCAAAGATGTCAATACATAGAGCATTTCACCTCCCATCTGTATGAAAGCAAGCAAAATCATGGAAGTGAGGAAGAAGGGATAAGTATAGGATATCTAGTCAAGTTGTGCAGTAGGGGGATGGGAATCAGGGGTGGGGTGAATGGGTTGGGGTTGATGCTAGTAGGCATGCTCTATACAGGTCCCTTTAGGATGGGTTCTGTTTATTGTTGGAACTTGGACCTTTTACATCTTGAATCATGCTTATCAATTGGAAATTATGCTGGTGGAATTATATGTGTACCTGGCATTTGATTCAGACTTTGTCTATATAATGCTGAAGAGATTGGCCATAGTAGCACAATGGGAAGAATAGTTTCTCCAGAACGAACAGCCTAGAATTGAATAGAAGTATCCAGTCTTATTCTTTCTCTTATAGTATCTATCATGAATAGGCTTCATCCAAATGGGTTCATGTGACTTTTATTAAGTGATAAACCTCAATATATGCTGTCCTAAGACATGGATAATATTGGCAGATAAAATTTTCCACCTTTTATCATATAATATGTGTTTGCTTTCACAAAAAAACCCTCAACACTCCAGAAAAAAAGCATCACTGGTGCATACCAGGTAAATCCATGGACAGTGAATATGATATTGGTGGTATTACAGCTAACTACAATGCCAAACTTATCTGAATTTTTATATCAAAGAGCTGCAGTTTGCAGTTCTAAGTATGCCATGCAATCTGACTTTTCCTATAAAAAGAACACAGTGTACCTGAAAGTATGCATTATTACAGAGTATGGGATGAACAAGTTCAAAACAACAACACTGACATGACCACCTCAAACTTGTAAGTGAAATAAATACCATTAAAGTGAACCAGTGTTTAATAACTGCACATTGTTTTGAGTGTTACACAAGGCATGAGAGAGCAAAGTATAGCAAATGTGTAAAGCATGTCACATGATTGTACCCTTCAGGGATACTCATACCAGACCACCTAAAAGATGTGGATGCTGGACTATGCACAACCTTTGGTTGCTTGACGGTATGAAACCTACAGCTGTTGGATTACACAAAACCTATGAAGTATTCTGAAGGCATTAATCTGTATATATGGTCAGTAATTGAAGCTACATTGCCCACATGCCCAAGAAGGTTCATAAGATAACTGCAAGCTAGTCTATAAAGTATGGTAATCTTGTCTAGATCTCATATGTTGAGTACCCTTCACACACCAGGCATAGTTGGTGCACCACAAGAGGCTTGATCAGTGCATCTCCATAGGTAAGGTGTCACACTAGCACACCTACAAAAGCTGGTGGGATTGTGACAGGGCAAAAATAAGGAAGAGGGAAAATGATGATATCATCAATGCTGTCTTTGGGCAGGTACACCACTTTTACCATAAACCATTCATGATGGCAGCTATTAACTGAGAAAAATGGCCCACACTGTATATTTTGCAGTTTTCTCCAATGGTTGTGATTTTTTTATTTCTTTTGATTTTTGAAGTTGTACATGTATATTTTGCATTACATTGCATTGATTCAGTGGATTACCAGCCAGCCCACAGCAGGTACCCATCTCAGCACCAATCACCACACCAGCCACACCATTGGCCGCCTGCCCCACACCGACAAGATTGCATTGAAAATGCCTTACTTTGCAGTCTGGATGATTAGGTGATTTTACATCAGCTTTTTGCTCCCAGGTCACATGGGTTCAGGAACAAGATAGAGCAAAAAAGACCTGGCATAATGATCAGCATAAACTAGAAGCAATCAGTAATTGCCATTCTCACAACAGTTTCAGCAACAAAATAGTTTTACAAACAACACTGCCGAAATAAGAAGTAAACCTGTGAACATAAGCAAATAACAATACATTTACCAATTCACATGGAAACTGCACTGAGCTCCATGACCTCCCTTTGGGTTTTTACCATATGGAATGGATGAGAAAACCTGAATATTATATAATTGTAATATTTTAATATAGCATTGCTCTTATTCAATATCTGCAATGCACTTGGTGCACTTTTCTCCCCAGGGTTAGTGTGCACTGTACACCTTCTCATCCAGGCATTGGTGCAGCTTTTTTACATCACCCTGTGTGTGCAGTGTGCCTCATCAAGCTTATTGCCATTCTTTACAGTTCTGACAGCAAGCATGCAACTTGTTTAGATACACTTTCCAAAGAACCCTGATCAGGGAGCAATGTTCAGCTTTGACCTTGAAATTGCATGCAAGAACATTCTTAAGGATATTCAATGCATTGCACTATGCTACGAGTTTTTATAAGCAATTCTGAATTTCCTGAGTAAAGGACAATAGGAAAGGACAACAGGAAAGGACCAACCTCTTAGTAATCTTCAAGTACCTCACACTTTCCTAATATCAACAAGGCATCTGAGTCACTGTCAGCTGACTGCCAGTCAGCTGATGGTGATGTCATTCAAATGTACAGAGAAAAACCTCCAGCCAGGTGCACTGAATGAACCCAGGTGTATTATGTTAGGTTAGGTTAGGTTAGGTTAGGCTAGATTAGGTTCCATTAGGTTAGTTTAGGCTAGGTTAGGTTATCCTGCTGATGCCCCTGAATGAGCACCATATGGACCCCTAAGAAATATCCCTGGTTATGCCACTTGGTTCATTCAGTGTACCCAGCCTGAGGTTTTTCTCCATACTTTGAGTGATGGCACCAACAGCTGATTAGCAGTCAGGTGACATTAGGCAATTTTACAGTGGCAATTTGCTCACCCATCTAGTTGCCTTACATCCTTCCAAACAATTTTTGGCTTCAACTAAAATATTCCAGATATGCACAAAAAAATTATAGCATACAACATTTAATATTCAGAAGAATTTATTTCAATAATTTTTCCATTTTTCATCTACAAAAATTACTGTTTGGTGGTGGAAAAAACAGTGTTAGATTGTATAATTGTCGTTAGTTGTCTTCAGATTGTATAGTTGTCTAGATTGTATTATATTTTCTTTAGCATAATTTTAATGAACCATTATATATTCTGAAACCCATACCCCAATATGTGAATCAGTCATTACACAAGCATCCTACCCATGAGTTTTGTTGTGAATATTTATTATTTATGAGTGAGCATGTCAGGTGTATCAGGTATGGATGCATAAACTTGGTTGGTATTGATTGAAATATACTTTGTTGTCATTTTATCTACTGTTGCTCAGGAAATTGGCTTATAATCACAACCTTCACTAATTTAACCATAGCACCAATTTGTCATCTGGCAGTCATTTGTCAGCTGCCAGACATAGAGCTGAGTGCAGTCTCCATGTAAATGAGAAAGCATATTGCTATTTGCTGTTTGTAAGTTATATTCTACTTATTTCAGCACCATTGATAGTAAAAACTATGCAGTTATTAAAACTAATGAGAATTAGATTTAATGGTCACTTATAATTTATGCAGATCATTATGCCAAGTCTCCACCCTATATCTTGTCCCTGACATCATGTGACCTGGGAGCAAAAAGCCACTGTAAAACCACCTGGTAACCTAGATGCGTTTTTGATATAAAAAAGTTTGAGGGGTAATACTTGAAGATTACCTAAATTCTCTATAACTAGGTTCTCAGGCCATATAACTACTTATAATTGCATTTTAAATATAAAATGTAAGCACATTGGCTTCAAGGACATTGGCCCAATAGGATTATTCTTCTTAAAATTAAGTTGGTAGCTGCATATCCAACTAGGTGCCTAGGTAGGCTACCTACCAGCAAATCTGGAGATCAAGGTAAATGTTGAGTTTTGGATTTTTTTAATACAGGGTATTTTAGCATATCTCAGATATGGAGTATCCCATATAATTATTACGCTTTCTTTTGAGGACAAACACGCAAGTTCATAATTTTTCAGACAACACACTTGCTCAAATTGTTGTTGCTCTAATTCCACTGCCATGAGATTCAAAAGTTCCTTCTTGAAGCATTGAGGCTATAAGCCGACTCCCTTAGCAGCCTTTTGGCACCGACTGCATTTTATCCCATGGACCCCCTACTACTTGACATTCTCATACAAATTACTATGTTGGAAAGGGAGGGAAAAACCGTCTGTCTATGCTGGATCCCAAGCCACATTGGGGTGTGGGGAAACGAGCGCACGGACACTGCAGCGAAGTGGGCAGCTCAGAATCTCTGCCCACGCATATGCCCACTTCCTGCTAGGGACCACTTCTCAAGGATCACAAATTTCATATTTACTAAGTGGCAAAGAGCATGGGACAGAGAAAACAACAATAAGTTGCATGTAATCAAGCCACATCTAGGACCTTGGGAGTCATGCCTTCACAGGTCAAGACAAGAGGTCACACTGTGTAGGATGCGCATCGGGCACACTTACGCTACCTATCGCTACCTCCTGTGTGGGGAGGAGAGACCGCGGTGCCCTCGCTGTCTGGAAACCCTGACTGTACGTCATGTACTTCTCTCGTGCCAGCAATTTGTACCAGAGCGCCGATTGTTTTATGGAAGAGACACAGATCGCCTGACATATCAAGACCTCCTGGGAAACGACTCAAAACTTGTGCATTCTGGAAACTTGTTCCGTTACTTGTCGGCGATTGGCTTTCAAACCACGTATACACCCAGGTAATAGCCCTCACTGACAGTGAAGTACTAGCATAAAAGTTGTGGGCGCGAATGATCAATTCTGGTCGAAGCGCCCTAAAGCCCAAATAACTAACGAGGCTATAAGCCACAGACCTGTGCCTATGACGTCATCAATTGTGTCGACCGCCATTGACTTAAAGGTAATCATTTGCAGAGAAAATAAGTGGTCGCATCGTCTTAAACATGTCAAAAAGCATCGCAGTCGAAAAAATTCCCAAAAATAAAACATTTACCTTGATCTCCAGATTTACCTACATGATATTACATTCTTTCCACGGCAAGTTTGAGTAAAATAATGCCAGCACTGTAAGGACAACCAGCACAACGAATGTTCTTTAAGGGAAACAAACAAACGAGCAACGCATGCTTACTTTGTTCAAGCAGAATCACTCAAATTATCAGGGCAGAAACCACACTTATTCCGTTACAACTGGTTACAACATGCAACCAGAACAAAGTCTCACAATTGTAATAACCGCGCAGTAAATGTAACGAATGTTTGACACCAACTCAAGAGCGTAGGAAAGGAATTTTAATGAAGTAGACAAAAATCCTCATGGCTTACGTCAGATCGACAATCACCAACTTGCAAGAACCAACGGGCGCCCTTACAACCTCATTCGCGTTTTTAGGACCGGGGCACACTTTCCGTCCTCTTTGTGATTATTATGCTTCGACGTTCTTTCAACCTGTGGGGCGTATTTTCAGGCCTGGTGAAACCTCCTCAAACATCGGTACCAAGGCGCACCGAAGATGTTTCTTAAGAGGTAGACTCTGGCATGAGTGAACCTCCTCGCATTGTTTGGTTCTTGGGAGAGGGAGGTGATGGTGCCTGGGTTGATTTTATTTGCAGAAGAAAAACACCTTTCGATTGGGGAGACAGGTTTGGTTCTATATCCATGCCTGGAGCCCTGACACCGAGCCGCAGAGTTCAGTTTTCAGATCTCGAAAATGAAAACTTCGATTCATAATGGGGCCGAGCCCCCGTGGGGTTGCGTTCATAATGGGGATTGAACTGTGGCAGTGGCGCAGCCATGATTTTCTTAAGGGGACCGAGTCTCCAAAAGTGCTGTTTTAGCGAGAACGCTTTTAGCGCGCTTCGAACGCCTAACATTTATCGTTTGGCATGGTGCAAATCCAAAAGTTATGGTTAATCTAAAGGATTTTTTGCAAAAGGAAGGGGACCAGGCTCAGGGTCCCTCCTGGCTGCATCTTTGAACTTTGATAAGGCTCGAGGCCGCTCTTGTACTCCTCCTTGCACCCCTTCAGGCTCACGGGGGCCCTCAGGGCACCCTCTGGTGCCTTTGGAACACTCTCCGGACCATCAAGGCGCCTTCTACCCCTGAATAATCAATGTCCAAATTATTCAGGGCTATTTAGACATTTTGGCAATGAACACTCCTGAAGATGCCGTGGGAGCCCTGGACAATATATTATGTACATGTACTTGTCGACGTAGGCGCCACATCAATACAGCACGTAGTTTCTGGTATTGCCTATTACCAAGAAATTTCCACTTCCAATAGAGACGCTCCCGGCGCCGCGTTGAAGGGTCGTGCAGGGGCGGTTGATTAGGACGCGGAGAACAGAAGGAAGTTGCCCTTCCCATCTGTGATTTTTAGCATTAACAGTATGGTGTTGCATTGTAAATATTGAGTATAAAATGAGCTCTGCCTTATCCACGGCCAAACGAGGTTCTGCCGCCCTCGGTCATGGTCCAATGCCCCTTCCTCATATAAACGCTGCTGGCTGCATATGCTTGCGTGGCAGAGATCATGAACGATCCCACGTTCGTAGGTCTCGACCTCCGACTTCCTTTCGACCTGTAGTGGTCGACCTAGAGGGAGACACATGCCCTCCTTTCACCGGATAGGAGGCACCGGTGAGTACATCGCGAACATGGGAAGCCCCACAATGCACAGTGGACCCAAACTACCTAATGAACGATAAAGGCTTGATCATGGGCGACGTTCGATCATGGAGTATTCAATACTATCCGCTCATTGATCACCAGAGCAATTTATTACTCCGCCCTGCCAGTTTTGGCGTGATTAACTGCCCGTCGCCGCAGTTCTTATTTTTCATTTTCGTGGGGCGACACCCGTCGCTCTTTTCGTTCGTTTCTTGGGGTGACACCCGTCACCCCGCATGGATTTGTTTAATCCCATCGTATTTCTGTTCCCTGTGTTTCTGTGTCCGTCTCGTTTCTTTAAGTTACACTAGGTAGGGCTTTTTTCCCCACGATGGGGAAAAACGCAAAAATGATACTGACCCCAGCTCGCCACCGGACTCCGAGACGGAATTTCCGCCGCTGACCACACCTGACGATCATCGCACGACCCCGGACTCTGCACATGATGTTCCACCTCTCGATACCACCGTTGACGACTCGCGCCGGACAATTCCTTTGGACGACGCCATGGAAGCCTTTGTCCCTCACCGAACCCCGCTCATACCAAGACCTCGCCTCGCAATTCCGACCAGACCATCACTCTCCACGCCACAGACCCACGCTCGAACCAGACCACGTCCTCCCAACCTGAACCCATTGAACCCTACCTCGACAACTCTTACATAGTTGTCAAGCCTGTCGCAGAATCCGTTTCCTTCCGCCGTATTAACGTTTTCTGGCCGACCAAGCAACTCCTCGCCATCTGCTCCTTAACCAATCCCGACATCGAAGCCCCTGCCAACGGAACCCTCGTCATTAAAACCCAAACCCGAGCCCAGACCAAAGCCCTCCTCCGTACCACCACATTTTGTGGTAAATCCGTCACCATTACCCTACATTCCAACCGCAACACCACCAAGGGCACCGTCTTCGCGCCGGAGCTCCGCTTCATGACTGAAGCGGATATCCAGACGGAACTCAGGCCGGAGGGGGTGACCCACGTCCACCGCATTACCTCATTTAAAGACGACTAGAAACGCGATACAAGCCTCCTTGTCCTTACCTTCAACTCTACAACTCTTCCTAAGACCCGGCTTCCTAAGACGCCGGCTACTTCCGATTCCAAGTCCGCGTATTTATTCCAAATCCTCTCCGCTGTTTCAATTGTCAGCGCTTCGGGCATGGGAGTAAGACGTGTCGCCAAACCGCCCGATGCTAAGTGCGGAGAGACACCCCATCCTGATTCCACCTGCTCCAAGCCTGCCCACTGCCTCAGCTGTAACACGCCCGATCACCTCACCACATCCAATCAATGTCCAGTTTGGCGCAAGGAAAAGGAAGTGTGCGCTGTCAAGGCCACGACCGGGGTATCCTACCCCCAGGCCCGGCGGTCTGTCGAGGCCACCTCCCCCTCCACCAAAACGTACGCACAGGCGACCAGCATTGCTCCACCCACCCCTCACGTCAACACCACTTCTACTTCGATGCAAACCGACATGATTCCCGGTCTAGCTCCACTAAAAAAAACTTGCACCACTCACCACACCTACACAAACCACCCTGGCTCAAAACACACAGACCATTCCGACCAAACAGACTCCAACGAATTCCACAAGGAATGCCCCCGCAGCCATTCGGCTGCCGGGGAAATGCGCGCCACTTCCGTGGCCCGCCGACGGAGCCCGGTCCACACGGTGCCGGCCGGCGACCACGTGACCCGACCGACTCCCAGCCGGCGGGCATCCCCCGCGACAGTGGCTGGCCACCGTGAACCGGCCAAGGTCACCGGTCGGCCGGACGGCTATGGCGGAAACACCGCCACCGTCCGCACCCAACACACGTGTCCGCCGGAGCTGCACTCCTGGCTCAGACATGCACCGAAAGGTGTAGACAAACAATAACACTTTTCTTCCCGATGTCCACACTTTTACAATGGAATTGCCGCAGCCTGATCTCCAAATGGGCCGAAATGAAAGCTTTTTTTCAGTATTCTCACACCTATTCTCATAGCACTCCAAGAAACATGGTTTTTACCTAATGATACATACAACTTTAACCTTTCAAATTATTCACTGTATCGTCACGACGAGGTCCGTGGATCACATCGAAGTGGCGGTACAGCACTTTACATAAACAATGATTTCACACATACACAAATTACACTTAATACACAATTACAAGCCGTAGCTTGTATATTACGTTTACATAGTAGAAATATAGATGTGTGTTCCATCTATATTCCACCACAAACCGACAATACAAATATTTTGACACATTTAGAAAGCCTTATAGGACATTTCAAGAACCCTTTCATATTACTCGGAGACTTTAATGCACACAGTCCAGCCTGGGATCAAGCACGTACACAAGGAGACACTCGCGGCCACATCATTGAACAAATTTTAGACCGGCATAATTGAGTAATACTTAACACCGGAGAACCAACCATTTTTCACCTTGGACATAATACAGCAACAGCCATTTATTTATCTATTTGTTCCCCCACCCTGGCAAACGACTTTGATTGGACCATAGAAACCGACATCCACGACAGCGACCACTATCCCATCAAATTGACACCCACTTTTTCAACGGCGACTGACACCACACCCAGTTTTATTCCCCGCTGGAAGATTTCAAAAGCCGATTGGACAACATTTCAGGAGCTTTCTTACTTGCAGTACAACCCCAACATTTCTTCCGTCGAAAACATCAACTCAATTACAAATACACTTTTAGAGGCAGCTTCCACGACTATTCCACTTACAAAACCATTCACAAAAAGAAAACCAGTACCTTGGTGGTGTCAAGAAATTTCAAAAGCCATTGCGATAAGAAAAGGAGCTTTTAGAAATTATTTACGACATCCCGATCAATAAAATGTATACATCCGTAACCGCGAACGTGCGAGGACCCTCCGCATCATTCGCGATGTCAAGCGCGGTTCATGGGCCTTATATTTACACCAGCTGACTTTTCAAACACCTTTGAATAAAATATGGCAATTAATCCGACGTTTGTCCGGACGCTCCCCATTTAAATATCTACCGGCCCTCAAAATCCACAATCTCACCATTACAGACCCACAAACCATAGTAAATACCATAGCTGATACCATAGCCCATAATAGCTCCGATGGGAATTACAGACCTAATTTCCTACCAAACGCGCAACACACTTTTCACACTAATCTCGAACTCTTCCAATCCGACAATACTGAGGACTACAATGCTTCTTTTCAACTTTTCGAACTGCAGAATGCCATTTCCTCTGCCGGTAACACTTCAGTAGGGCCTGACAAATTACATTATTCCTTTTTTTCGACATTTATCTGACCACACCAAACAATAAATCTTAGACACGTTTAATTCACTATGGGCAAATCACATCTTTCCTGAAACATGGAAAAAGCTATCATCATTCCCATTCCAAAACCCGACAAAGATCACAGTAACCCCAATAATTTTCGGCCAATTGCTCTTACCAGTTGCTTGGGGAAACTTCTTGAAAGAATGATTAGTAAAAGACTGACCTGGCACCTGGACACAAATTCTCTTTTATCTCCATTCCAATGTGGTTTTCGTCACGGACGCAGCCCAGTCGACCATCTCATTAGATTAGAGACAGACATCCGACTTAGTTACAAAAACACGAACACACTATGGCAGTATTTTTGGACATTAGTAAAGCTTGTGATATGGTCTACAAACCCGCATTGCTTTTCAAAATTCATCAACTCGGTTTCAAAGGACACTTAGCTCATTATTTAATAGGTTTTCTATCTGGCAGTCGCTCTTTCCACCTCAGATGTCGATCATCAACCTCCACTCAGCATGTTATGAACAATGGATTGCCACAGGGGAGCTGCATATCACCAGTTTTATTTAACATCATCATTAATGACCTTTTCGCTGACATGCCTGCAAATGTATCATTTTCTCTTTTCGCGGACGATAGTGCAATTTGGTGCTCGGACAAAAACTATGAAAATTGTTTGATTCGGCTTCAAAACGCCCTTGACAAAGTACATCAATGGTCCATCAAGTACCGTTTCAATTTTTCGGCCCCCAAATCTGCAACCATGATTTTTAGCAAATGCACTCCCTGCCCAAACCCAGATACACAGCTTCACCTTGGACAAAATAACATACCTTTTGTACAATCATTTAAATTTATCGGTGTAATCTTTGATCGTAGGCTTTCCATGCATCAACACATGAAACACATACAGAACAAATGTTTTCGCCGACTAAATTTATTTCGCTGCATTACTTCCACCCCTTTAGGAGCCGATCGTCACACTCTTTTACAACTATATAAATCCTTAGTACTCCCCATCATTGAATATGGCTCCGTAGTTTAGGCTGGTGCCAGCCCATCCTCCTTACACATTTTAGACACGATTCAAAATAAATTTATCCGTATCGCACTTGGTGCAATGACCACTTCACCCATCATCTCTTTAGAAACCGAATCGGGAATTCCTCCTTTAGCTCTCCGCCGAATGCAACAAACACTTAGATACGCATCCAAAATTCAGTTTCATGCAAACCACCCGACACACAACTCATTGCAAATTCTCCCAAATTTACATCATCATTATCTAGGCCCAGCGGAAAAGCGAACCGGATTCACTATAGCTTCTCGGGTCAAAACATTTTCTGAACAACTTCACTTCACTATTCCACCCATTACTTCTCTTTCCCCACAAACTATACCACCATGGCAGATGGCCGAAAGACACATTCTATATCTCATCACCACTCCAAAATCACAACTTTTCCAGAATATACCAAACAAAAATTTCACCAATTTCGGGCTCGTTATCACCATGTTCCTTTTATTTATACTGACGGTTCTAAAAACGCTAACCTTACAGGAAATGCAATAGTTTCGGGAGCGTATAAAAACAACATCGATTACCAGACGGAACATCAATTTTTCTCGTTGAATTACATGCCATCCTCATTGCCCTTCGTTATATTCGTAATCGTTTCCTTTGTCACCCCATGCGAAGCGTCGTTGTTTGTTCTGACTCAAAATCTGTTCTTCAATCACTTTCTTCACTTTCCATTTCACACCATTGCCATATTTCCATCTATGACACACTTCAAACACTTCACATGATGGGCGTGAGGGTCCGCTTCCTGTGGGTGCCCAGCCACTGCGGCATCCCAGGAAACGAAAAAGCTGACAAATTAGCAAAAGAATCATTACAATTTCCAAACATTACAGAAATCCCACCACATTTTGACGCCATTAATCATCAATACAGCAGAAAATTCGACATTTTTGAACACAAAACTGGACACAAAACTCAAACCATACACAATTACGACTTATCAAACCTACCGTTGAAACATGGGCATCATCTTTTCAAAAAACCGACACGAAGAAAAAGTCCTATCACGCTTACGCATCGGCCATACTTTTCTTACCCATCGATTTATCTACAAGAATTCATCTCGACCTTCATGCCCATTGTGCAACACTCATATAACAGTTCCACATACATTACTACACTGCACACAATATCATGACCATAGAAAACCACTGATTGATTACTGCCACGCACACAACATCCCTTTCACTTTGCCCTCACCGTTGGGAGATGATCACCCTTTTCTTTTGAAGTTACTTTTCATTTGTCTGCGAAAAACCAACTTGTTCCAGGCCTTATAAACTGACGTATACGATTTAATACTTCGTTCCTTTTCATCAGCGGCACGAAATGGTCTGAGGAGGCCGAAGTGCCCAATTTAACAAAGCAAGCGACGTTCCATAAATATATGGCGGGGGATCCAGAGATACATCCCTAAATACATTATTTTGTGGACCCAGCATTGCTTAAATTTATGAATTCAAAACGCCTTAAAATGGTTCGCCAATTACCGCCATCTGCTACAAGCTATACTATTGCAGCGGCTCCACCAAATACTGGAGCAGCCCGAGCTTCTCCAGAAATAACTGGAACTCTACCCATGGGCAATGAGTGCATTAGCCATTAGACTTCCAACAAGATCTCGGCTCAGAAAAGTTGACTGCAAGGAACTAAAGTTCTGTTTTGCTGCCAAATAGCTCACACATTATTTACACCATTTCTGAATGCCAACTTCATATATCAGTATGTCTGACAACAATACATGTTGCCGTTCGGGTTATTGGGGCTCCGGTTGTGGCATAGCCAAAGGGGCTATTCCCCTGCAGTAGTGCTGGAGCAATGGGGACCGAACTGGGCTATGCGTAAGTTACACCACTACGGTAGAAATCGGCGCCGGTATGGTAGTTCTCTGTGGTGTATCCGATGGCAGTTTAATTTTTCTTGAACATGCATAAGTTTCGAAATTTCTGGGAAGGTACAGAAAATGCATGTTTAGGTACATCCAGTTCAACTTATCGGCCGCAATATTTACTTATGAGCGCACTTGTAGATCGGCATGTGCATTTGTTGTGCTCAGTGGCGTCGCCAAGAAATTATTCTAGGGGGGGGGGGGGGACGGTTCAAAGGGTGCCTCCTGCTCCCGAAACGGGACCTCCATTGTGTTAAGGCCTCCTATTATTTTTAGGCTCTTAGTATGGATTAGGAATGGGAAACGTGATTTCATATTGATGTCTTATTTGTCCTTGGCGTGGTGCATCATTATCTCAAAACGCAATAGCTATAATCTTCTTTTTTCGCTGAGAACCGAGCCATACCAGGGCATAAATGTAGATAAACACCCAAGTGCCAAAACAAACCATGTCTGAATGCTTTCTCGACCAGAAATATCTTCCCGCTGGCCTCTACATTGCAGCGAGCTGGCGGGGCTGGTGCGAAGCAAATCTGAAACATATCTCCCATTGATCAACCCACTTTTATGTCCTCCAAGTCTAACTGAATACAGCTCGATTCATCACTACTGTTAGTCATTCCGACCAGCTTCATGTCATAAGCAGGCTTGTGCCATCATTTCTCAGTTCTAGGACGACAATTTCGCGAAGGTGACAAAGAGAAGTGGATTGAATTGGTTTTCTGATCGCCATCTCAGGGATTTATTGATTTTATAACATTTGGTGCTGAATGAAAGGCACCTGGCACGCAAGCTAAAATAATAAATAATCAGCGAATAAATTCACTGCAAGAACAATCATTGAAACACAATGGAAAAAACTGACAATGCAATGATGCAACAATGGCAGTGCATAAATAAAGCAAAACCTTCAAATTCCACGCCCTCACGCCCATGGTTTTCGATGTGTTGTACCGTTTTGTAAATGACGTTGTTGAGAAGGTATTGAAGCTGAGAAGCCCTAATCATACAAGCTGTGATCAGAGAAAACAAGCTTGTAGGAAGAAAATGCATTTTCCACTATGCTTGTGAGGAGGAATTTTCCCCCTCAATGTCGGCTTTGCCACCATGGGCGCATTTTTCTGAAGATTATTGGGGGACCAGTGGCTTACCTATAATTTGCGTCGGGGGGGGCAAACGGATTTGGAGGGAGCCCACCAAACCCCTTTAAAAAGTCCCCGGATTTCGATCACTATTTTGTCAAAGGGGGACGTTCTTTAAAATAAATAATTAGTTGCCAACTGGATTGTCCTGTGGAGGGGCCAAATCTACCACTATCGTTTCTGATACGTCGGATTTCAACCCTAACTCCCCCATCCAGTTCGAAGGTTTTCTTTTGGTATCCCTTGATAAGTCACCTCACACTGGTTGCAATGCTGTGTTGTGTTTTTGTTTTATTGGCACTGAGAAAGCATGCTTGTTCACCCAAGATGCAAAGGTGTGAAATGCTATTTTGTGGCTGTGCATTAGGGTAGAACGTCAGAGACGAAGTATTTTTCCGGAAAAACCGCGTAGTGGGGTTTTTGCCTTTGGTCATAAGGAACATGAAACATATTTTTTGAATTTTTAATTAAAAAATTTTTCCTGCGCAAAATCGCACTTTAAAATCCAAAGTGTCCCCCAAAATGGGCTAAATTTGTTCTCATTTCCTTCCTAATTAAGATAGAACCATAAAACAAGTTATATCATGTTGCACGGAACGAGATGAATCTATCGACACCAAACATGATGACCTAAGATCACTGGTTCTCGCTCTAGGTCAGGTCATTGACCTCAATTTGGCCAAAAATCGCTATTTTCGTAGCTTTCCGGGGTTTATCTTGTGACGGTTACAGAAGAAATCAACAAAATTGGGAATATATTACCGATATGGCTACTACGCAGCTTGTGATATTATTTAATGCGGCATTTCTTATCAAGGTCGGAGGTCACGAGAGGTCAAAGTTCAGAGGTCACAGAAGGTCAAATTTGGAAAGTGTCCGAAATTCCCGGTTCCGTTCTAGACGTAAATTTAGGTGCAGAATTCGAATCCAGCACTCAAAATTATCATAACTTATTATAAATCCTGTTTCATGTGAAAAAGTATAGGGATGGTACATACGACTATATTTATCATTAACAAGAATGTAAGTCATATATCCAACGGTCACAGGTGATACATTTGTAACAGACGACAGGACAAAAAAATACACGCCATGGGGAAAGAAGCCTATCGGGTTACAATCACAGGCAGCTGCTACCAGTGATGCTACTGCACGCATGTTACGTTTGCTTTCTCCCTACTCCTCCATGATCTGTTGCATTCGCATCATGTCACGTTTAGTAGCAAACACTGGCAGCAGCTCCCTGTGAACGGCTCGAGCCCGAATAAATCCGTCTCGGCGGTCGAACCCGTACACTGCGGCAGATGCCGCCGTTACCTCCTTCACTATGCGCTCGGTGCCCTGCATATGAGCAGCGTAGGTGGGAGCAATCATCGGAGCTTCAATGAACTCCTTCACCTGGTCGCTGCTGAGACCGCAGGTGAGCACCGGCTCATGTGCGTTATCCCAGTCTATCAGTTCCTCTAGCTTGGTGGCGCCCTCGTTCAGCTTGGGCTTTCTCATTTCCCTGACAGACATGTCCCCTCGATCGTCGCCCTTGCGCAGCTGGAGGATTTTGGCGACACCAAACTCCCGCTCGGTGCGGCTGCTGCTGCACACCATCGATTGCAGAATCGCCTCACTGTGTGCAAACCACGCGCCACGCTTGATGTGTGGTGCAACAGCGTCCTGAACCACCAGATCCTGTTGCCGGAGGCATCGAAGGGCCGTGATGACGTGGCGCGGCGCGTCCAGCCAGCTACTTCTGACCCTCATGTCAAACCACATTTTGAAGTAGCAGCTGACAACGAATGTGACGAACCGCTCGAGTCTCAGCAGTAGCTCTCCCGCTAGGCCGTGGTCGGCTACCCACAGCCGGAGAAACGCACAGCCAGTGGTTAACCACCGGCTATGACAGATAGGCCCGTGCTGCAAGAGGGCCATGTCCCTCGGCAGCTCCCCAGACCACACCGCCTGCACGCGTACGTGTACCGCTGGTCTGATGACAAGTCCCGCACGACTTCGTCCGGCAGATCGATCAAGGGTTCCCCGGTCGTGATGGGCTTGAACTTGAAGTTCACAGGGAGATCCTTCGCTCGCTGCAGCAGTTTGCCCACCTCGCCCGAAAACCCCGTCTTGGAGTTTGTCTTTCCATCTGCAAAACATGCTATAACTGTAACAGATATCTATTCAGTCTATACCTTTAGAGTTCCGGATGCTGGGAGTCATGATTTGCAGTGCGCAAAATATTTCTTTGGCAAAAAGTTTGCAGCAGGAATTCACAGTTCTTTAAAATGCATACAGGCAGGAATACATCTGTATATCGGAATATAACGGGCCCTAGCCAAAGAGAGGCATAATACTGACCTCTGTATCGTAATGAGACTTGATAACCGGATTACCTAGACTGACAACACGGTTTAGCGAGAGCATGCTACGAACTGAAATGACCTCTCACCCAGCTGTTCGATGAGGTGGCGAAGAGGTAGCTCATTCGTATGGAGCTCGCACACCAGCCACGCACACTTTCGCCCCAGCTTCTGCTCAATGAAGTGGATGATTCCACCTTTGTGGCCGGTGTTGCTTGCAGTCGAGTCAGCTCCGATAGCGACGAGTGTTTCATCAACTCCGTGTGTCGTCATCCAATTCACAATGAAGTCTGCAGCTTATTCTGAAGAAGACGTGGTTCCCTCTACCTTCTCATGGGTAATGTGAGTGAGATACTTTCCGGCTTCGTCAGTTAGTGAATAGTGGTTTTCCATCCTCAGTGTCGTGTGATTTGTCTGTGTTTCTTCGTCATAGATAATGACTTTAGTCGCATCAATCCTGCTGTCAAACATCACACATTCCGCTCCGCCTTCTTTCCGTCCGTCTTTCCTCATGCTCATCATCAGACTGTTCTTGGCCCTAGTGACCTTCATTCGATCTACTGCGAGATGTCCCATATTCTTTTGCACAATGTCAGCCCTCATGAGATCCTGCAGATATCCGCTCGCGACAGCAGCGGTTGCGTAATCGGACACATTGAAGCGAATAGCCGCGAGTGCAGTCTGTGCTATTTTTACCATATTTCTGGTGCCGCTGGGCTGCACTTGACTCGTTAAAGATTCTGCATCATCTTCTGTGTCGGCACTGTTATCGACATCTTCAGGCATCATTTCTCTCATCATCTCCCCTGAAGTCCTTTCATCAGAAGTTGACTCTCTCTCTCGAGTCTCGCCCTCTCATCGCGAGCCCTTGCTGTGTCCTGTCTCACTTCGCGTGCTCTCTCTCTCTCCTGGACTCAATGGCATCTTTCCCCATCATCTGCATCGATCCCTTCATATCACTTGACTTTTGCCTTTGGCTCATGAGGAATTTGAGTTCGATGCGTGGAATTTTCCGCTCTCGGGGGCAGCTGCACTCGCAGTGCGCCTCGGTGTCACAGCCCTCACAACCGGCTTGATCGCACGCCACAATCGGACATTTACAACGCGACAAATCTAGGAGTTTGTCTAGCCTGTCGGTTTCCTTTTGCACCTCTTTTTTCGACGTTACTCTTCTTCTGCCGATGTCGGATGCTATTTTCAGAGCTGTCTCGATATTCCTCTGTAGTTGCCGCTCACTTATAACTACTGGTGGACGGAACTTCCTGTTAGCTCTTTGCCAGATAGTCACAACTTCTACGGCAAGTTCTTTGGCGATGTCTGCATAGGGAATGTTCCTCTTATCGGCCAGATCTGTGCTCTGTGCTGTGCTCTGTAGGAATAAGCCATGACGTAGGACTTCCCTCAGCGTTGGTAATTCGGATCTCACAAGCTTCTGAGCGGAACCAACAAAATCCGCCAAACCCGTTGCCGATTGTGACCTGGTTTGCACATGCACACTCTCCGCCGCCATTTTCAGCAGACAACTAACCTTGCATTGTTTACAAATAATGGCGCCATTCCAGCGCTGCAACAGATCTTTTGAAGCAGAAGCACGCACAATTTGTTGTATACAGTTTTTGCCTTCTCTCATATGAATATATTTTTGGTCATATTTTTTCATGTAAAATGTAGGATATCCAAATATGCAAGATATTTGGGGTTACCTAAAATCCCATTAATTATAAGAATTCCTGATAGAGATGCTAATTTTTCCTCCTAAATTACACGTAACAAGTGTATAATTACTTGGCGTGGTTAAACGAACTGAAAGAAGACAAAAAGGAAAAGATGGTAATTTTTAGTGCTGAATTCGAATGCGACGCCCAAATTTATCTCGGAACTTCAAAACTTGGAATTTCGTACACTTTCCAATTTTGACCTTCTGTGACCTCTGAACTTTGACCTCTCGTGACCTCTGACCTTGAGAAGAAATGCCGCATTAGATAATATCACAAGCTGCGTAGTAGCCATATCGGTAATATATTCCAAATTTTGGTGATTTCTTCTGTAACCATCACAGGATAAACCCCGGAAAGTTACGAAAATAGCGATTTTTGGCCAAATTGAGGTCAATGACCTGACCTGGAGCGAGAACCCGTGACCTTAGGTCATAATATTTGGTGTCGATGGATTCATCTCGTTGCGTGCAACATGATATAACTTGTTTCATGGTTCTATCTTAATTAGGAAGGCAATGAGAACAAATGTAGCCTATTTTGGGGGAATTTTGGATTTTAAAGTGCGATTTTGCGCAGCAAAAATTGGAAATAAAAAAATAAAAAAATATGTTTCATGTTCCTTATGACCAAAGGCAAAAAATCCCACTACGCGGTTTTTCCGGAAAAATACTTCGTCTCTGACGTTCTACCCTACTGTGCATGCAGCCCTGACAAAATCTTGCAAGTATCTCTGAAAAAAACATAGCCATGCAGGAAATAATTGGCCCAGTGAGTTATAAGTGCCTATTGTAAGCAATTAAAAACCCCTGACAGTTCCTGATACTCAAAACACAGCTTGGAACTGCCAAATTATGCATGATGGTGAAAAACATATTCATAATTTCCGTTGATGTAGATGGCAATTCACTGGAATTGACATTGGAATTGGCACATGTAAATGCGCGATATATCTCAGCTTGCATTGGTACAAGTATTCAGGATTTCCACACAACTTGAATCGGCGGCAGTCGCGTCAGAATAGTCTCATTGGCGTCATAATTGATTCTCAGGGAAGCGTAAAATGAACGTTTTCATTCGGGTAAACAGCGTGTGTTATTCCCGGTGTATTTCCGCTCGTTGTACGACGTCTATCTTCTGTTTGACGTTCGATATCCGCTCGTTGTACGACGTCTATCTTCTGTTTGACGTTCGATATCCGTTCGTTTTACGAATGATTGCCGCTCCTAATTACCAAGTATGAACCGAGCTTTTGGGCTCCAATCCATTTTGTGTGAGGGCCCCCAACACATTTTCGAAATCCCTGCTCGTTTTAGGGTTCTGTTGCTTTTTTGTGCACCAATGTTTTTAGGTACCGGGATCTTTCGAAGATCCCGATGTGTTTATTTAGTGCTCGTTTTTGTTTTTTGTTTTGTTTTGGGGAGCATGATGCTTTTTGCGGCCCCAGCCTCTTTTTTTCAGGCCCTTATCCGGTCTCATGGCCCCTGTGTGCCTTGAGAGCTTCCAGTGTATTTTTGTTGGAGCTCCGGGTATGTTTATTTAGGGATGCAACGCATGTTTTAAGACCCTGTCGCTTTCTTGCGAGACTCTGTGTGCTTTGGCCAAGGTGCATTTTCGGCCCCCGTTGTACTCTTAGGGTCCCGCTGTGTTTATTTGGGGCTTCTAACGCATATTTGTGGGGCCCAGTGCGATTTTGGGGCTTCGTTGCGATTTGTTGGGTCCCAGTGCGACTTATCGCGCCAAGGCGCGTGGTTCCGGGATCGAACGCCAGTGTTTTGGGCGCAACGCGATTTCCGTGGATCTCTTCTGATTTTGTTTTCTTCTGAAGTCCGAATCCCGACCTAATTTTTCGAGCCCCTAGCGTCATGTGTTTGTATCCCGCCTCGATTTTTGGAACTCCGGCAGGGGCGGTCCGAGACACCCAAATGAGGTGAGGCAGAACAAAAATCCCGACTGTCCACCTTAAAGTCCACCTTAAAGTCTTGCTACCACCTTAAAGCACAATAATACCTTCTTTTCTTCGTTTCGCTGCGTTGTACCGTTTTGTAAATGACGTCTTGAGAAGGTATTGAAGCTGAGAAGCCCTAATCATGCAAGCTGTGATCAGAGAAAACAAGCTTGTAGGAAGAAAATGCATTTTCCACTACGCTTGTGAGGGGGAATTTGCCCCCTCAATGTCGGCTTTGCCCCCAGAGTCGTTTGGTACGGCCAAGTAAAAATAAATAATTATGTTTAAAAATCAAATTCCTTGGATTTGGAAAGCTTGGTAGGTGCCTAACTAGGTACCTAAGCATGAGCTCAGAGCAACACTTTCATAAAATACAACTAGGTTTTGCATAATTTGAGATTGAAGAACAAGTTTGCTCCAAAGCCGGCTGTTTTTTTTTGTTGGCTTGACTGATATGTCCGTCCTGGAAACACTAGTGAATGCATGTAATTTACAGAGATGACTAAACATCACATCAAAGCCCAGTAAGAGCCCACGGGTCACTAACAGACTTCCTTGTTGAGCTTTCGGTTCTAGTATTTGCCACTTCTAGTACCTACCTAAGTGGGTGGGTAGGTAACTTGCTCCTGCCCCACAATTCCGCACATTCTCTTATTTTCACGAATCAATGGAAACATTTGTGTGCAAAACATAGCCCAATGTTCCTCAAAAGTGTCCAGCACACAGCGATCTCAATTAAGAGTAGAATGGACTTTAGTATTAGTACCCAGGACTGGACACAACTCCAAAAAGGCCGCATTCCCTGCGCTTGTTATGAAACGAAAGCGCAATATATGGCGATATTTTCCAGGGGCATGCCTTTGCGGACAGGTGATAGAGCTGTTTTGAAGCTACGATATAAATGTGAGCTTCAATTTTCACTATAATTACGAGTCACCAATGCATATTTGTTTCCAGTTTTTCAACTTTGCTATTTTCCAGTGGGTGAAAGCATCATTTGTACGAAAATAACATACAAAAATACTTCCCAGCTCTATTCAGGTGAGGCCTTAGCGCCCTACATGGGCCGACCACCCCTGAGCTCCGGTACGTTTTTGGGCACCGTACGCGATTTGTGAAGGCATCTGGTGCTATGTTCGGTGCTCCATAGCCATTTTCCTGACATTTATTTTTCGGAATCCCTCCTTATTTTAGAGGGCTTCGGCTTGATTATTTTCGGATACCGATGCGATTTTGTGGGTCACATTGTGTTTATGTTGGGCACTAGACGTCAATTTGTGTGAGCCCAGACGTTAATTTTTGATGCCCAGACCATATTTTTGGGACTACAGATGGGAATTGTGGGTCCCGAGCGCGATATTTGGGGGACCGATTCGAACTGGCGGGGTGAGTTGTACTTAGCTCTGACCCCAACGCGATTTTGGCGGATTCTGTTGCAAATTTTCGGGCCTGGGAGCGAGTTTTCTGGGGTTCGTCGTATTTATTTGGAGCCTTTTACGCGAATTCTGGTGGACCGACGCACAATTAGATGGCCCAGCGCGACTTTTGGGGGCTCCGGCATGATTCTTGAGAGCTTACCCCTCTCAGGAGGGAGGGGGCACTTGCCCCTTTGGTATGCTACTGCGGCCACTGAAGGATATTTTTGTTCAGCCGATGGCACCTTTCGGAGTATAAAAGCACTCCGGATAATTTGTTTCCGGACCTGTTCGGAATTTTCCGGTGCTGGGGTCGATTCGATCTAGTCCAGGTGTGAACTTTTTGAACATCGAGTTCTTTTTTATATGGCCCCTGTGCAAAATATTTGGGTCCCAGTACGATTCTTCGGTCTCCTGGTGCGATTTTTTTTTTCGGTGCCCTGACACGTTTTTATCCGGGCCCAACGGGTTTTTGGGGGACTTTGACCCGATTTTTTAGACCGTAGAGTGACATTCCGCGTAAGAATTGATTTTGTGGGCCAGCTGCAACTTTCGGTGACCCGGCACGACCTTCTGAGCCCCCAGTGTGATTTTAAAGAGCTGCAACGCGATTTTTTTAGTCCAATTGTGATCTTTTGGGCTCCGACGTCATTTGCTTGGATCTCTAGCGAGAGTTTTAGCGTCCTCGACACTTTTTGGGGTCCAGTACGTTTTGGGAGCTTTTTGCGTAATTTTTGGGGCCCCAGTGTGATTATCCATGTCCAGATTCTTTTTCGTTACCCTGACTTCATTTGTTTTGATCCCAATTAGACTCTTCGGGCCGGCACGACATGTCGTGCCCCTAGCGTGATTTTCAGGGTCCGTGGGTGACTTTTTGGTACCCATAGGCTCAGTGTGATTTTCAGGGGCCCCGGCCGGATCTTTTGGGGCCCATATCGTGATTTTAAAGTACCCGGCACGACTTTTGTGGCCACCCCAGTGTGATTTTCAGAGACCCCGGTGCGTTTTTTGTGCGCCCCAAGGGAATGTTTTGCGGGCGAAATTTTTCCGAACCCGGGTGCGATTCTTCTGGGCCTCAACCTTTCAGGGGAGGGGTAACTGCCCCCAATGCCCACCCTTCGCTACGCCACTGGGGGACACAATACATGAAAGCAATGGGTAGGCACAAATGGATGAAGGCATGCCACATAGGGTCCAATGTAAAATTTTGAAATTTCTAGGGGTCACAGTCAACTTTCGGGTGGGAGACAATTGCATTCCCAAAAGCTTACACAGCTATACCCCTGTTTCTCCCAATAATTCCAACTTTTAGCATGGGACCCCTATGGATTGTGTCCTCCAATCCATTTGCGCTCGCCCATTGCCTTTGTGCATTGTGCCCCTGAATAATGTTCATAAATCAACATCCCTGATATATTATCCTTTCCAATATTGAGGGCTTCCCATTTTATGCTGGTGGCCTTGTTGCCCGCATTGGGTGACTCCTCTTCCGTCCTGGAGCCTCATCTACCAAATTAGGTTTCTCCTCTGACGTTTTGGGGGCCTCCTGTATTTGGAGCCTCTTTTCCTCACTTCGGGGTGTGATCTTGCATCCTGGTGGACTACTCGTTTCCCTTAGGCTCTTCCAACTTAGGAGCATCCTGTCACGGCTCTGGAGCTTGATCCTCTTCAAACCTGGGTGGCTCCTTATCCGTCTTGGCGGCATCCTTTTCGTCTTGTGGACCTTCTCCAATATTCTGGAGCCTCCTCACCATGTCCTTGCCCAGTCTCCTAGGGACCTGATCTGACTTTCTCAAGGCCTCATTTACTGTTTTGGGGGCCTTCCACTTTATCCTGAAAGCCTCCTTCCCATTATTCGGGGATTTCTAGTGCATCCTGGCCTCTTTCCTCTCCTATAGATCTCTTCTTCCAAATGAGGTGCCTATTGTCGCGTCTTGTTGACCTCCTCCATCCTGACTGTCTACTTACCCATCTTAGTGAATCATCTTGCGTAAGGGGCCTCCTACTATTTCTTAGGGGATTCTTGCAAATTATAGGCCTCCTCTCGCATCTTAGGTGTCTCGTCTCATTTCTTGAAGCTTCTTTACCGGTTTTGGATGTCTCCTCGTGTGTCCTACTCTCCTCCATATTCCATGGTCTTCTCCTGTCTTGGAGGGCCTCCTCTTACATCCTGGGGCCCCTTTTAACATGGCCTGGGCCTCCTATCATGCTCTAGGGTCATTCTCGACCAAATTAGGGTCCTCCTGCTACGCCTCGTGGGCCTCCTCCTTTATCGTGGCGAAGCCTTACCCGTCTTGAGGGGAGGAATTTTCAATTTTGGAAACCTCATCTCCTTCCATATCTGCTACCACTCATATCTTAAGGGCCCCCTCTCATTTTCAGGGAACTCCTTCCGATCTATGGGGCCTAATTCGGTCCTGAGAACCTCCTAATCCGTCTTGAGGGACTCCTTTCGAGTCCGGCAGGGGCCTCCTTTTCTCGTCTAGAAGCCTTCTTTTTTTTCAAATTAGGGGGCGTCCTCTCACGTCCGAAGTCAGAAATTCTTCCAGGGGGAAGGTCAAAGGGGCCTCCTGTCCCCGAAAGGGCCTCCATTGTGTTAGGGTCTCATATTGTTTTTAGGCTCTTATACTATGGTTCGAGGATGGGGAACATGATTTCATATTGGTTTTTGTTTGTTCTTGGCATGGTGCATCATTTACTCAAAACGCAATAGCACTAATCATTTTCGCTGAAAACTGGGCCATACCAGGGTATAAATAAGTAACGTCCGTGAAGTTGGCAGGAGTTCGATATTCACATTCAGCAGAAATCGACGACCCCTTCGATTTCGCCCAAACTCGGTGAGACGGTAGTACCAAGGTCCCTGACCCACCATGCAGACGCATTTCACGGGGCATCGAATGGTTTGACCTCCAGAGGTCAATATAGGTCAACAATCCAATAATGCCGGGATGTCTGTGTTATATAGCTCATTCGATCCGCAACGACACGCTGATTCCGAAACTGCTCTCATTTACTCCGTAGTACAAACGGTTAATGAGTTATAACCAATTATGTAATTTTGTTACTCACAGCATTGCTTCCCACACATTCCCATGCATTATTCACATTCCCATTCCGGGAATGTGTATGCAATACACATAGTCGTAACGCCAATAACGTGGGCAGTCCAACGGTGGCACTATAATTATTGACGTCTGTTTCATTCCGGAGATATATCAAAATATGTTCCGATAAAATCAGTTTTGAACCTAATGGTTAATTTCCCATAGGGTTTAGCATGGGACCCGGCGGGACTGGAAATCGCGACCCCTTCGATTCTTGTTTAAATCGCCACAAACGTATGCAATACCAAAACACGTCGACAACTCACGCCGTTTCCCGGGGCATCGAAAGATGTGACCTCCAGAGGTCAACGAGTTCCAGTTCGATATTCGACTTTGACCTATATGTGAGGATGGAGCATGTGACTGTCATTAGTTGGCATACACAAATCGTAAGGGAAGAAAGCAAATTAATAAAGCTTCAAATCTAACTCGAAATTTCAACGGTCAAGGAGCCATGTAATCTTGTCAGGTCAGAGGTCATGTCAGGTCAAGCCGTTCTCATGAGCGAATGTGTACAAAAGACACAAAGTTTAACACCAATAACGTGGACAGTCCAACGGTGGCACTAGAATCATTGACGTCCGATTAATTCCGGAGATATATCAAAATATGTTCCGATAAAATCAGTTTTGGACCTAATGGTTAATTTCCCATAGGGTTTAGCATGGGACCCGGCGGGACTGGAAATCGCGACCCCTTCGATTTTTCTTTAAAGCGCCACAAACGTATGCAATGCCAAAACACGTCGACAACTCACGCCGTTTCCCGGGGCATCGAAAGATGTGACCTCCAGAGGTCAACGAGTTCCAGTTCGATATTCGACTTTGACCTATATGTGAGGATGGAGCATGTGACTGTCATTACTTGGCATGCTCAAGTCGTAATGGAAGAAAGCAAATTAATTACGCTTCAAATCTAAATCGAAATTTCAACGGTCAAGGAGCCATGTGACCTTTCCAGGTCAGAGGTTATGTCAGGTCAAGCCGTTCACATGATGGACGGTGTACGAAAGACACAAAGTTTTAACACCAATAACGTGGACAGTCCAACGGTGGCACTAGAATCATTGACGTCCGAGTAATTCAGGAGATATATCAAAACATGTTCCGATAAAATCAGTTTTGGACATAATGGTTAATTTCCCATAGGGTTTAGCATGGGACCCGGCGGGACTGGAAATCGCGACCCCTTCAATTTCTTTTAAAATCGCCACAACGTCCACGTTATTGGTGTTAAAACTTTGTGTCTTTTGTACACCTTCCATCATGTGAGCGGCTTTACCTGACATGACCTCTGACCTGACAAGGTCACATGGCGTGAGTTGTCGACGTGTTTTTGCATTACATATGTTTCTGGCGATTTTAAAAGAAATTGAAGGGGTCGCGATTTCTAGTCCCGCAGGGTCCGATGCTAAACCCTATGGGAAATTAACCATTAGGTCCAAAACTGATTTTATCGGAACATATTTTGATATATCTCCGGAATTAATCGGACGTCAATGATTCTAGTGCCACCGTTGGACTGCCCACGTTATTGGTGTTAAACTGTGTGTCTTTTGTACACATTCCCTCATGAGAACGGCTTGACCTGACATGACCTCTGACCTGGATAGGTCACATGGCTCCTTGACCGTTGAACTTTCGATTTAGATTTGAATCGCAATTAATTTGCTTTCTTCCATTACGACTTGAGCATGCCAAGTAATGACAGTCACATGCTCCATCCTCACATATAGGTCAAAGTCGAATATCGAACTGGAACTCGTTGACCTCTGGAGGTCACATCTTTCGATGCCCCGGGAAACGGCGTGAGTTGTCGACGTGTTTTGGTATTGCATACGTTTGTGGCGATTTAAACAAGAATCGAAGGGGTCGCGATTTGCAGTTCCGCCGGGTCCCATGCTTCCCCTATGGGAAATGAACCATTAGGTCCAAAACGGATTTTATCGGAACATATTTTGATATATCTCCGGAATTAAACGGACGTCAATGATTCTAGTGCCACCGTTGGACTGCCCACGTTATTGGCGTTACGACTATGTGTATTGCATACACATTCCCGGAATGGGAATGTGAATAATGCATGAGAATGTGTGGAAAGCAATGCTGTGAGTAACAAAATTACATAATTGGTTATAACTCATTAACCGGTTATGCTACGGGATAAATGAGAGCAGTTTCGGAATCAGCGTGGCGTTGCGGATCGAATGAGCTATATAACGCACACATTCCGGCATTATTGGATTGTTGACCTATATTGACCTCTGGAGGTCAAAGCATTCGATGCCCCGTGAAATGCGTCTGCATGGTGGGTCGGGGACCTTGGTACTACCGTCTCACCGAGTTTGGGCGAAATCGAAGGGGTCGTCGATTTCTGCTGAATGTGAATATCGAACTCCTGCCAACTTCACGGACGTGCCTCCTCTCACGTCTTGGGACCTCCTGCTCTGCGTTTTGATTCGATCTTCGCCCATCTTAAGGTTGGCCTCTTATCTCCTGCTGGACTCCTCTTATCTCCCAGGTGCATCCTTTTCCAAATTACAAGCAACCTTGCCTAACTCAGTGGCCTTGTCATTTTCTGGGGACCTTCTTACCCGTCTTGGTGCCTTCTTTCCTGCCCGGGAGCCATCTCTCTTATTCAATGGCATTCCTCTCATATTTTAGGGGCCTCCTCGTTCATCGTGGGGTCTCATTTCCAATCTTGGTCGTCCTCTTCCGAATTTGTGGCCTCCTGCTATAACGTCTCTGGATCATCCTTTTCTATCTTGGTGGAACCTTACCCGTTTTGGTGTCTGCCTTTGCGTGTCCGAAACCTCATCTCATAACCATTGGCTTTCTCTTCCGTCTTAGGGCCTCCTCTCATTTTCTGGGGCCTCCCCGTCCGCATTGGGGCCTCCTTTGCAATCATGGGGGCCTCCGTGCCATTTTGGCACTCACTTGATTTCTGGGGCCTCCTATCCTCTCCTGGGTGACTCCTTTTCAAATTATGGGCCTTCTCTCACGTCTTGGAGGCCTCCTGATCTGTGTTTGTAACCTCATTATCCTCTTAGCAGGGTGCTTTTCCTATAGTCCCAAATCTTCTCTCCTAGGGTCCTCCTCTTCAAAAATATGGGTCTCATCTGGCTGGTCTCAGGGCCCTTCTCTCATTCCTGCGGGGACCTTCTTACCCATCTTAGGGCCCCCTCTTGCGTCCAGATAAATCTCTCCTTTGTCCTCATTTTCTATTGGAGGGGCCTCCTCTTCTATCTTGGGGGCCTCGTTCTATCCGGGTCTATCAGTCTCACGGCAGGGGGGCGACTGCCCCCGCTGCCGCCCCCCGGTGGCGACGCCCCTTTGTGTGCTGTGTATTTTTGCCGTGCCTGAGCTCCAGCAAGGCTGACGCCTTGCTGACTCTCCGAAGTGATAAGTTTAAGTTTCATGAGACAATTTGCTGCTAATGCAATAACTAGCTCCAAATGAGCCATGTAACTCATGATTAACTGACCTTCAAAATGTATCTATTTGAGTCTCGCCATTCTGCCAATTGTTATTGATACGACTTGGCTATTGTAGCTGGTTTAAAAGGCAAAATAATTAGAGAACACTCCACGTGCACATGACAGGATACGAATTTGCTTTCCGAGAGGTGTTCATTCAGTGGCGTAGCCAAGGGGGACGAAGTGGGCAGTCGCTCTCGCCTGGAGGGTCGGAGAGGGCCCCTGGACTGGCGAAAGGGACTCCGGGCGGACGGAATGGGTCCCGGGCCGATGAAGAGAGCCCCGAGTCAAAGGAGAGTGCCCTCAGGAATATGTTGAAAGCCCATGGCTGGACTATCGTGAAGGGTTTCTAGGTCGACGGAGGGAGCCCCGGATAGGTGGAAGGGCCCCGGGCTGACGTAGGGGATCCAGGGCCAATATGGAGGGCCCCTTGGCTGTCGGCGGAGCCCAAGTCGAAGAAAGGGCCCCTGATCTGATGGATAGGGCTCAAGCGTTTGAAAGGAGGCCTCCGGCTTGCCGGAAAAAGGCCCTGGATCGTCAGACCGTTAAGACGGTCGGAAAGACCATAGCTGCCGGTGAGGACCTCGGGCCGTCAGAAAGGGCCCTTGGGCCAACAGATGGGGACCAAGCCGTACAAGGGCCCCTGGCCCGATGTAGGAGGCCTAAGCTGTTGAAAGAGGGCATCCGGCCCGATAGAGGTGTAGTTGCCGATCCGAAAGTAAGTGCCGAGCACGGGGAAGGGCGTGTATTCGCAGTAGTCAGCGACCGAACGAACCGACACGACTCACGAGAGAGGGCTTACCGTACTCAGACCACGAGCACCGGCCACGCGTCCCCTCAACTTACAGCGTACCAGGATCCACCAAATCGTACCAGATTTTTTTTTTTTTACAAAATATTTTTCCAAATATTTCTTATTTTTTTCTAAAAAAAAAAGCAATAATTTGACAATTGTATGGCTAAACAAGTAATTTATATCATTTTCTTGGTGTTTTAGGTGCTCTCTAGATACGTTGGTATAAATTGTCAGAAATCAGGACAGGTTCAGTCTTAGTCTCTGACGCCGCCTAGTGAAAGTAGTTTTCAATTGTGACGAAAAAGGACAATACGAATGCAATGCGCAAAACAGCTATTCTCGGTATCACATAGAAATAAGAAATGTCAGTCAGTGCTTCATAAGTTTTTACCACCAGTAGATTCGGGATGCTCACCGTATTTAATATCGCAGGCCATGAGGACGGGGTGGAGGAGTAAAGACTGGAACGAACCTGCAGTGGAATGTGCGTTGTTATTGGTAAGTCATTTTCATTTGTTATTGGTGATTCATTTTTGACTTCATGGAAGTCATGGGCGTCCACTCGTGGCAGGAGGGGTGACTTGCTGCTTGGTGAGATCAGACAATGCACTGTTCCCACCTGGAGGCGGTTCCGTTGTTGTCTTTATGAGGTTTAAACTCATAAAGACAGGTTTAAACCTCAGCCTAATTAGGCTGGAGGATACTCACGGCGGCCGCGGTGCGACAGGGACAGGAGATCCTGCATGAGCTGGACTACCTTTGGGAATGCTGGCTGACTGCCATCCCTCAGCTTCTTCACCTCCGCCCAGTACTCGCACGCCGGCTTCTCCTTATTCGGGAGCTGCTCTTCGCTGCCTGCTGGAGTCTCGCCATTCTGAATCCAGGACTCGTACTCGGTCCCTTTGATGAGATTGTGAAATCTCAAAGTCAGCGACACGATGGAGGGCGCTTGCGAGGTCGGGTTCAGCAGCTCAGAAGCACCATGGTCTTGTCGCGAAGTCGAATCGTCGCCAGATCTGCCTGCAGAGCTCGGTGAGACCATTTGTACACGGAGTCAAGGCTTGGACCACCTCGGGGAACAAACGCTGAAGGACGATGGCCTCGACGTTGGCGCCACAGTGCTTCTGCTCCAGGGGAGGAAGTTCCTGGGGTGATCAGGATTCACCATCTCCAGTAGCACACCTGGCTCAGCACGCAGGAAGTTCGGCCACGGAGAGGTAGAGCTTCAGGAGCACAGCTCGTGCATTCGGACCTTGGATGACTCGGACTGAAACACCTCGTTCGCCCTAGTGATCAGTGGGAGAGTGTAGTTAAGGACAGCGATGTACATCTTGTATATGGAATCGCGTAGGGCGTTTAGATGGTTCGAGCGGCGTGGACGTGATCCTCGTCCGCCGCGTGCTGGAAGAAGAGAGTAGGCTGCCCACTGCTCATACATCCACTCACCACCGCCTCGAGGAGAGCCACCTCGTCCTACAGGGCGCAGCAGCCGGGACTGGGACGTCAACTAGATCGGACAGCTTGGTACTCGAGGAGTCTCTTCGGGCTATTGTTGAGATAGCTGTACACGTCTCGGGTTAGAACATCTATGGATGAAGGCAGCTTCGTGCACGCTGCGGAGTTGCACAGATAGGCAGTGGCATATGCAGCCGGTGATCAAGATGTGCGGGAGTTCTCTATAAACAGTGTCTGCACACTTGGTGACACCCCATCATGACGCTAGCATTATCGGGCGCAAATCCAATCATGTTCTTCAGGGGCACATCATTAACTGACAGCACGCCACGTGGCGTCATGCAGGCCCTGGGCGTCGCATCCTGAACTTACCAGGTTCAAGAACAGGTTCCTGGTTTTGCCGTCTCGGTCCTCAAAAACACGTGCCACAATGATGAGATATTTGGTAGTAGACCTGTCGGTCGTCTTGTCCACGATCAGTGAGAATGGGTATTGCGCAGAGTGCACTCACTCTTACCCTCTCCTTGCTCTATGACATCATTAATAGTCTAAGAGTCCTCGTTCTGGTCGACTTAAGGCATTTTGCCACTTCCGATTCTGGGCATACCTTTTGACTAAGGTACGAGATGGCCGCTTGCCGATAATGGCGGATGATGTTCAACGATGAGCCCCGCCAGCAGTAGCTCGCCCTGGGCCAAGGGCCACATTATCCTGCTGTTTATGGTGGTCATGGTTCTGCGGCGGCAACAAACGCGGGTGGCTTACAAGCCTGCAGAGCCGGTTGCGTTCTTCTTGTGACCCTCAGTTGTCCCGTGTCTCTTCAGATGGGGCAGCAGATAGCCTTAGCAATGCGTAGTGCTTTGTATGTGTACAGCTAGCGCCACCATGCTGCGAGATAAGTGAAAGTAGGCACGATAGATCTCGATGTAATTGTATGGCATAACTTCATCCCGAATAAAAGCAGTTTACAATAAAAAATTGGCCTCCCATTTCAGAAGAAAATGCGAACGAAAATGAATAAAAATACGAAAGAAATGTATTGCGGCGAAAAAGTATCAGATTTCCTCCGGCGTACCTGCGTACCAGAAAAGTCGAAAAGTACCAGGTCTGGTACGATCGTACCATGACGGCAACACTCTGCCGGATCGTCACTGGCGCGCGCCGCCGACCCAGCCGCCCTCAACCACAGACCGCGCTGCAAAACCGCTGACGGCGCCGGGTGCCACTTGACACCGGCGCCACCGGCGCCGGCGGCCATGCATACCAGCATGGCAGCTCACTACAAGAGGATCCCTGGATCGCTAAGGAAGGTCCCTAGCCACAGGAGGACCCAGGGCCGTCGGAGAGGGTCCAGAGCTGGTATGAAGGGCTCGTGGGCCAATGGAGGCCGAAACCGTACGGGAGGTCCATTACGTGATAGAAGAGGCCCAGTCATTCGAAGAGGGGATTCGGGCCTGACGGAGAGTATAAAGAGTGAGAGTGGGGATGAGAATGAGGATGAGAATGAGAGTGAAAGTGAGTGAATGAATGAGGGAGAGAGAGATATAGAGATATGTATATATATATATATATATATATATATATATATATATATATATAGAGAGAATATAGATAGAGAGAGAGAGAGAGAGAGGAAGATAGAAAGAAAGAGAGAGAGATAGCAAACGAGGGAGGGAGGTGGGAGAAAGAGGGAGAGAAAAAGGTCAGGGGGTCACGGCCCATAGGAGGTCATCGGGGTGTCATTCCCACACTGATAGGAACATGACAATTTCCCAGAGTCAAAATAACTCTAAATGTTAGAGTCTTACCGTGCCCATTTCTGGAGTGAACTGGCGCTAATGCTCAACACCGAGAACCCGTCAACAGAAAGCACCGACCGAGTCCCAATTTATCTTCCTAATCAACGTTTTCAGTTGATTAGGAAGATTGAATTGATTGATTGATTGAAACAAACCTTCTGGGCCGGCCAATCAGTCCTACTCTGTTTTCTTCCTGTACAACTTGACGCAGTTAATTTCCTTAAGTCATAGCTAAGGATGTTCTTGTGGTACTAGGCGCCGACAGCTGAGAAGCAACGATTACCTATTGTTTGCTTCCTACTTCTTTTTGCCTAGCTATTACTGAAATGCTGAATACCCTCCGATCCCCACACATACGAAGAAACCAATAATTGCCATTTTTGCTTTGTTCCCTTTATCATGGTTTAACTCTGCACATCTGCGATGTAAACATGTTTCCATCTTTGTGATGGTGAATACTGGTACGTGTTGAAGCAAGTGTGACGAGAATCATGTCAGGCCGGCACCCGGCTGCATTTATTGAACATTATTTTTCACTTGGCGACTTTGATTGCACTTAACGCGTTCGTAAATACGACATTGATAAAAGAAAGATCGGGACTATTGCTGCAATGGCGATGCGCTGGACATGCCTCAGCATTCCTTCCCAGTCCCCACACACACACACACATCACACGCGTCACTCAACTCCCGTCAATATCACACGGTGTCCACCCGCTCTCTCCCCACACACACCCACATCACCCGCCCGCGTCACTCAACTCCCGCCAACATCACACGGTATCCACCTCCTCTCTCCCCACACACACCCACATCACCCGCCCGCGTCACCCAGCTCCCGTCAACATCACACGGTATCCACCTCCCTCTCCCCCCACACACACCCACATCACCCGCCCGCGTCACCCAACTCCCGTCAACATCACACGGTATCCACCTCCTCTCTCCCCACACACCCACATCACCCGCCCGCGTCACCCAACTCCCGTCAACATCACACGGTATCCACCTCCTCTCGCCCCCCACACACACCCACATCACCCGCCCGCGTCACCCAACTCCCGTCAACATCACACGGTATCCACCTCCTCTCTCCCCACACACACCCACATCACCCGCCCGCGTCACCCAACTCCCGTCAACATCACACGGTATCCACCTCCTCTCTCCCCACACACACCCACATCACCCGCCCGCGTCACCCAACTCCCGTCAACATCACACGGTATCCACCTCCTCTCTCCCCACACACACACCCACATCACCCGCCCGCGTCACTCAACTCCCGTCAACATCACACGGTGTCCACCCCCTCTCTCCCCACACACACCCCACATCACCCGCCCGCGTCACCACCCCAACATCACACGGTGTCCACCCCTCTCTCCCCACACACACATCACCCAACTCCCGTCAACATCACACGATATCCACCTCCTCTCTCCCCACACACACACCCACATCACCCGCCCGCGTCACTCAACTCCCGTCAACATCACACGGTGTCCACCCCCTCTCTCCCCACACACACCCACATCACCCGCCCACGTCACTCACTCCCGTCAACATCACACGGTATCCACCTCCCTCTCCCCACACACACCCACATCACCCGCCCGCGTCACTCAACTCCCGTCAACATCACACGGTATCCACCTCCTCTCTCCCCACACCCCCACACCCCCACACACATCACCCGCCCACGTCACTCACTCCCGTCAACATCACACGGTATCCACCTCCTCTCTCCCCACACACACACACCCACATCACCCGCCCACGTCACTCAACTCCCGTCAACATCACACGGTGTCCACCCCCTCTCTCCCCACACACACACATCACCCGCCCGCGTCACTCAACTCCCGTCAACATCACACGGTATCCACCTCCTCTCTCCCCACACACACACATATTCTTCGCTCCAAATGGAGTCAGTCGCAGTCAACATCACACAGCATCCCTCCCGTACCCAACAAACAATCCCCGCCAACATCATACCACATCCGTTCCAATGCTCCACACAAATATTATACACATCACGTCAGGCAGTCGCCGCCAACATCACATGGCATCCGTTCCCTGTCCCATAAGCATGGTCTGGACCCGACATCAGTCAGGCCTCAGCAACATCACATGACATCCCTCCTCGCCCCGTGCACAGAATGTCCGCCTCACGTCACCCGCGTCCTGCCAGCATCACAAGTCTGTGGAGGCATAGTGAAGTTTTATTCGTGGTGGAGACCCAATCAAAGGTCGGTTTCAATTGCGGCGATAACTCAATGCTGGCGGCTGGGGCGAGGCGTGCTTTTTATGCACGCCCGCCGGCCCCAACTTCACCGCATAATGAATTTGCGTTCAATATGATAAGTTCAAGTTTAATAAGTTCAATTTGTTCATCGGACGTTCGCGGTACTGGGGACCGGAGGGTGAACACACTTGCTTGCTGTATTTCTTGGATCAAATTAAAGTCGGTAACAAGCCGGGGCCGGTAAAAGTCTCTGACCCGCGAATTAATTTGAATTCCTTGGATTCCGGCTGAAGCTGCTGCGCCTTTTTGCTGATGCACTTTGGGTTTGAAAGGCCCCAGCGTGATGAACAGGACCCCTAAGAGCCCCCTAAGAGGACCAGTGAGGGCCCATCTCAGATCTGAAATGCTCCCGAGATGAGAGCTAGACAGGACTATCGAGGATTGTGATGGGCTCCTAAAATCAGGAGAGGGCCCCGAGGGTGAAGAGGATCTCGTGGGAGTCAGATAGTACAGGACTGGGGGTCTTCTGAGAGCGACCCCTGACGGACGAACAAGGTCCCCTGAGAGATAAAACAATTCCCTGTTGGTTGGTGATTGGTGTGAGGAATACCGAGGGCCAGCTTCAGAGCTAGAATGCTCTTTAAACCACAAGAGCTGTCAATAACTAGGAAGGACCCCTAGCAGCTTGAAAGGGCCCTTGAGGGCTAACAGAGCCCCCTGAGAGCTAGGGAGAGTCCCTGAGGCTGACGATGGTTGTGAGAGATACTGAGAGCCAGCGTCAGAGCTAGAAAGTCCTTGAAGCTAGAAAAACTGTCAAGGACTGGGAAGGGCCCCTGACAGATGGAGAGGACAACCTGACGAATGGTCACGCTAGAGAAGACTATACTGCGATGCCCAAGAGGCTGGGAAGGGGTCCTTATGAGACGAACAGGGCCTCTATCTAAAGAAAGTCCCTAAGGGCAAGCGATGGGAGTGAGGAATACTGAGAGCCAGTTTCAGAGCTAGAATGCCCTGACTGGCCTGAAAAACTGTCCGGGACTGGGGAGATCCCTGAGAGCTAGAGAGGACCGGACTGGTATGCTGCTGAGGCTTGGGAGGAACACTGAGGGATGAATAGAACCACCTAAGAGCTAAGGAGAGTTCCGAGAGCTAACAATTGTGAGGCCTGTCTCGGAGCTGCAGGATTCCCCTGAATGCTAGATTTGTCGAGGACTGGAAATGGCCCATGCCAGTTGGATGGACTCCGGACGGATGAATAGGTCCCCTGAGAGACCGAGAAGTCTGGACTTGAATGTTCCTGAGCTTTGAGGATGGGTATCTGAGCGATCTGGCCCCCCTGGAAGCTGAGAGAGTCATTGAGAACTAGCGATTGGTACGAGAAATACTCAGAGCCTCAGATATAATACATCTGTGATGTCACAGTCGTCCTGGCGGTGACGACCGCCAAAGCGGCCATAGCTGTCAGTGGTCTGGTCACAGCTGCTCCAGCAGCTACGGTCGCTCCAGCGATGACGAAACAGATAGCCCAGCGATAGCTGTGATGATGGCCACTCCAGCGGTACCAATTGCTTCACCTTGGGCCTGAGTAACACCTGGATATTCTTGCGCATGCGATGTTTTGTACCTTTCATATTTTGCTTTCGATATTTATACACTCGATATTTTGCATTTCGATTATTTCCTGGAAGCCATCCCGACATCAACTGGCAGTACATTGTGGAAAGAGGCGCATAGAAGCCACAAAAAAGAGGGGGAGGAAAGGTGCAAAAGGTTCGTTAAAAAGCCACAAACAGCGCATCGGTGTACCATTGTCGCTGCGTTGTCTTGACCCCCACCCCTCCCCCACCCCCACCCCATGGCAAATATGAATCCGCTGCCCCTGTCCATGGGGCAGCGGGCAGCGGGGACCAATGGGGAAGGATGGCCGATGACAAAAACACCGAGGTAATTATTGGACCGTATTTTATTCAGTGGCATCATGGTCACTGCATATCAATGTGTGGAACGAAATATGACAAACAAATTCCACTCATCAAACAGAAACTGCAAAACAGATCATCAAAAATGTCTTTAATTTAATCGAATATCTACCTTCTTTACTGCTGCACTCATACATATGTGAACATGACAGCAAAATATGACTTCATTTAATAATCACGTGAGAGATGCATTTCGGTTCTATGCACACATTTGAACTACTCGGTTCCAATAAACTGGTTTTGAATTGAGTTTCCAATATCAAGCGCCGACTGCGCGTACGTCGTAACTAAAGACACAACGTCACATCGTCATACACCACCGTTTCTGAACATGGTGGGAACTAGTTTAGGTCCATTCTGCCTAAGCCACTGGTGAGCCCAGGTTTGAGTGCATGGAGTACTATTTAATTTTTGAGAGGCTTAGAGTCGGCTAAGACGCGCACTGGAAGACTAAACCCACCTAAAAACTAAAAAAAATTTTTTTCAACGACGCTGTAGTTTCCTATTTGCAGGCCGATCAAAAATAATATCTATCAGTTTCTCGATTTTGGAGACACCGACACCAAAACAAAATCGGAGAATGCGGATTTCGCCCTCTCCCTCACTCACCCTATTCCAGTGCGCGTGCTAAGTGATCACTACACGGCTAAACCCCAAAGCGGCTAAACCTCCCAGTGATCATCACAGCAGTGGCCAAATATCCTGGTGCTCACTTGCAGTGACGGCTAAATATCCCTGCGCCCACTGACAAATCCGACGAAGCATCGGCGGCCGTGCCTGCCTGCGATCATTTCTAATGGCGGCGAAGTCTCCCAGCCCAGCAGAGATCCCAATGG